>CM055906.1:5137530-5501768 GCA_029582155.1 Panopea generosa
ATTAGTAGATATTTTTGTACAATATTTATGACTTTTATAACATTTAGATAAGGATTTGATACAACATACGGATCAATTTCAGGCATCAGGGAACCGAGACTTGATTGTAAATAGTGATGACGATGATGATGATAATGATGATTATGATGATGATGATGATGATGATGATGATGGATACTAATAATAATAAAAGCAATTTCAATAACGGTTACGCTGAATTGATGTTAATGATACCTTTTGGCTATAGAACAAATGATAATGAGATAGTTTCACAAATATTGAATAATATGCAGTATTATTATAAAAGATAAATGAAAATTCCATGTCACTTTCATACATATTGAGACTGCTGCAACTTATTTTCTACAACTATTCATAAATTACTCAAAATATTTTCATTGAAATACTATCAAATGATTACAGTTATAATACGTAAATATGTTGCCGTTCGCCACACTTAAATTACTGTTCTACTGATTTATAATTCATGTTTATGAAACCCACTCCCACCACGCCCCCATATTCCAAAATGTAGACCAATAATATAAGAAGTAGCTTTTGATTCATAACATCTATTGTCCTTACCTCTTCAGGTCAAAATTATAGAGGATACACCTTTAAGAAAAAAAGAAAAAGAAAAACTAATGTTCAGAATGGGTGATTATAACATTCAAATATAAGCTGATCTTTTGTCGATCTGTAACGACAATATTTAGTTAAGGTTGTAATACGGCTTACACTATGTGCCAATCTCAAACACAGAGAGGGCCATTTTTACAAAGTGTTTTATTTTTGCATGTTTGAAAAGAACAAGCTCGCATTGTGCTGAACACAAAAAAGGAAATGTGTCAATAAATACTTTAAGTCATTTAGAAGCCCAATTTACACAATGGCCTTCAAAATATTTACCCCATTTCAACATTTATAAATGACTAAAGGCGGAAAATGCATTAGGTTTAATGGTGGTAATATAGCTGTTCCATAATAGCACAGGGGTCAAACTTATGTACAAAATTAAAGTCGAACTTGTTATTACCGGGACGTAATGTATATATACTTTTAGGTTGCATTTGATTTGACTAAATATATCTAAAAATCCATTGGTATTCGTGTACGCTCAAGTTATGTATACAGAAATTTGAGAATGCGAGAGTGCATTTTTATGTTTTGGTGTATAATGGATTTATTGATGGAACAACACGCCTCAGAGGCATTGTTATACTTAGAGGGACACACAGTTATGTGGATGAGTGTTCATCCATCTATACTTCTGAAAATTATAAAATATAAACTTAGAAAATGCACATATTAGTTTAAACTTATTTATTTTACTTCGATTGTGAAACAAGTTCTTATAACTTAGGTAAATCACGCTCAAGTCTTCCTGGGTAGAACCAGTACTAAGTCTACCTGGGTAGAACCAGTACTAAGCATATCTGAAAAAGTCTCTTGCTCAAGGACACCTACCATGGCGGTAGCGGAGGATCGAACCCACGACCCTCCGTTCATAGGTTCGGTGCTCTACCACTGGGCCGCGCGCTTTACATAAAATGCACATATATGCATGACCATAAGTTTTATATAAGGTGCGTTTAATCATTTATCAGAGCTTACAACTTTCCGAAATTGGAACGATTTTTTTTTCTTTCAAATTGCTTCGGTGAACTTGTAATCCAGCAATATCAAACATATATGCCTATATTTAAGTCCTTTAAAAAGTAAGTTCTGCTTAGATAAAAACTCGACTGATGATTTCTTTTATTGAATTACACTGTTTTTTATTGTGTTATTCGTTTAATGGTTTGATGTTAATACGTGTACTATATACATACAAGATTGACTTACGGCCTTAATGTTGAAAATGTGTTCTTGTTAAATAAAGACTGTATTAAAAGTTTTATTATCAAACGTATAAATATTATAAATATCATCTTAAATAAGAACATTTCAGCATTAATAGCTGCAATAAAATTAAACTGTCAATTGTTATGACGTTTACTATGATATGTGGTTACACGTTTTTGTTGGAGCTGCTGAACAACCGTCGTGCTCATAATCACTGCCTTTGGTCGGCCAGTATGGCAGAAGGAAGAGACGGGAACATTTCATAGTATGTAGACATAAAATGCCATTTAGACGGATGTATCCGGAAGTTGTCGAATTGTTACGAATGTAGGTCTCTTTCAACTCTCCAATCTGCATTAAAGACTGACTCAATTTCCGCCACCAAATGTAACTAATGAAAACAAAAACTATATATAATCTTAATCTTCCCGTGTATGTACTTAGTGTAAGAAAGGGAAGATACTTTAGCAAGAAACTGTTTCAAAAAGGTTCCAACAAGCAGTGGTGTAATGACTAGAAGCAAAGCATCGGGATAACTTACACCTTCATTTGATTTTGCAAATTTTCAAATTCTGATTACATACATGTTTAGGTAAGACTCGCCATGTTTGGATGGGATCTGCTGTGTTGGAAGTAAATATTGATACTAATATAGCCAATCTGCAGAATTTGACACTGAAACCAGTATTCCAAACTTTCTTAAGTTTTCTATCATGAAACAATACTGAACCTATTTTTTTTAATTTAAGAGATGAAACTCAGGATAGAAGAAAACATCCATGTTTGCCATCGAATGATTTTAATAAAATTGCCGTTTATTTCTATCACAGCAGCTGGTGTTCGAAAAAATAGATTTTAGGTGTAAAATGGTTATTTGCGGTGGACAATAGGAACATGTATAAATTGCATTAACCGTATCGATATATCCGTTATAAAATTGCACTTAAACAGAAAAGTGTGATATTCTCTTAAATCCTTATTAAAGTAAATAAAAAAAGAAACTGTTATGATTTAATTCAAATGTTCAAAAATGTATTTTACGAGAGCTCGTCTATTGGTTTAAACAATATTTTATTCAAGAACTGTACATAGTATATTACATAACATTTGCAATTCATAAATGACAGACAATTCTAAGAATTTGGATATAGAAAAAATCTAATTAGCTTGTATGAATCTAGCTCCCAGAAATTACTGGTGATTTACACGTCGCGGTAAATAAACTATGTACTAGTATGTTATTTGAAATATTTATTGTTATAGCTTAGGGTTTATTCACTGGCGTGGTTATTCCATTTGAGCAAATACGCCGTGGTTGTTTTGCATAAGTCTCGTACGAACTGTAAAAAGAGAAGAAAAAAAGAAGGGTTGAAAATGATTGAAAGAGAAGGTTAAAGAGATAGAAAAGTAAAGATGAGAGGAAAGTGGTTATGCATGAGTGTCCAGAGTGCCCCGGGTAACCTGAATAGGTTTTGTGAGTTTGATTTTACTTGTACAATATGAACAGCAATTTGAAAAAAAAGAAAGTATAAAATCATTAAGGTTCAGATCAAACAAAGCGTTTTGTACTAATTATATACTTCTGCACAGCATCGAATACAGCGATATTTTTTTGTCACTGTTACTTGGATTTCCCCTTAGCAACAGGTTAAGGCTGATGTCAGTTATGCCTTCGGATCTTGTGGTGTTAAACATTTCAATTCGAGGATTGTTATAGTTTGGACAGTTGAGTAAGAAATGGTTACTGTCTTCGAGTGAACGGCATGTGCACATGGGACTTTCAACAAATTTTTGGAATATAAATGTTGCTTAAGTAAACTACAATTTAGTCGTAGACGGGTATGGTATATTTGAGTCAATCTCTCTCCATGGAGGAAACAGGTAGGAACGTTGTCAATGATAGAGTTCAGTCTATTCTTAAATATACTTAATGTTGGTGAGTTCTGGGTTAGTATAGGTAAACTAGTCCATGCTTTTATTGTTTGAGGAAGAAACGAATGTTCAAAGAGTTGTGTAATACAAGCAATTGGTTGAATATTGTGTGAGTTTCGTAAATTGTAATCTATTCCAACCGAAACCATATCGGGTATAAGTGTTGTTAGGTATGAAGGAGATATTTCAGCCAAATGATAATGATACATCGACAAATCAGCTAATCAATAAATCAATTAACCAATGAAATAAATAAATAAAATAAAATAGAAGTAATAAAATTAATATAAAAAAAAATATGAATAAACAAATAATTATTGTGTAGCCTTTAAAGGAAATAATTCATTCGAAGAAATGAATCTACGACGCTGTTCTCAATTTAACATAATTATAGAAAAGCGGATCAATATCAATAACAGAAAAAATACCATAAAAATATGTCACACATGGAACTATCCGGTATCTATTGGAGTACTTTAGCATAGGCAATGGTATATATATTAGCCCCATATTGGTGGTGCGATCCTTCATTAAATATATAGTAAGACAAGTTTTTGAATGCCCCATTCAATTAAAAGAGATTTTTTAACTTAAGGACTTTTTCTCTTGAAATATCAAAGAACGTACCTTTAACAAAATAATCTGAATGATCAATATTTATTCTTACCTATACCGATTCCTTTCCGATAGAAAGTCCAATATATACTTTTAAGATTAAAAAATTATATCCCAAAGTCTGTGTAAATATAATCAAGCAATTCCTTTCTTACTGTAGAAGTGACAACATATCCACTAGAAACCTGCTACTGGTTATAAAAACAAACACGCATTTATGATAACAATGTACAAAACCTTGGAATAAATACTGATTCAACATAAAATAAACAAAACCAAAACATTACGCGCAAACGTCATTTTTTTCCAATTGATCTACCAAGCTTGAACGAAATATTGTAAACGAGATTTGTTCGTTAAATGCGAGTCACTCATCCGGTCAATTAAACAGCTTAAGATCAATTGATTTTATTCAATTGAAAATAATATCATTTTCCTGTTTTATGTCATAAATTAAAAGACAAGGTCGATATTGACTGTTCACGAGGGTGTACGCTATTCTTAAATTTAACATCAATATTAATTGAACAAATTCAGGTGGAAAATAACGCTTCAGATATCGTACTTGATACATGGGTTTTGGAACGTTTTTATATTCGGGGAGTAACTCAGCTTAACGGTCATCTATTTGGTTGCCGTAGGACATCCATTTCCACTCCCCACGCGACTATCTGGTGATACTATGATCTCTCTTAGAGGGTGGAAACGACATGGCAACAGCAAGCTCACTTGAAGATTAGATGACCTATGATGTATCAAACCTGGCTTGGCATTTACAACCCTGCTGAGCACTAAACGTCACGTTCAACAATAAAACACAAGTACAGGCAGGGCAGGTGGTAGGGCAAGACAGGGCAGGGCAGCGAAAAACACATCACAGTAAAAAAATACAGCACAGAACACAACACAGTAAAATACATTACAGCACAGCACGTTACAATACAGAACGGAACGGAACGGAACGGAACGGAACGGAACGGAACGGAACGGAACGGAACGGTACGGTACGGTACGGTACGGTACAGAACGTTTTGACGGCAAAATATCATTTAGAAAGTGTTTATATGTTTCGTTGCTTGTTGAAAATACAATGTAGTAAGAACGTATATATGAAAGAAAGGAAGATGAAGAAGAAGAAGAATGAAAAAGATTATTAAGGAGAATAAGAAGAAGGCATAAAAAGAAGAAAGAAGAAGAAGAAGAAAATAGGTATCATAATATAATATACAAATCGGAGTTTATTGACAATAAGAACTAGAAAGAAGGTTAAATACCCATTATTATAAATTTGAAGTATACAGGTCACCGGACAAAGACAAAGAACGCGGAGGAGTTAGCACTTATGACTGTAGGAATGTTTACGTGGCGACAGTCAATATTAGAAACCGATATTAGTTATCTATGACTGTTTGAAATTAAGCATGGTTAAGTTTTTCTAACTTATATGCACGCACCGAAACAACCTTAAACGGACAAATGTAATTTTGCTGAAATTTCACTTAAAATCATGTCTACGTGACGCTAAGTTTAATACTCGAGCAGGTATGAAGATATTTCGTTTCTTTTCTGTCTTGGAATGCGTCAATGTAAAATGTATTTAATCTCTTATATTTAGTTACATAATTCATTTGTATCGTTCAAACGTCAAGTAAAATGTAATTCAATGTATTTTACTATTATTTTTAAAATATCCTGACTTTACTGGTGTTTTCGTAACACTACTCGGATATAAATAGTCCCATATGGTTGTACGATCATGGGTGTAATGACTGATTTGACGAGTGAACATGCGGTTATACGATCATGGGTGTAACGACTGATTTGTGTTTCCTAATTATGATGAAACTATATTAAACATTTACTAGGTCAAGTCAAAGTCAGTCGAGGTCAAAGATTCAGTTTGACCTTTTACTGAAAATTAATTTCTTAGCACCTTTATTACCATCTGTTATACCCCCCCCCCCCCCCCCACCCCCACCCCCACACATATAAAAATTCTAAAAATGATTGAGCATATTTGGTTAAATACTTTAGTGTATTGCATAGGCTAATAGCCAAATTATATTATCTACTGACAGTACAGCCCAAAATACACCAATATGGAACTTCTACCCTTACATCACATACAAAACTTAGTTTCTAACACTATAAAGTAGTCATTTTAGAAATCTTCATTGCAATTGAAGAAGCTTAGCAAAATCTAAATTGATTTATAAGTGCTATTCTGATATTAGGATATCCACATAAATGACTTGTATATCTTAAGTCAACAACCGAAAACTAGAAGAACTAGTAGGAGCACTTAAACGGGCTCCGAGTAGTGAACCGATTGAAAGGTCATGCAGTTTTATATTTGTTTAAAGCAAACACAACCCTGCCCCATGTAGCTTAAAAGTCTAATTAGAAACCTCATTTAATATAAATATTCGACGATCTTGGAGGTAATAATGTATTTTTGATTTGTGCAAATATAGAATGTCAAAATTAGTTGTAATGTTAAAAATAGAAACTACAACGAAATGAAGGAGTTGCTTAACAAATAAGAGAGAGGTTAATTTGTAAAATATTTGCAAACGATTTCACTTACATTTGAGAACCTTTGTAACCCTACAGTCAATAAAACAGTGCGTTGCATGTCAACGGTGCGTGCGTGTTAAGTTCACCTTTTAAACAGATTTTATTTCAAAATTACTAAGCTTCTAACAATATGTTTGAGTTCCATTGCGAAGTTAGCGCAGAACTTATGTGACTCAATCTAAGTTACATTATTTAATGTATTATTTGTACGATTTAATAAAGACTAAAACGATTAAAAACACATACATTTTTATGAAGTAATATTAAATCGTATAACCCATTACAATCGTATATGAAATACCATTCTTTATTTAAAATAAAAATATTTATGTTTAATACAGAGAATAGGATGGTGATTCTTTAAAAACTAAAAGGCCTTTCATTTTCAAGTGAGAACAAATGAAATGTTTACTCAATCAATACATTGTTATTTTGATTATGCATGAAGTTCGCAATAAGAATCGAGTAAGTGACCTAAGTTTAATAGTTTGCACATTTCATTTTGATGGGATATAAAGACATTTTCACCACATGACAGGTTATAAATAAAGAAAATCAAGATTTATCTATGGACAGCCCTCAAACTGAATTTGAGTTGGACAACCATATGTCAGCAAATAACTGGTAAACTTTCTCACATAAAGTTTTAGGACTAGTCTTGGCTCGAACTCCCGAACTCAGTGATGAAAGTTCGGAAGTCATTAGACAACATTGCCTTAAACCATACCGTCACGGAGGACCCCTGAATTTTGAAAAATGAATAAGTTTAAACTGAACAAGTCAAACAACATGTCATGTTTCGTTCTGTTAAAATTTTTTTTAAATCAACCTTAAGTCCGGTTGGTTTATTCCTCTTAGTTGTTTCTAATTAAGTTTAACTATTTCTGCTGTCATGATATTTGCAACATATCAACATAATGCACAGATGACGTATTTGGCAAGTAACATTTTTAACTTAAATTTAAACAAAATATGCTTTTATTTAGATTATTGAATTGCTTCTTTCAGAATATAGTTCAAGATATTGCAATTAAAACATGCACATTTTTATTTCTGTCAACACGACAACTAGGCAATTTGGTTCATACTTTTCCTATCACAGTTTATAAGGTTCGTCATCATGATAACTCAACAATGGCTCGACAGAAAGTGCGTTTTCTCAGCCTCGCTTCATAACATTTTGTTGTAAAATGAGAAATGTATCTACAGCTGCAGACGATTATCATCTATTGCAATTTCAATCGTGCTTCGTATGTTTTCGTATATCTGAAATATGGGCCGCTGGCCTGCATTTATTAATTTTGTAACTTGTATCTTGTGGGGTGAGGTACTTACTTATTTATCAGAACACGTAGTTAATTATTGATATTGTTTACAAATACAAGTTTGAGACCGCAGCGTGTTCCAGTGGTAGAGCGTCTACCTTGCATGCGGAAGGTCGTGGGTCCCCGGTCGGGTCATGTCAAAGACTTGACAAATGGTATTAGAAGTTTCCTCACGTGGCGCCCAGCATAAAGAGGTGTCAGTGTAATATAGTATATCGGCTGGGGTACCATACCATGTGTCTGCGGCATGATACTCAGGGCCAGTGAGGCAGCTCTTAGAATACTGCCTCAAGTAAACGCCGTCGCAATATGGTTGAAAAATTGTTGAAAGCGACGATAAAACCATATAACAACAAATACACGTTGTGCGTCAGTTACCCTCTCTTTTATAATTCATTCATTAAAATACATATACGCATTCGTTGATTAATTGACGTACGGGGGTAGTAAACAATCATAAATAATCAGAAATAAAAATAAACTATATCTGACATATAGAATTATAAAACACGTTTACGACAAACCGAGTATGTCCTTGAAAAGTTTCAATTGCTGTAGTAAGCAGTTCTATTAGTAGTTCTGTTATTTGACAGGATTTAAACAAATCCTTAATTTTATTTCCCATATATTGAACTAATACTTGTGTCATGTCTTATAAAATAGACACCGGACACAAAATAAGTCTTTCCCCCCAGGGTTATAAAAACAATCCCAGTGAAAGTATCAATAATAAAACGTATACATACAAATACCTGCATCTTACAATACGCGTTTATAAGCCAGGATTTACTCTTGAAATACGTTTTACAGTTACTAACACCCTTAAAATAATATTAGTTCATCATTAAAGTACTTGAATTTTTCGTTGTATCAATAATTGAAATTAAATGGGATTTTACGTTTACTAATATTCGGAAAGAAGAAAAACGTAAAATATTAATTTGACTGGATTTGTATGAATTAACTACAACTGTCAGTTGTTAAACAATAAAACGACTTCATGTCTCTCTACACAGTTGAGTTGTGTTCTTTGTAAGGTCTAGGATTTCCACGGTAAAAAGAATTTCCACAAAGAATCATTTTTAAGTACGTTTTCTTCATAGAAAGAATATATCTGCACATAAAAATGCACAACAAGTGGTAGGTTGACCAGCTGGATTTTTTAAAGACACCTTCAGATTTTTTTGTTGTTGTTATATGGTGTTAAGCGTCGCTTTCAACAATTTTTCAGTCATTTCGCGACAGTGTCTACTTGAGACAGTATTCTAAGCGCTGTCACACTGGAGTATCATGCCGCAGACACATGGTATGCTACCCCACCCAGTCACATTATATTGACACCGGGCCGACCAGACCTAGATCTCTCCTCTAAATGCTGAGTGTAAAGCGAGGACGCTTCTAGTACCATTTTTAAAAGTCTTTGGTATGACCCGGCCGGGGATTGAACCCACGACTTTCCGCATGCGAAGCGGACGCTCTAATACTAGACCACGCCGCGGTCCTCAGATTTTTTAAAAATATATAAGTCCTCAAATGCTAATAAATGCATACATCTGTTAAAACCATATACAAGTCACTTTATGTCCTATTATGCAGTTAATACTATGTCAGCGTTCGCTTTTACTCATCTGCAGCAAAAAATATCAGCCCTTAAAACGAGGCGCAACTGACTAGTAAGACCGTAAGGGGTTAGTAAGAATACTAAATGGATACTCTTGAATGTCTGGATAGACCTGTCCGTGGTAACACTCTACTCAGTCATAAAAATAGGATGTGTTACTGAACTATGATAATAGTTCACCTCGTTTATATATATGCAATAACAACAGCAGTAGCAACAACAACATCATCATCATAAACAACAACAACAACAGCAACGACAACAATGGCAATAGCAATATTAATAAAGATAACAACAACATTTCAATAACAACAGCAAAATTATTATCAACAACGACAATTACAACAATAACAACAACAACAACAATAACAACAACAACAACAACAGCAACAACAATAATAATAATAACAACAGCAGCAGCAGCAGTAACAATAAAAGCAACAACAACGCACACAACAGTTTAGAGGTTTTAAGACATACGTAATGAGGACAGCCTGAACATGTAACATTTAATACTTATCCCTGGACAGTCGATTTGCATCAGGTCATGTTGCTAGCAGAGGGACACAATCATAGAAGAGACCATGCGGAAGGACATCGTTAAATCCTTTAATATAAAATATTGGGATGCATGGATCCATTTCCAACACAGTTCAGGTAGTATTATGCCAATAACCTCAGCGCCGTGCTATACACTACGATCGATTCTTTGATTTTGTTTTAAAATTTAGGATGAGAGTTTAACGCCATTTTCAACACATTTTATGTTATATATGGCGTACCCAGTGTTAGTGATGGAAGAAGATGTCAGAATGAAAATCTGAGTAGAACCACAGTCGGTCCGCAAGTAATTGGCAAACTTTCTCTCATACAGTTTTTGGAGAGAACGGGAGTCGAAAATTCAACCTTAGCGATGAGAGGTAAGTAATCTTCATACGGCGCCTTAGACCACTCGGCCACGGAGGACTCCCGGTTCTTTGACATGGAATAGATTCCAACTATCCAACCGATGCCACGGGAGAGTAAAGTAGTATACGACAGTCATCACTTTAATAGGTGAAAGTAAATCTCAGAACGAATCTGAGAATAACCACCGTTATTGCCATTAATTATATCGGACACACTTTATTACTGACGTCTTTGACCGCAGCGTCGGTCTGGTGGTAAGGTGTCCGCCTCGTATGCGAAACGTCTTGGGTTCGATATCCGGCCTTATTATTATTATTAGTAGTAGTAGTAGTAGTAGTAGTAGTAGTAGTAATAGTAGTAGTAGAAGTAGTAGTAGCAGAAGTAGTAGTAGTAGTTGTTACGATATAGTACAGACTGAAGTAACCGGAACATTGTTACGACATAATACAGACTGAAGTGACCGATATAATACAGACTGAAATGACTGAAACATTGTTACGATATAGTACAGACTGAAGTGACCGAAACATTGTTACGACATAATACAGACTGAAGTGACCGATATAATACAGACTGAAGTGACTGGAACATTGTTGAAGCGAGCTTACATGTAATTCAATTACATAAACAGGACGCCAAGCTTCCCTGGCTACATTGCTTTGTAAAATGTCCTTTGTACAACATAACGTTTTAATTAATACATCGTTAAGATATAAATTTTGCTCACATATATTTCTATTCTTCATAAAATAGAACTATCAATATACCGAAATAAAAAAAAACGGTTTGATTAAATGTTGGGCACATAAACATTAGCTACTTGTTTATAGTTGTTTTGTTTGTTTTAGTTTTGTTGTTGTTGTTGTTGTTGTTGTTTTGTTGTTGTTGTTGTTTTTGTTTTGTTATTTTGACCTATTAACATATTACTGGTCAATAACCATTAATGTTAGAACATTTCATAAACTTTTAATTTTAGATAACATTTAATTACAGCATTATATATTCTCTACTTTTTATTATTTTTCAAAGCGTGTCAAAGAAAGTGATTATATTAGTTAATTAAAAAATGTATTATGGTATGACATTAATAATTTCATATCCTTACAGAAATAAAGTCAGTGATTGAAACTGTTGAAGAGTTCTTACTGTAACATCCTGTTCAAATATAATCCGAATCCAAATGCCATTCCATATAGGTAAATGCACGACACAGATGTACCTTAAACAACATATAGCGACTCCTAGCGTAGCAATATTAACTCATAAAAACTCGATGTTTATATAACACAACAAACCTTTCTAGTTATAGTATTGGACGAGCCATTGTCAGCCACTTATCGCAACTATATTGATAATGGTATTTGACTTGTAGACACTTTATTTGCTCAGAGATTTTATGACTATCTACCGTAGTGCAATGTCAGGCCTTGTCACGTTGATCCACGACTTTATAGTTAACGTTATTCTGGTTAAATCAACGTTGTTCCCGATATCGCGTGGTGTCGTGTGAGTACTGGGGTGTCGTGCGAATACTTGGGTGTTGTGTGAATACTGGGTAGTCGTGTGAATACTGAGGTGTCGTTGAGTACTGTGCTGTCACGTGAGTACATGGGTGTAGTGTGAGTACAAGGGTGTCGTGTGAATACTGGGGTGTCGCGTGAGTACTGGGGTGTCGCGTGAGTACAGTGGTGTCACGTGAGTACTGGGGTGTTGCGTGAGTACAGGGTTGTCGCGTGAGTACTGGGGTGTCGCGTGAGTACTGGGGTGTCGTTTGAGTACTGGGGTGTCGTGTGAGTACAGGGATGTCCCCTGAGTACTGGGGTTTCGTGTGAGTACCGGGGTGTCGCGTGAGTACAGGTGTGATGCGTGAATATTGGGGTTTCGTGTGAGTACTAGGGTGTCGCGTGAGTACAGGGTGTTGCGTAAGTACTGGGGTGTCGTGTGACTACAAGGGTGTCACGTGAGTACAGGGGTTTCGTGTGAGTACTGGGGTGTCGTGTGAGTACTTGGGTGTCGCGTGAGTATTGGATTGTCGTGTGAGTACTGGGGTGTCGCGTGAGTATTCGGGTGTTGTGTGAGTACTAGCAAGAATGAGGACCCCTGTGGACCTTACATTTCGTAAGAAGCCACAATTTGAGTGTTTACTATAACATGTATATCTATTTAAACTTGACAGATGTGTAAATGCAATATTCTAGGGTTATTCTGCATATGCACGTATTTTATTAATATTGTTGTCTTTACTTTAGTTTGTATTATATTGTTGGATTGTGCTTAAAATATGTCTTTCTTTTGGCTTTTGAAAACTGTTTTGTGTTGTGAAACTCATTTTCATTCATCCATTCGTTCGTTTCCAGCCAGCCAACAAGCCAGCCAGCCAGCCAGCCATCCAGTGTGTTTATTACACAAAATGTATCAAATAACGTAAAGGCCATGTTATTTTGTAACCGGGTGTGACATGACCCTGATTTCTGTTTACTGATGAGTGAGGGCTGGGAAGAGTGTGAAGTACGTATCAACTGACGTGTAGCGATGACAGAAGATAAACATAATCCATCCATGATATACACCCAGATATGATCTATTACCCCTCTGTGAGACGCCTTTTGTACGTATATAATTTGTTGTCCGTATTAGTGGGTATATTGTCCATAATACACGAGATCCCGAGATCGCGTTATTGAAAACCGTTATTTCAATCGAACGGTGTCAGACGAGAAGTCGACACGTGATGACTTATTTGTTTAATATTTTCTAAAAAAAGTGTACATGTATTTTCATATGCATAGTTCCAATATGTTATCTATATAAGTAAAATTGGTAAATTATTACAAAATAAAAGCTCAATTATATCTATCGGAAAGTTTATAGAAAGTGCTCTAAAAACGAGGCAAATCTAAACACTTTTTATTTTTTCATTGCGTTGATTGATCAATTTTGTTATTCATTTTATTTTGCTGTTGTTGTATAATATATGGTTAACAATGCCATGAAATTTTTCATCATTATTAATGTGTTAAAGTTATTGAAATTTTGATAACATAGTGACTGATAAGCCTTACTAGGCTGGGTATTTCTTTGTATGTACTAACGCTTTTGCAACTTTTGTAATTTTAAAATGTATTGTACCTGTCACTTTAATAAATAAAATATATATATATATGTAGGTTCGCGTTTGTTTTATAAACATAAATGATTAATTAATTGGTCCATGGTGCAAAAATGTTATACAAGTATATTCTTGAATACGTTATTCAATACACATGTGTCCGAGATTAAGCATATTCCAACAATCTCACTCACTCATTCACTCACTCTCTCATTCACTCACTCACTCACTCACTCACTCACTCACTCACTCACTCACTCACTCACTCACTCACTCACTCACTCACTCACTCACTCACTCACTCACTCACTCACTCACTCACTCACTCACTCACTCACTCACTCACTCACTCACTCACTCACTCTTTCAACCCACCTACCCGCCCACTCATCCACTCACTCACTCATTCACTCACCCATTCACTCAATCACTCATTCGCCCATGTATCCATTATATATTGGTTGTGACTTCTTTTAAAAAGAAAAAACAAAATATTACGAGACTTTAAAAAAAAAATTGTTTTTCCCCGTTTGTAACAATTCACAATTCTATAATCATTGTGTACAAAAAGACGGAACGAACAGAAAACTACGACGCCGTCACACACTCGCCCTAAAAAAGGCGGTAAGTAAGGTTCAGTTTTGATATATTACTCCAATGAAAAATCGCTTTCATCTAATATACGTAAATCGTCTGGATATTACGACAATTGTTGCCATTAACCCCTTCTGTTATAAATCAGACCCCGGATAAGCCGTGGTAAGTCTCTTCCTTTTACCCAAATATGTTCATGATTTATTATCTATTCAAAACTTAAATTGACCGTTAAGATCACTGAAGTGGTTGTTCGGCAGAGGCGGAATAAATGTGTGTTGTTATATATAAAAAACCAAGATACGCACGATGCCTCCTCTAAGTTCCACTCCTTAAAGACAGGTCTTGTAATTACAGAACAAATTAGATGACCAAATTACAAAACGGGTTTAAAGAGGTCATCAAGAACACTTTTACGCCAAAAAGACATTCTGCAATGATAAAATGGATTTTATTTCAAGGCATACGTTATCAATACACCTATGGACATATGGAGATATTAATTTCCCAATTTTACAATGCACGGAAGCTGTTCAACAGCTAGCTATCTAAAAGACAATGTAATATCATATAATGTCTCCAGCGTCGATGGCCTTTTTAAAAATACTTATGCTCCTTCCAATCTAAAAGAGAAACATATACACGTTGTGGTTGTTTCGTATATTTCGTAATTGCATCAAATTACATACAAATAATGTTCAGTAAAAATTCATCAAAACTGCAATATAGCCCTTTGATTAAGAATGTTCAAAGTATAGATAGACATAATCTGCTTATAGTTTATTTTAGATACGCGTATACATATTTCTAACTATCTGTCAATTTCGTTGTTTATATTATCTCGTTAGATATGAATACCACGTTACACACGTGGGTTTTCCGAGAAGGACAGAGGTAGAACACCCGTTTACTCAGGTGGATCCCAAACGCCCATGAAAAGTGTTCTCATATAGTCTCAAGTTGTTATATCTCATGCCGACTATAAATTAAATTATAAATTTGTGTCTCTTGCAACTTGTATTTGCGTTCGGGTACCGTATAGATTGGAATATTAATATATATGTTAAGTTATGGAATATCGATAAATACTTACAAATTGTTACTTCCGTGTTTATTTGATTACCCAACAACACTATTATACTCGTGGTTTAACTTTTACACAAGTGCTACTCAGGAGCGCCATGCTTATTTATTTAGGTTATTTATTGCGGCTATTTCTATAATTCAAAATAGTGAAGTAAGAAACTGAAAATATGAGTATATTTTAGGATATGTAGGCGTTTAGTAAGCAAAGTATTTGTTTTATTTTGACCAAATTTTCCAAATAATGTTTTTGAACCGAAATGATCACAAGCCGCTTTGTGTAACTTCATAGTCTGTTCCTACTACCAAGTGCTCCAGTCTGCCTGCCTACCAAATACTCCAGACTGCCTGCCTGTCTGCCTACCAAGTACTCCAGTCTGCCTGCCTACCAGGTACTCCAGGGTGCCTGCCTACCAAGAACTCCAGTATGTCTGCCGACCAAGTACCCCAATCTGCCTGCCTACCAAGTACTCAAGTCTGCCTGCCTGCCAGCCTACCAAATACTCCAGACTGCCTGCCTGTCTGCCTACCAAGTACTCCTGGGAGCCTGCCTACCAACTACTCCAGACTGCCTGCCTGTCTGCCTACCAAGTACTCCTGGGAGCCTGCCTACCAAGTACTCAAATCTGCCTGCCTACCAAGTACTCCAGGGAGCCTGCCTACCAAGTACTCCAGTCTACCTGCCTACCAAGTAATCCATTCCGCTTGCCTACCAAGTACTCAAGTCTGCCTGCCTACCAAGAACTCCAGTCTGTCTGCCGACCAAGTACTCCAATCTGCCTGCCTACCAAGTACTCCAGTCTGTCTGCCGACCAAGTACTCCAATCTGCCTACCTACCAAGTACTCCAGTCTGTCTGCCGACCAAGTACTCCAATCTGCCTGCCTACCAAGTACTCCAGTCTGCCTGCCTGCCTACCAAATACTCCAGGGTGCCTGCCTACCAAGTACTCCAGTCTGCCTGCCTACCAATTAATCCAGTCTGCCTACCTACCAAGTACTCCAGTCTGCCTGCCTACCAAGAACTCCAGTCTGTCTGCCGACCAAGTACTCCAGTCTGCCTGCCTGCCTACCAAATACTCCAGGGTGCCTGCCTACCAAGTACTCCAGTGTGCCTGCCTACCAAGTACCCAAGACTGTCAGCCTACCAACTACTCCAGGGTGTCTACCTACCAAATACTCCAGGGTGCCTCCATACCAAGTACTTCAGTCTGCCTGTCTATCAAGTACCCCAGACTGTCAGCCTACCATTTACTACAGGGTGCCTGCCTACGAAGTACTCCAATCTTCCTGCCTACCAAGTACTCAAGTTTGCCTGCCTACCAAATACTCTAGGGTGCATGCCTACCAAGTACTCCAGCCTGCCTGCCTACGAAGTACTCCAATCTTCCTGCCTACCAAGTACTCAAGTCTGCCTGCCTGCCTTCCAAGTACTCCAGTATGTCTGCCTACCAAGTACTCCAGTCTGCCTGCCTACCAAGTACTCCAGTCTGTCTACCTACCAAGTACTTCATACTGCCAGCCTAACAAGTACTCCAGTCTGCTTGCCTACAAAGACTCCAGTCTGCCTGCCTACCAAGTAATCGAGTCTGCCTGCCTACCATTTACTCTAGTCTGCCTGCTTACCAAGAATTCCAGTCTGTCTGCCGACCAAGTATTCCAGTGTGCCAGCCTACCAAGTACTCCAGGTTGCCTGCCTACCAAGTACTCCAGTCTGCCTGCCTACCAAGAACTCCAGTCTGTCTGCCGACCAAGTACTCCAATCTGCCTGCCTACCAAGTACTCCAGTCTGCCTGCCTGCCTGCCTACCAAATACTCCAGGGTGCCTGCCTACCAAGTACTCCAGCCTGCCTGCCTACCAAGAACTCCAGTCTATCTGCCGACCAAGTACCCCAATCTGCCTGCCTACCAAGTACTCTAGTCTGCCTGCCTACCAAGTACTCCAATCTGCCTGCCTACCAAGTACTCCAATCTGCCTGCCTACCAAGTACTCAAGTCTGTCTGCCTGCCTACCAAGTACTCCAATCTGCCTGCCTACCAAGTACTCCAATCTGCCTGCCTACCAAGTACTCCAGTCTACCTGCCTACCAAGTACTCCAGTCTGCCTGCCTACCAAGTACTCCAGTCTGCCTGCCTACCAAGTACTCCAATCTGCTTGCCTACCAAGTACTCCAGTCTGCCTGCCTGCCTACCAAATACTCCAGGGTGCCTGCCTACCAAGTACTCTAGTCTGCCTGCATATCAAGTAATCCAGTCTGCCTACCTACCAAGTACTCCAGTCTGTCTGCCTACCAAGTACTTCAGTCTGCCTGCCTACCAAGTACTCCAGTTTGCCTGCCTGCCTACCAAATACTCCAGGGTGTCTGCCTACCAAGTACTCCAGTCTACCTGCCTACCAAGTACTCCAGGGTGCCTGCCTACCAAGTACTCCAGTCTACCTGCCTACCAAGTAATCCAGTCTGCCTGCCTACCAAGTACTCCAGTCTGTCTGCCAACCAAGTACTCCAATCTGCCTGCCTACCAAGTACTCCAGTCTGCCTGCCTGCCTACCAAATACTCCAGGGTGCCTGCCTACCAAGTACTCCAGTCTACCTGCCTACCAAGTAATCCAGTCTGCCTGCCTACCAAGTACTCCAGTCTGTCTGCCAACCAAGTACTCCAGGGTGTCTGCCTACCAAGTACTCCAATCTGCCTGCCTACCAAGTACTCCAGTCTGCCTGCCTGCCTACCAAATACTCCAGGGTGCCTGCCTACCAAGTACTCTAGTCTGCCTGCCTATCAAGTAATCCAGTCTGCCTACCTACCAAGTACTCCAGTCTGTCTGCCTACCAAGTACTCCAGTCTGCCTGCCTACCAAGTACTCCAGTTTGCCTGCCTGCCTACCAAATACTCCAGGGTGTCTGCCTACCAAGTACTCCAGTGTGCCTGCCTACCAAGTACCCAAGACTGTCAGCCTACCAACTACTCCAGGGCGTCTACCTACCAAATACTCCAGGGTGCCTGCATACCAAGTACTTCAGTCTGGCTGCCTATCAAGTACCCCAGACTGTCAGCCTACCATTTATTACAGGGTGCCTGCCTACGAGGTAGTCCAATCTTCCTGCCTACCAAGTACTCAAGTCTGCCTGCCTGCCTAGTACTCCAGGGTGTCTGCCTACCAAGCACTCCAGTCTGCCTGCCTACCAAGTATTCCAGTCTGTCTGCCTACCAAGTACTCCATACTGCCAGCCTACCAAGTACTCCAGTCTGCTTTCCTACAAAAGACTCCAGTCTGCCTGCCTACCAAGTAATCGAGTCTGCCTGCCTATCAAGTACTCCAGTCTGTCTGCCGACCAAGTATTCCAGTGTGCCTGCCTACCAAGTACTCCAGTCTGCCTGCCTGCCTACTAAGTACTCCAGGGTGCCAGCCTACCAAGTACCCCAGACTGTCAGCCTACCAAGTACTCCAGAGTGCCTGCCTTCCAAGTACTCCAGTCTGCCTGCCTACCAAGTTCTCCAGTCTGCCTGCCTGCTTAGTACTCTAGGGTGCCTGCCTACCAAGTACCCCAGACTGTCAGCCTTCCAAGTACTCCAGTCTGCCTGCCTACCAAGTACTCCAGTCTACCTGCCTACCAAGTACTCCAGTCTGCCTGCCTACCAAGTACTCCAGTCTACCTGCCTACCAAGTACTCCAATCTGCCTGCCTACCAAGTACTCCAGTCTGCCTGCCTACCAAGTACTCCAGGGTGTCTGCCTACCAAGTACTCCAGTCTGCCTGCCTACCAAGTACTCCAGGGTGTCTGCCTACCAAGTACTCCAGTCTGCCTGCCTACCAAGTACTCCAGGGTGTCTGCCTACCAAGTACTCCAGTCTGCCTGCCTACCAAGTACTCCAGGGTGTCTGCCTACCAAGTACTCCAGTCTGCCTGCCTACCAAGTACTCCAGTCTGCCTGCCTACCAAGTACTCCAGGGTGTCTGCCTACCAAGTACTCCAGTCTGCCTGCCTACCATGCGCGTGATCCATCGGTAAAGAATCGGACCCAAGATCAGTATGTCATGGACTCGATCCCCCGCCACAGATATGTGTGGTGTCTTTAGGCAAGATACTTTATCCGCATATTCTTAATACTGGTTCTACCCAGGAATACTCCGAGAGTGATTTGTCTAAGATGTAAGAACTTGTTTCACAACCGCTGTAAAATAAATAAGTTTAAATAGGTTTACTTTGAAAACTAACAACAGGGTAAATATAACTTCCAGTGTACCTTTAGTTGAGCAATTTATATTTACCACGAACCTGTTTGTCCTGAAGCAAGTGTGCGGTTTTTGACAATACAGTGCTCAACGTTCTCTTTAAACGCCAAAAAACATCGTCCTTTTCTTCTCAGTCAGCATGCACTGAGTTCCACATATATATATGCATTCTTGTACACACAGCCAGTGGTATACTTAAGGTTTCTCAATGTCATTTACAAATACTCAGAGCGAAATCACTATTATAACATATCGTGGGTTTGTTTCTTATATGCGTCTATTAAATATGTCTTACATAAAACATACATTTAAATAACCGACTTAGTTTGTTCTTGTTGTTTTTTTTTCTCCCAAAGAATCAATAATTAATTCACGTCCATTAATTCCTTGTTCGAGCTTGTCTTATTTTTACATTTAAATATATCGCCTAAGAACACAACCAAAATGAATATACTTCAACACGCCAAATGTATCTTTCTATATTCCGTAATGTACTATTATCCAATTTTCTCTCTACCTTTCTTGTAATACTAGTACCACCCTGCTCAATATTTCCCATTCAATCAATATAAGTTACCTTTCCCGGAAAGTGAAGTGTTGGATAAAATTGTTGTTCATTTCAAAAGATTTATCAAAGAAAATCTCTCATTTTCACCTGGGATACGGCAGAAACAAGTGGCAGGAAAATTAGTTTCATTGATCTCGCCCAGAGAGCGACATTCGTGATGCTGTTATATTATGATTTATTGCTCTAAACAAATAGAAGAAAGACAATTAGCTTGGCCATTGGAAACTAATGAGAAAAGAAAACGTAACCATACCTCTGTACCGTGAAAACAAATAAAACGCCGGTGTTCAAACATGTACATAATGTTATGGTGGGATGGGAACAAACGGCGGTGCTTTATCAAACACTTTGTGCAATATTATCATTTGCTTTGTTTTCCTCCCACTATGTAGAAGTTCGAATATAGACATTTGCGTCTGGTGTTTAATTTGATAAAAGTGCAAGTTAATATTAGTCCATTTTGAGGTAGTTAAGCAGCACTTTAAATCTGGTCATTGTAGCGAAACTAGCGTCCGCTATGTTTGTTTTAAAAATCTATAGTTGTATTTATTGTACGGGGTTTGTCCGCACTCAGTTTAAACAGTTGTTTAGTCATTGCAAGTATACTTGATACGGTATTCTATGTACAGCAGCACTGAAGTATCATGCTGCAGATATAGCATCACATCCAGTCACATTCAAATACCGACATCGAGGCGACCAGACCTAAAACTATCCTCCAAATGTTGAGCACCAACAAACGCATCTTATCCAACTAATCTGTGTGACTTGGTCGGGTATCAAAATAATTGCCTCTGGAGCATCTCTGCGGTTATAAAATACGTTTAACATTTATAATTACTTTTCATCAAAGACGTAAACGAGCATTGTGACACTGTTGTAATTAAATGCTACATGTTTTACTCTAAAACTCAATGTTTATTGGTAGAACGGCCAGACTCATTCCCAAACATTGAATTTGGCAGACTAAGTGGTAATAAAAAACATTAGAAAAAAACAATGCATTCAGAATATTCATTATGTTTCCGCAAAAAATATACATCTAACATTTGTTTTACTTGGCATTCAACAATTGCAGCTGGACCGGCTGACGCAGTCAGTAACGCGTCTGACTTTCAAACCAGGAGTCGTGAGTTCGTATCCCTTACCACAGTCTCTGTGCTGATTTGTCATGAACTTTGTTTTGCGGCCATGATTTTTCCACCTCCAATATGTGAATAAGAAGCTGGTGACATTCGTAGACGTGTGTGTCTGATACTGGTTAACTGCCATAGGGATGGTGATGTCGGCTATAAGGTGTAAACTCACCATTGATTTTTGTTCTTTATTCTATAGTATTCTATAGTTTGTCAACCTCTGCACTATCAAAATATGATGAGAAAAGTAGGGACCATGTGTCATATAAGAGATTTTTTTTCTGTTCAGTGTGTACACTGGTGACAAAGTGAAAGTAGACTTACGAAATCATGTATTCATACCCCAATTTCCGAGCATATTTTTTTTTCTAAATTCACAGTTCATACATGACAATGCTACCAAATTTTCAAAATACATCAATAATGCCATTAAAATTAGGAAAATGCATTTTTAAATAGGAAGAAATGAGGATTTTTTATAACCGTCATTATGCGACTACCCCACGGAAGCACTTCCTTTTTGCAATGTAGGTATTATGCCTACAAACTCTTCATATCATCTGAGAAAGAAACATCCTTCATTTTAAAAAATATTGTTAGTCAGGTTATCTTTATTTGTGGTTTAGTCCAGGTTATCTTTATTTGTGGTTTAGTCCAGATTATCTTTATTTGTGGTTTAGTCCAGATCATCTTTATTTGTGGTTTAGTCCAGATTATCTTTATTTGTGGTTTAGTCCAAGATATCTTTATTTGTGTGGTTTACGAATTAAGTCCAAAAAGTATTGGAAGGGTGGTGGAAAAGGTAACACGAAAATCTGTAAATTATCTTGAAAAAGGATAATTTATTACGGATGAAACGTAGGCGAAAGTCCAAATTAGAGACTTTGCTGGTTCTGTGACACAGGGACAGTGGAAGACAAATCACATTTCTAATAAGATTGTAATTTTTATGTAGACTTAAGAAACGCAATTCTACAGGATGCCATTGCAACCAAAGAATATACAATGTTAGATACTATACATAAACTGAAATCTCTAATGAACTATTGTCAAAGAAAGATGGCAAAGCTTTTGACAAAAGGATATCTTAAGAGAAGAAACTCTGTTTACACTTATATTTAATCACAAAACCTTTATTTGTGCTTTTGAAAGAAGTTTACCTACATTATTTTATTTATGTTTTATTGCTTATTATCATGTGAAATTGCATATTACTTCTATTTATTGGCAGTGAGATATTAGTCAATATAAAACATGTTTTTTATATAGTGTACAATTTTGTTTTTGTACAGAAAACCTATTTTCATTTTCCTTTTTCCAAATTAAATTATTATCAGAATGAAAAAAAATAGGGACGGTGGATTCCGTTAGCTAGCAAATAAAATAGTTCTGGCCTTTGGAACAATTACCGCGAGAGGCCGTCATAATCAACAACTCTTTTAGTTGTAACGCGACTCTACGTTACATGCTTACAGTCGGTTAATATTTGTGTAACTCGTGAACAACTTTCCAATTAAATATTTATTAAAAACATATTTCACTGTAATTTATCAAAGGTATTGATTGTTCTGTCATTCTCGGACAGGTTACTTGGGTTTATTTTCATGCCAGCGTTTCAATTACCCCGCTACAATTCACGACAAAATCCACACGATATGCACGCATGAAACCGGTATTCAAACGCCGTTTTTATGCGTGTTAATGAATTCTCCAAATCTCCTCGTTTGTTTAATTATTGAATTCCATCTAATCTGGCACGATTAATTTCAGGCTTGACAGATATAATGCTAATATCGGCACTACTGATCCCTTCTACCGGCGAATTAAAGGTATTATCATGTAAATAAAATGTAGAGAGATCGAAGTGTCAATTAAAAATGTAACACCTATTCGATCATAAATATGCCTTTCATTTCCCATAAACGAACAATAAATTTGCAACACAAAAGGCGGTGTTGAGATTTTCATTAAGACCGTAATAGCAATTTGTGACTACATTTTTCGCCGTTTTTAGGCACGTTGTTTTTATACACGTTTAGAACAAGCAAAATGTAAATTGTTTTATTAAAGACATTGCAATTCCGATTTTCCGCCCCCAGCTTTACAGTATTTTAAAAAAGTAATGTAATTTTCAAATTCATGCACAAAACTATTATTTCTAGCAGCAAGAGCAGGCAAAATATCGTTATGATTGTATTGACGCATTATATGAATTAGAAAAAAACAAGTTGTCCATTTGTTAAAAACATATTTAGTCATGTAACCGTTCGTGAGGTTAATTTGATAGATTGAAAAAGTAATAAAAAAAAAAAATTGTTCTTAAGTATTGTTATAGATTAAGATTCAAAGACAAAGTATTAAATTTCTCTACGTGGATGGTTGAACAGCTTAGTTTAAACCTCGATTATGAACCAAATTCTTACAACTTAGACAAATGACATAAGGATACCACACATAGCCGTGGCGGAGAATCGAACTCACAACCCTCAGATCATGGGTTCGGTGCTCTACTAGACCACGCGCTCCACTTGTACTGGTGAGTGGTGTAACATTTCGGGAAATCCCTCAATTCAACCGAAGTTATCCTTGATTTAACTACGAAATGTTTTTGTGCGTGAATTCGTGTGTGTAGTTGTTCGTGTAGTTTGCGTGTTTGCCTACGCGCGTATGGTGGCAGACATTCACTGTGAAAAGTTTCAAGGAGAAAAAAATGTTTTAAAGGTTGAAATCTTTAATAAATGTTTTAGAACCATAAAATTGTTCCCAATTCACTATTTATCTTTGATCGTCGATATAATTAGACGTATTTACAATATTTACGAGATCAAAGACAAGAAGTCGCATGTTATCTTAAGTGACTTTTTTGTACAAGTTTGTATACCCTTATCCGTGATATATGGCAACACGACAGGTACTTCAATATTTTGAAGATAAAAATTAGGCGCACCTAAATTTGTTTTGATATCAATAACAAGATATTTGATTATTATAAAATACTTAATGCAGACTGCAGGAGAACAGACAAACAAATCCTCTGTAAATTATAGGAACACTCGACATCGTAAGTCTATTTAACATTTCCAAGATGATGATATTCCACTTTATGTTTATGTGACAAGAAAAAGTGGTTAAACGTCAATGTAAATGCACAGTAAAATGAAGATGATGGTGATGATGGTGATGATAATTAATAATGGTAATAATGATAATGATGATAATAATGGTAATTATGATAATGACGATGATAATAATAATGATGGTGATGATGATGATGATATTGGTGATTTTGATGATGCTGGTGAAACTTGTTTTGTTGTCTTAGCCTGTCAACATAACTGAACCGAATTTGCCCGTATCCCAACCCAACCAGTATAGTGGGACAGATGGAGGACATAGGTGGTCATATTCCATCCCCAACACTATAGTGGGACAGAGGGAGGACAGAGATGCCCATATCCCATCCTCACCAGTATAGTGGGGCAGAAGGAGGACAAAGGTGTCCATATCACATCCCCACCAGTATAGTGGGACTGAGAGAGGACAGAGGTGTCCATATCCTATTCCCACCAGTATAGTGGGACAGAAGGAGGAGGTGTCCATATCCCATCCCCGCAGTATAGTGGGACAGAGGGAGGGCAGAGGTACCTCCTTAAACTGTTCCTACGCCAACATATATTTGTATAACTTTAAATATGGAGACCGACCGTGCGAAAACGAAGGTGCCCCAATTAATATTCTGCGATACATTGTGAACTTCTATATTCAGGAAACAATACTTTGTCACAACATAGAGAAATACAGTCTCCGATACATTGTGAACTTCTATATTCAGGTAACAATACTTTGTAACAACATAGAGAAATACAGTCTCCGATACATTGTGAACTTCTATATTCACGAAACAATACTTTGTCACAACATAGAGAAATACAGTCTCCGATACATTGTGAACTTCTATATTCATGAAACAATACTTCGTCACAACATAGAGAAATACAGTCTCCGGTACATTGTGAACTTCTATATTCAGGAAACAATACTTTGTCACAACATAGAGAAATACAGTCGTCATAGTTTACTATAGTTTACAAACTCCTTATGCATTGTTTTGTATAAAGTTGTCATAGTCATTTTAGGTAATACAAACCTCTGATCGAATGCACTGTTTTGTGCGTGAGTGCATGCGTGCGTGCTTGTTCATATATGCATGTATTTCTTGTATAATATCATTTTATATTAAGTTCCATTTGACCATTTATTACCATATCATTTATGTCCACTATCCCGCTTGCCAGTTACCTTTCGTCTGGCATTTTCGATTTCGTATAAAACGACCGAATGCTATAACATATGTTAAATAATATTTCACCCATTAGTTGTTTCGATTTTATTTTATTTTCGGTATTAAGACATATATTACATTTGAGGTGTTAAAACAAAATCTAGATAAATACGTTTGGTCTGAAAATTATTGCAATGTATTACAATCAAAATTATGATAAAACACTGTCATGTTTTTTCTACTGTAATTATGTACAACCTATTGTAATTCTACAATAATTATATTCTGTTTTTGCACTATTTTGCTGACTTTTATAGCGTTATTCTAAAATACTTATACATGGCGTTCTGTTTAAATGCTTGTATTGTATCATATGCTCTCCTGAATTGAAGAATAAAATAATCTATCTATCTATTTCTAACCGTTAAGTTGGTGTTTACAGGTTTTTTAAACAAATTTAATTTGCGTCCGAGCTCAATAACTTAGATCATGAATAATACAAGCGATAAAATTAAAAATACATATAACATATATGATACATATAGATAAATCAAACGATACAAATACAGGGTAATACAACAAGAATGAGAGAGCGACAGAGAATCAGACCAGCAAGCAGGTAAGCTGCCAGAAAGCGCGAGCGAGACAGACAGACGGACAGACAGACAGACAGACAGACAGACAGACAGACAGACAGACAGACAGACAGACAGACAGACAGACAGACAGTACACTTACCAGCTTTATGATACAGTTTGTGTTTAATGTCAACCATAGTTGAGCGTGTCGTTTCCATTTTAAATCGGTTAATGCAGCAATATTATATAAGTTACATTATGATTCTAGCTAGTTATCAATCACTCACTTCATATGTCTCTGTCGAAGTGACACACTCGTCTAAACACTGATCACAGATTTACACAAGAACGTATTAAAGAAAGAGGATACGATAACCTCGGTTTTATCACAATTGGAATCAATAATAGCGCTCTTCTATTTAAAATGGCATCGAGTGTCCTGTTTAGAGGCGATTTGTAAATTGTATTCGTGTTTTATAAGTACATTCGCATACAAACGGCGTGTCCATTTTAATGGGTTGGACATAAATATTTGGTCTCTTGCTGAAGTGAACAGTTATAAAAACGAAACCATCGCTTGATTTGATGACACTGTCGTATAAAGAATGGAATGTTAAGAAAACTCGACCGCCCGCCGCACGATCGGTTGATAACTTTCACAGCCGCTCGGACACAACGGGACCGATTACAATGTGTGAACGGTTATAAAACGAACACATAGTTTGTTTTGATGACAATATTGTGCACAGAAGGTAATTAATTATCAGATCGGTCTTTAATGCTGTACTTTGTAAATATGTTGAGGCCCTCATTTAAGATTTAATATATTCAAATGAATTATCTCGTTAATAAAAGTCTTTATTATTATTATTATCATTACTATTTTTATCATCATCATCATCATCATCATCATCATCATCATTATTATTATTATTATTTCCAGGCATCTCGGACACGACGGGACAAGTGCTTGAAGAAAGCGATGTCAGTCGAATATATTAAAACTATTTCAGCCACGGTTCGAAATGGGCGACTATGTTACCTGGTGTCTTTATAATTACTGATAAAGTTCTTGGTTCGAGTATATACATAAACTCTCCGTTGACGAAACAAACGAGTCGCTGTCCTAACCATTTTTGAAATGCAGACCCTCGAACTGACAAAGGCATTTCGAACTGTAGAACCCTTGTTCCGTTACATTGGGTCCGATACAATGAAATTTGAGCACGCCGGTTGGTCAGTTGCTTCAGAGGATTTCAATGATAAATGGCGTGACAGTTTGGTAAGTATCAAATAGCTATGTATTGTGGGACATGCATATAATTCCTTGTTTTTTATCCCTATACGGGAGACATCGGGGGCTAGTATAGACTAAAAGCATTCGACGTCTCCCGGGGGACAATACGGCTACCTCATAAAGTCATTGTCAACTATGTTCGGGCGGGTGAAGTTATATAATTTACGGTACCCCACATTAGTGTTTATCATCCATACTGAATTTTAGAGATACTTGGTATAATCACCATAAGCTTATGTTGAACACATGTGTGGTAGTGACATTGTCATTTAGTTATCGGAGTTTCGAAGAAGAACTCTATAAGAATTGTATTATTCCGTTCTAATCCTTTTTCATTTTGTATATTGTTTGTCTGAAAAAAAAAACTGAAAATAAAATATGCTTAACCATTTAGTTAACGAACGTTAAATTTAAGAAAACTGTAGGCCCTAGTTTGGAATCATAGCATTTTCAGGTAGTGCAGTTGTCATTTAGTTGTCAAACATTGAAATTCAGACAAGCTGTGTTAGGCATCAAACTTGGAACTCGGCACATTAGTGTTAGGGGAAGTTGTCATATAGTCACCGGTGTAGCCACACATAGGCACTGCTGATTAAATTGAAACTGGTGTTTTACCAGTGATTTTAAATTATTTACATAGAAAAAAAAACACAGAAAAACATGAGAATGCATCATTTGCCATTTGCATTTTAACCACATTGACCTCCGTATCCACCGTAAACATTTCTAGGCGCACTTTTAATTGCACCAAACTGGTCCCTTGCTCTAGTTATATAACACCAGCATATTTAACACCAGCATATATAACACCAGCATATTTAACACTAGCTTATATAACACCAGCATATATAACACAAGCATATATAACACCAACATATATAACACAAGCATATATAACACCAGAATATATAACATTAGCATATATAACACCTGCATATATAACACTAGCATATATAACACCAGCATATTAACAGCTGAAAAGTCCATATTTACATTTGAATAAAAAACTGGAGTGCATAATATGAGTGGTAGTAAAAGTGTCATTTAATTTAATTATCTTACAAGTTCTTTAAACGTATACCTATTATTCTTGCTGTCTTGATTTAACTGATAATAAGGGCAAGATAAGTAGAAGATATATCTTGCCCACAATGTGACATGGCTGTATCAGTTCACATAAGATCTCATCGAGCAAGAAGTCCGATACGGCTTATCACTCTACTTGCTTATTGTGTACAAGCCATGCATCACAATAGGAATCCAATCGTGGGTAACATACACGGTTCGTGAACACTGCAGATGTTGTATGTTTGATAAAAAAACCAACGCTACAATAATTTCTGAAAAATAATGATTCGCTCGTTTTCTGTTTTAGTATCAGTAAATAAACTGTATTGTGTACTTTATTACCAAACTGTTTCAAGTTTTGATATAATCATTCATGCTCAGGATTGGATGAAAACTGAATGTGCTAGATGTTTACAAGGCCAATATCAGCATTTTGCAATCAAACAAGTGCTGTAACTGTCCGTTTTAATCTGACGTCTCGGAGTAGATAACTTGTCTTGGGTTCCAATGGTAATAAGCATTCTGACTAAGTTTAACTGAAAACTGAAGTGCTTTGATGTCCATAGCGGTCAATAAATCCAAAAATGTCTAATTAATCCAGGGTCACAATTGTTTCTGGTTTGATCTGGATGGTGCGAGAATTCATTCAAGATTTCATTGACAGTAGCTTTGTGATCAATCCATTATTTCCCCTATGTAAATCTAAGAGTGTTACAGTTTTACACGGCATATTTGTATCTTAAAATCAATCAAATATCATTATAACTCTGCCATTTCTGGATCGACCGGACTGCTTGGAGAGCTCCTTCGAGATTGCATGGTAATAAATATTCTTACCAAGTTAAGTCAGAAATTAATTAAAACCGAAGATGTGCTGGTGTTAACAAGGCAAAGAACAGTTTTTCACTCATTCAAAGGATGTAACGATGTAATTTCTGGTTTGGTCACGCATGTTCAAACATCCATCCAAGATTTCATGCTAACATTCTTAAACGGGCCACGAATGGAAGGTGCTATTGTGTTTACAAGGCAATAAACAGTAAATCCAATAATTTATAATTGTTTTGATGCAGGCCAATCTGGGGGATTCAAGCCCCGAGTTAATAAACGGTTTTTTTCATGTTCAACTTAAATTCGTACTCGAACACAATGTCCATGATTTTATTTAATAAGTAAACACAAAAGTAAGTCCAAACACATGACTCCGTCTCGATTTTGAAATTGTGTATGCTGATTTGTAGTAGAAAATTTCAGGTAATTACGTTTGTCCGTTCATATTTTATTTGAGCATGAAATCTTGAGTTGACCCTGGAACAAAGCTATTCTGGTACAGAAGGCACACAAATTGCCAGGACATTAGCTCTTCTGGTTCAAACAGCGGACAAATTACCACGACATAAGCTCTTCTGGTCCAGACGGCGGACAAATTACCACGACATAAGCTATTCTGGTCCAGACGGCGGACAAATTGCCACGACAAAAGCTATTCTGGTCCAAACTGCGGACAAATTGCCACGACATAAGCTCTTCTGGTCCAGACGGCGGACAAATTACCAAGACATAAGCTATTCTGGTCCATACGGCGGACAAATTACCACGACATAAGCTCTTCTGGACCATGACATAAGCTATTTTGGTCCAGACGGCAGACAAATTGCCACGACATAAGCTATTTTGGTCCAGAAGGCGGACAAATTACCACGACATAAGCTCTTCTGGTCCAGACGGCAGACAAATTATCACGACATAAGCTCTTCTGGAACACGACATAAGCTATTCTGGTCCAGACGGCGGACAAATTGCCACAACATAAGCTATTCTGGTCCAGAAGGTGGACAAATTGCCACAATATAAGCTGTTCTGGTCCAGATGGCGGACAAATTGCCACGACATAAGCTATTCTGGTCCAGACAGCGGACAAATTGCCATGACATAAGCTCTTCTGGTCCAAATGGCAGACAAACTGCCAAGACATAAGTTATTCTGGTCCAGACAGCGGACAAATTGCCACGACATAAGCTATTATGTTCCAGACGGTGGACAAATTATCATGACATAAGCTATTCTGGTCCAGACAGCGGACAAATTGCCACGACATAAGCTCTTCTGGTCCAAATGGCAGACAAACTGCTACGACATAAGTTATTCTGGTCCAGACAGCGGACAAATTGCCACGACATAAGCTATTCTGTTCCAGACGGTGGACAAATTACCACGACATAAGCTCTTCTGGTCCAGACGGCGGACAAATTGCCACGACATAAGCTTTTCTGGTCCAGACAGTGGACAAACTGCCACAACATAAGCTATTCTGGTCGAGACAGCGGACAAATAACCATGACATAAGCTATTCTGGTACAGACGGTGGACAAATTACCACAACATAAGCTATTCTGGTCCAGACGGCGGACAAATAACCATGACATAAGCTCTTCTGGACCACGACATAAGCTATTCTGGTCCAGACGGCAGACAAATAACCATGACATAAGCTATTCTGGAACACGACATAAGCTATTCTGGTCCAGACAGCTGACAAATTGCCACGACATAAGCTATTCTGGTCCAGACGGTGGACAAATAACCATGACATAAGCTCTTCTGGTCCAGACGGCGGACAAATTATCACGACATCAGCTCTTCTGGAACACGAAATAAGCTATTCTGGTCCAGACAGTGGACAAATTGCCACGACATTAGCTATTCTGGTCCAGAAGGCGGACAAATTGCCACGACATAAGCTATTCTGGTCCAGACAGCTGACAAATCGCCACGACATTAGCTATTCTGGTCCAGAAGGCGGACAAATTGCCACGACATAAGCTATTCTGGTCCAGATGGCAGACAAATTGCCACGACATTAGCTATTCTGGTCCAGATGGCAGACAAATTGCCACGACATTAGCTATTCTGGTCCAGATGGCAGACAAATTGCCACGACATTAGCTATTCTGGTCCAGAAGGCGGAAAAATTGCCACGACATTAGCTATTCTGGTCCAGACGGCTGACAAACTGCCACGACATAAGCTATTCTGGTCCAGAAGGCGGACAAACTGCCACAACATAAGCTATTCTGGTCCAGATGGCAGACAAATTGCCACGACATAAGCTCTTCTGGTCCAGACAGCTGACAAATCGCCACGACATTAGCTATTCTGGTCCAGATGGCAGACAAATTGCCACGACATTAGCTATTCTGGTCCAGAAGGCGGACAAATTGCCACGACATTAGCTCTTCTGGTCCAGACGGCTGACAAACTGCCACGACATAAGCTATTCTGGTCCAGAAGGCGGACAAACTGCCACAACATAAGCTATTCTGGTCCAGATGGCAGACAAATTGCCACGACATAAGCTATTCTGGTCCAGACAGCTGACAAATCGCCACGACATTAGCTATTCTGGTCCAGAAGGCGGACAAACTGCCACAACATAAGCTATTCTGGTCCAGATGGCAGACAAATTGCCACGACATAAGCTATTCTGGTCCAGACAGCTGACAAATCGCCACGACATTAGCTATTCTGGTCCAGAAGGCGGACAAATTGCCACGACATAAGCTATTCTGGTCCAGATGGCAGACAAATTGCCACGACATTAGCTATTCTGGTCCAGATGGCAGACAAATTGCCACGCCATTAGCTATTCTGGTCCAGAAGGCGGACAAATTGCCACGACATTAGCTATTCTGGTCCAGACGGCTGACAAACTGCCACGACATAAGCTATTCTGGTCCAGAAGGCGGACAAACTGCCACAACATAAGCTCTTCTGGTCCAGAAGGCGGACAAATCGCCACGACATTAGCTATTCTGGTCCAGAAGGCGGACAAATTGCCACGACATTAGCTATTCTGGTCCAGACGGCTGACAAACTGCCACGACATTAGCTATTCTGGTCCAGACGGCTGACAAACTGCCACGACATAAGCTATTCTGGTCCAGAAGGCGGACAAATCGCCACGACATAAGCTATTCTGGTCCAGATGGCAGACAAATTGCCACGACATAAGCTATTCTGGTCCAGATGGCAGACAAACTGCCACAACATAAGCTATTCTGGTCCAGACAGCTGACAAATCGCCACGACATTAGCTATTCTGGTCCAGAAGGCGGACAAATCGCCACGACATTAGCTATTCTGGTCCAGACAGCTGACAAATTGCCACGACATAAGCTATTCTGGTCCAGACGGCTGACAAACTGCCACGACATAAGCTATTCTGGTCCAGAAGGCGGACAAACTGCCACAACATAAGCTATTCTGGTCCAGACGGCAGACAAATTGCCACAACATTAGCTATTCTTGTCCAGACGGCGGACAAATTGCCACGACATAAGCTCTTCTGGTCCAGATGGCGGACAAATTGCCACGACATAAGCTCTTCTGGTCCAGATGACGGACAAATTGCCACGACATAAGCTATTCTGGTCCAGACAGCTGACAAATCGCCACGACATTAGCTATTCTGGTCCAGAAGGCGGACAAATTGCCACGACATAAGCTATTCTGGTCCAGATGGCAGACAAATTGCCACGACATAAGCTATTCTGGTCCAGACAGCTGACAAATCGCCACGACATTAGCTATTCTGGTCCAGAAGGCGGACAAATTGCCACGACATTAGCTATTCTGGTCCAGACGGCTGACAAACTGCCACGACATAAGCTATTCTGGTCCAGAAGGCGGACAAACTGCCACAACATAAGCTATTCTGGTCCAGACGGCAGACAAATTGCCACAACATTAGCTATTCTTGTCCAGACGGCGGACAAATTGCCACGACATAAGCTCTTCTGGTCCAGATGGCGGACAAATTGCCACGACATTAGCTATTCTGGTCCAGACGGCTGACAAACTGCCACGACATAAACGCTTCCATCCATTGGCCAGTAGAGCTAAAGAGGACAGCATTTATGAAACTGATTCAAGAAATTTATTTTGAACATCCACCCAAGTTTGGTCAAATTCAATGAAAATATAAAATGGCTACCATGTTTACCAAAACAAAAGGGCCAGACTTGCCAAAAAGCTTCTGGTGCAGGTAGGCTGTTATGTTTAATGCAAGAATACAACTTCACAACGTATTTCACTCCAATGTAAAATGCAGGTGTGTGAGTGAAATGTTCTCAACTTTGTGGCTGCTATACATGACACTTCGTGTGATGCCAATATAAGTATTATTTAGGGACTATATAATAATAAATCAAATTTAAACCTATTACGATATTTAATTATTATTTAAAAACTGCAATAAAATAGTAAATATATAAACATTATAAATCATGATAAGACCACATAAAAAGTGGTGACACCAGTGACGGATCCCCAGATTTCTCATGGGGAAGCATGATGTTATAGGTGGGGGTCAAGGAAATTTTAAACAAGAGGCCCAAGAGGGCCTGATGACGCTCTACTGAATCATAGTGGCCATAGCACTTTTTGAAATTCTACTATGCAATAGAAGCATCGGCCATCTTGAATTTTAGATAGAAAAAATAAATCTTTTGTATAGTCTCCTATGCAATAGAAACATCCATGTGAAGTTCAGTTTAATTGGCATAGTGGTTTCAAAATAAATGAAAAAAGAAGAGAATTTTCTGTTTTCCCACAGTATCCCTATGTAAAATTCTAAGTCCCCTTACAGGGCCCCTATATATTTTAGCCCCTAAATTCTTATCTGCAATCAAACCCCTACACTTAGGGATAATTTATATAAAATATGTACAAATCTGACATACCAGTTCTTAAGAAAACAATTTTACTAATTCCCAATTTGTACCCTTTTGGGGCCCCTCCTGACCCCTTAAGACATAGGAACCCAGTCGTTTTTACAAATCTTAACCTCCTTCACCTAACAATGCTTTAGTGAAAATATAGGCAAAATCATTTCCATCTAAAAAAAAAAAATTATTATATTGACATGTGTCCCTTAATTGAACTCTTGGGGCAGGGCCCTTTTATTAGCTAGGGACACCATTTGAACAAATCCAACAGAACTATAGTTGGTCATCATTACTACATAAACATTCTGAAAATCTGTTGGGCCGTTCATGAGAAGAAGATTTTTTTAAGTTTTGGACTATTTTTAGTAACGGTGGCCATCTTGAATTTCAGATCCAAAAAGAAAAATCTTCAGTATAATCTCCTATGCAATAGAAACACCCATGTGAAGTTTCAGTTTAACTGGCCTGTGGTTTCAGAACAGATGAAAGAAAAAGAGAATTTTCTGTTTTCCCATAGTATCCCTATGGAAAATTCTAAGTCCCCTTACAGGGCCCCTATCAATTTTAGCTCCTAAATTGTTATCTGCAATCAAACCCCTACACATAGGGATAATTTATGCAAAATATGAACAAATTTGACATACTGGTTCTTAAGAAAACGAATTTAGTAATTCCCAATTTGTATCCTTTTGGGGCCCCTCCTGACCCCTTAAGACAGTGGAACCCAGTTATTTTTACAAAACTGAACCTCCTTCACCAAACAATGCCTCTGTGAAGATATAGGCAAAATCATTTCCATTTTAAAAAAAAATATAAAAAAATATTATAATGACATGTGTCCCTTAATTGAACTCTTGGGGCGGGGTCATATTTAACCCTAGGGACACCATTTGAACAAACCTAACAAAACTATAGCTGGTCATCATTACTACATAAACATTTTGAAAATCTGTTGGGCCGTTCATGAGAAGAAGATTTTATAAGTTTTGGACTATTTTTAGTAATGGTGGCCATCTTGAATTTCAGATCGAAAAAAAAACACTTCAGTATAGTCTCCTATGCAGTAGAAACACCCATGTGAAGTTTCAGTTTAACTTGCCTAGTGGTTTCAGAACAGATGAAAGAAAAAGAGAATTTTCTGTTTTCCTATAGTATCCCTATGGAAAATTCTAAGTCCCCTTACAGGGCCCCTATCAATTTTAGCCCCTAAATTCTTATCTGCAACCAAACCCCTACACATAGGGATAATTTATAGAAAATATGAACAAATCTGACATACCGGTTCTTAATAAAACGAATTTAGTAATTCCAAATTTGTACCCTTTTGGGGCCCCTCCTGACCCCTTAAGACATAGAAACCCTGTCATTTTTACAAATCTGAACCTCCTTCACCAAACAATGCTTCTGTGAAGATATAGGCAAAATCATTTCCATTTTTAAAAAATAAAATAAAAAAATATTATAATAACATGTGTCCCCTAATTGAACCCTCGGGGCGGGGTCATATTTAACCCTAGGGACACCATTTGAACAATCTAACAAAACTATAGTTGGTTATCATTACTACATTTACATTTTGAAAATCTGTTGGGCCGTTCATGAGAAGAAGATTTTTTAAGTTTTGGACTATTTTTAGTAACGGCGGCCATCTTGGGTTTCAGATAAAAAAAAATCATCTGTATAGTCTCCTATGCAAGAGAAACACCCATGTGAAGTTTCAGTTTAATTGGCCTAGCAGTTTCAGAGAAAGTGCTGCTAACAGACGACAGACGTCAGACGACAGACGACGGACGACAGACAACTCGCCATCGTATAAGCACTTCTGGCCTTTGGCCAGTAGAGCTAAAAACAAAGACGCAGTATGGTACAATCTGTTTATGAGGCTAGTATTGTAACAAAGGAAAATTAGCAAACCCGCCAATATTTTTTAAAGAGTGCACAAGGACAATTGTATGTTGGAATATTTGTTGGAAAATAATTAATTCACATCTCACAGTCACAGCATAAATATCTCAAAACAAAAAGTTTGGTAGGCAAGCATAGGGAACCAAAATAATTCAAAGAAATGGCTTTGAAATCCATTAAATTTTTCTTTATTAAAAAAGGTATGCTTGCCAAATTTATGGGTTGTGTGACACACATCAGGTCCCGCAAGCATCCGATCTTGGATATACAGTCCTGTGCTGACATTAAACAATAAACCATATAAAGAGGATCTTATATGATTGTTGACAATTTATATTATTGTTTTTGTTCATAAATGAATGTGAGATTTGATTAATCACATCACCCAGAAAAAAATAGCACATTAAATATTTATTTTTCAAATTATCTTTCAAGGGAACAAATATCAAAGGTGACAACTTGAGAAAATATAAAAAATATTGAATGAATTGAATGGCAAAGGCCTTCTTCAGTGATAAATAGTTTTAAAAAAATAAATTATTTACAATACATGTCAATTGCTTGTATAGCCTCAGGTCTCATAAACAATGGTGACATTTGATCAAGCAGATCTGTGGCAGAAAATACACAACATATTGTTCATCATGACTTCCATCTGTAATTAATTTCAGTATCAATATTTTCTGTATAGATTTAATCAATATCAGGTTCCGATTTAGTGCAAAATACAAATCGATTTAAAAAATAGTAAATTGCTTTTCAATCACATGCAAAATACATCTTTATGTAAATATAGCCTGGATAATAAACACAACAATATAAACATACAAGGGAGATAACACTCACACTCAATGCCAAGAAATAACAATTTAACATACAGATTGGGAAATAACATCAATAAGTTAACATTGCAAAAAGAGCCTAGAACCTTGATACCTGCAAAACTGCAGTTTTCTGCAAAGTCTATCCAGTACTTGATTTGTAACCTCTTACAACATGCATACTACAATGTTCCTAATCTTGCCAGCACTAATGGAGCACCCTAGTGCTACAAATAATTTAAATGCTTTAATGAATATGACAAAACTGTAACATGAACAAGATGAGCAACTTTGTGTTGAAACTTGCAAAGTGATTGATTGATTGATTGATTGATTGAATATTAAGCATCATTTTTATGCCATCAATGAGTAACAGATGATCAGTAAACCTAACCACTGTTTCCTGGGATCCTGAAAGGTTAACAAGTACTCTAGCACACCCAATCTCCATAAGTAACTGATAACTTCCCCATCTGACAGCAGTGAGAGACAAATGATAATGAGACACAATATCGGGCGGGGATTCAAACTCACCACCCCTGGATTGATAGTCAGCTGCATTACCCACTGAGCTAATCGGGCCTGGCTAAATTTGTAAAGAATCCGATAAAATTTATTCAAGATATTAAGGGAATGTGGAAATTCTGCATGAAAACATAATAGATTACATTTTTTCAAAAACGAACCTATAAGGAGTCAATTCAATTACTGAGATAGGAGCTTGTCAAAGTAAAAAGGGGCTATAAGTCTGCCTTAAATCAAATCAGTTATCTTATTAGTTCCTTGACTGAGATATATGTTAGCAAAGAAACTGTTGTTTTTTTTAATATAAAAAGGCCACAACTCTGTTTGAAATCAAAATAAGAAATATCCCACTTGTCCCAGTGTACTCCCTATATGGCATTAAAGACAACTGTGAAGTGTCATTGATGTAGGCTAGAAGTTATTGAGTTTACTAAAAAAATTAACCAAATTCTTTAAAACAAAGCGGTCATAATCGTAACCCTAACAGTCAATACATAGTTATTTCACAAGTTCCCTTTATGATAGTGAACACTCATGTATAATTTGGTCGTTAACACTTTTGACTATCAATCCAGAGGTTGCAAGTTCGAATCAATCCCCACTCAACCAAAGTGTCCATGATGATCAATATTTGGCATTGTGTCTCAATTTCATTTGTCTCTCATGCTGATTCAAGTGGAAAAGTTATCAGTAATTTGCCGAGTGTAAGTGTGCTGAAACAGCCACACAAACCTATGTTGCATTTAAGCAGAGTCAGTGTGCTGAGCAGCCACTGAAACCTTTGTTGCGTTTCAGCAGTAAGTGTGCTGAACAGCCACACAAACCTATGTTGCATTTCAGCAGGGTCAGTGTGCTGAGCAGCCACTGACACCTTTGTTGCATTTCAGCAGTAAGTGTGCTGAACAGCCACACAAACCTATGTTGCATTTCAGCAGGGTCAGTGTGCTGAGCAGCCACTGACACCTTTGTTGCATTTCAGCAGTAAGTGTGCTGAAACAGCCACACAAACCTATGTTGCATTTCAGCATGGTCAGTGTGCTGAACAGCCACTGAAACCTTTGTTGCGTTTCAGCAGTAAGAGTGCTGAAACAGCCACACAAACCTATGTTGCATTTCAGCAGGGTCAGTGTGCTGAACAGCCACTGAAACCTGTGTTGCCTTTCAGCAGTAAGTGTGCTGAACAGCCACACAAACCTATGTTGCATTTCAGCAGTCAGTGTGCTGAACAGCCATTGAAACCTTTGTTGCGTTTCAGCAGTAAGTGTAGTGAAACAGCCACACAAACCTATGTTGCATTTCAGCAGGGTCAGTGTGCTGAACAGCCACTGAAACCTTTGTTGCCTTTCAGCAGTAAGTGTAGTGAAACAGCCATACAAACCTATGTTGCATTTAAGCAGGGTCAGTGTGCTGAACAGCCACTGAAACATTTGTTGCGTTTCAGCAGTAAGTGTAGTGAAACAGCCACACAAACCTATGTTGCATTTCAGCAGGGTCAGTGTGCTGAACAGCCACACAAATCTATGTTGCGTTTCAGCAGTCAGTGTGCTGAACAGCCATACAAACCTTTGTTGCATTTCAGCAGGGTCAGTATGCTGAACAGCCACACAAACCTATGTTGTGTTTCAGCAGTGTCAGTGTGCTGAACAGCCACACAAACCTAAGTTGCATTTAAGCAGTGTGCTGAACAGCCACACAAACCTAAGTTGCGTTTCAGCAGCATGCTGAACAGCCACACAAACCTAAGTTGCATTTCAGCAGTGTGCTGAACAGCCAAACTCATGTTAAGTCGCAATAAAAGAAAGGATTATCAAAATATGTTACAAAATGATGTCTTTTAGCCAACTTGAGGTTAAAGCTATCTGTCAATAAACTTTTTTACTTAAATAATGAAATTTTACACTCAACTGTTCCATCCTTACATTGTTATTTGAACGAGTATAAATAATAATATACTAACTGAGCGACAATCAATGTAAACTTGACTGAAAGTTACAGGCTTGGTCTATGGTGTTTATTGTTGCATATTGTTATCTGACTAGGTTTTGATAGATTTATTATTATCATTTTTCTTACTCTATAATAAAGCTATTGCTAAAAAAGGATATGCTCTTGTACACAAATGAAGTCAGAATTTGATATCTTTCACTAGAAATTAATAATGCTCAAGTACAACACCATTAATACCCATTATACTGTTACACTTTCTCATAATTATGCCATTGTATAACTATATCTTCTCTAGTGTTATTGTGTAGCTACACCTTTTCATAAAAAAATATATCTAAATGTGTAGCTATATCTTCTCATATGCCACTGTTTAGCTACATTTTCTCATATGTCACAGTGTAGCTACATGTTCTCATGTGTCACTGTTACTGTTTAGCTATATTTTCTCATATGTCACAGTGTAGCAACATTTTCTCACATGTCACTGTTTAACTACATTTTCTCATATGTCACAGTGTAGTTACATCTTCTCATATGTCACTGTGTAATTACAATTTCTCATTTGTCACTGTGTAGCTACATTTTCTCATATGTCACTGTGTAGCTACATTCTCTAATATGTCAATGTGTAGCTACATTTTCTCATTTGTCACTGTGTAGCTACCTTTTCTCATATGTCACTGTGTAGCTACATTTTCTCATATGTCACTGTGTAGCTACATCTTTTCATATCTCACTGTTTAGGCTATATTCTCTCATATGTCACTGTGTAGCTACATTTTCTCATATGTCACTGTGTAACTGCACTCATATGTCACTGTGTAACCTACATCTTCTCAAATATCACTGTAAAATTACATCTTCTAGTTTATACCTATTTATTTTAGCTTGATTACGATGAAAGCTCAAAACTTATATAAACAGCTTTCGAGTCCCTTCCTAGGTAGAACATGTACTAAGTGTTGTTTTATGAGAGGCATCGTGTCAAGCGGGATATTAAACCTGCAACCTCTGGCATGATTGGCCAACACTCTATCCATTACACTACCAACCCACTTAATTACATCTCTCATATGTCATTGTGTTAGCTACATCTTCTCATATGTCATTGTGTAGCTACATTTTCTCATATGTCACTGCATAGCTACATATTTTCACTGTCACCACATAGCTACATTTTTCTCATATGTCACTGTGTAGCTACATCTTCTCATATGTCACTGCATAGCTACATCTTCTCATATGTCACCACATAGCTACATTTTCTCATATGTCACTGTGTAACTACATTATCTCATATGTCACTGCATAGTTACATCTTCTCACATGTCACCACATAGCTATACAGTTCTCATATATCACCATATAGCATCATCTTCTCATATGTCACTGTGTAGCAATTTTTCTAGTATGTCAATATATAGCTACATTTTCTCATAGATCATTGTGTAGCTACATATTCTCATATGTCACCGCATAGCTACATTTTCTCATATGTCACCACATAGCTATATTTTCTCATATGTCACTATGTAGCTACATCTTCTCATATGTCACCACATAGCTACATTTTCTCATATGTCACCACATAGCTACATTTTCTCATATGTCACTGTGTAGCTACATCTTCTCATATGTCACTGTGTAGCTACATCTTCTCATATGTCATTGTGTAGCTATATTTTCTCATATGTCACTGTGCAGCTACATCTTCTCATATGTCAACATTTAGCTACATTTTCTCATACATCATTGTGTAGCTACATCTTCTCATATGTCACCACATAGCTACATTTTCTCATATGTCACCACATAGCTACATTTTCTCATATGTCACTGTGTAGCTACATCTTCTCATATGTCACTGCATAGCTACATTTTCTCATATGTCACCTCATAGCTACATCTTCTCATATGTCACTGTGTAGCTACATCTTTTCATATATCACCGCATAGCTACATTGCTCATATGTCACCACTTAGCTACATCTTCTCATATGTCACTGTGTAGCTACATCTTTTCATATGTCACTACATAGCTATATTTTCTCATATGTCACCACATAGCTACATCTTCTCATATGTAACCGCATAGCTACACCTTCTCATATGTCACTGTGTAGCTACATTTTCTCATATGTCATTGTGTAGCTACATGTTTTACAGGCCTTGGTGTACTCATCTTCTTCCTCGTCATACTCTTCTGGACCAAACTCATGCTCATGTTTCACCTTCTCCTTCCTTAACAGACTACTACGGACGGCCAGACGTAAATCTGAAAATATATGATGCTATATATATAGAATCTTTGCTCATTATAACCTTTCTTTAACAGTCAACTGACCAAAACCGGTATAACCTGTAAGTTTTACCCTTTCAATTCAATAACTTACTAGTATTATTGTAATATTTAGCATAAATCAGGACCATCTGGATCATATCTGGTGCAAAATCTTTATTGCCAATATTTGGATTAGACCAGACTCATGGAATAACGTAAATCAGCATCTCTTTTACATTCCTAAATGTCTGGAAATTTCACTTAACCCTTTACTCCATAGATACGCGTTTTCCCGCACCAATCAAAGAAGGCCTTTGAAAACAGTGCAGGAAGAGTTCAGATTACTCGTGACGAGCAATCTTGAACACTTCCTGCACTGTTTTCCACTCTGTCAGTTAATATAAACATAATTCACCCAATAATTCAAAAGCCTTCTATATTAGGTGTCCCAAGAGGCGTCTATATTAGGTGTCCAAAGGCGTCTATATTAGGTGTCCAAAGGCGTCTATATTAGGTGTCCAAAGGCGTCTATATTAGGTGTCCAAAGGCGTCTATATTAGGTGTCCAAAGGCGTCTATATTAGGTGTCCAAAGGCGTCTATACTATATTAGGTGTCCAAAGGCGTCTATATTAGGTGTCCAAAGGCGTCTATATTAGGTGTCCAAAGGCGTCTATATTAGGTGTCCAAAGGCATCTATATTAGGTGTCCAAAGGCGTCTATATTAGGTGTCCAAAGGCGTCTATATTAGGTGTCCAAAGGCATCTATATTAGGTGTCCAAAGGCGTCTATATTAGGTGTCCAAAGGCGTCTATATTAGGTGTCCAAAGGCGTCTATATTAGGTGTCCAAAGGTGTCTATATTAGGTGTCCAAAGGCGTCTATATTAGGTGTCCAAAGGCGTCTATATGAAGTAAAGGGTTAAAGCAGTTAAATTTAAAGTTAGATATATATCGTCAATTTTGTTATGTTTCTACATAGTACAGTGGTTACATCTGCAAATTGTCAATCGAGTGATTTGAGTTGCTGTGACAAAAAATGTGTTGGCTTTTTTGTCCATTTCCTGAGATACACTTTTTTTTCTTCCTAAAATGCTTTATAAATGGCTCATCATATAAAAAATAGGTTCTAACAATCTTACAAATGAAAAGAAATTTTAGTCCATATATCCATTTATATCTTTACACATATCCAATGATTGTTCTAATACTGAAGGATAATGTAGTTGGCCTAGTATATACAACTGAATTGGAAATTTTAGGATAATTTCTGTCAGCAAAGCAGCTTATTTCATATTAGAATTACTGATCAGTAAATATGGATTTAAAACATGATTTACACATGTGTACGTTATAAATGCATTAAAGGCCATGAAGAATTGCTGAAAGCGATTGTCAATTTATTTACAAATGGTTTAGTTCTTTATCAAATAAATAACTTCAATTACTGGTTATGCCGCTTTAAGCAGTAAGATTTTCTATTTCCATTGTCCATGTTAATAACTAATATTAGCATAAATCAACCTGTAAACAACAGCAGCCTACTATAAGATATTATTACAATTACATTCTAAGCTATGATTAATGCTTAAATCAGAGTTGGTAGTATACAGATGTTTTGGTTAAAAATCACAGTAAAAGAAAATTAGATGCTACTTTTCCATTACCTCTACAGGTAACACAAAATTATTGTCCCATTAGAGCAATAAGGTACCAAGTGTATATGAAATAAGAAAGCACTTCGGTAGCTTCTTTGCAGCAATGGGGTCAAGACTTGTATAGTGGGGTACATTTACGTGTGATATTATATCTCCTAAATAAGAGTCCTCTGTCATAAAGTTGTCTAAAACACTACCTCAAGATCATTTACTGCTTATCTTTCAATGTCAAAGTTAAAGTTCAAAGATATTGAGCTTGGGTGTTACATGTAAAAAGACGGAGGTTCCTCTTGGAGTTAAATAAATGATTTCATTTACTAGTATCTGCAGTCTTTTCTCACCAGTTAAACTTGCTGCCATATACAACCTACCATAATAATATGATGAAAATTGTTTTGTGTTTTTTTTTAATGAGGTTAAACAACTGAATATTTAAGAAATAAGGATCCATTCGACAAACCTTTTACTTTCTTGTTGAATTTCTTCTGTTTTGCCTTGTCTCTATTTTCTAATCTCTGTTCTTTTGCTTCTTCTATTTTCTCTTCACTTTCCCACACTTCAAGTGACCGTTTGATAACCTTAAATATAGAGGAATAAACAGTAATAATTAACAATTATTAAAATCAACACATTTAGCCTTCAACCATATATCTTATAATTGGTTTGCCAAAGTCACTGTTCATTGTCAGTGTGCCCTTTATAAAGACCCTTTGCAGGTGATCCTACCAATGAAATGTCATATGACAAAAACGTGTTACCCTGATCATGCTTAAGAATTAATTATGCTATTGTTATATAAGAGAAGGCTGCTTTCTTTAAGATATTATAAAGAACTTTGTAAAAATAATCTTTCGATTCAGTACCACACTGTTAATAATCTTAGATCTGTTATTCAGACGACATTATGACAACAATGACAACCTAGTTTCATGTCATCCCAACAAACACTGCAGAAGAAGTTGTTTGAAATGCAATAAGGATGGGACTAAATTAACAAAGGGGCATAACTCTAATCAGACAATAGGCACATGTACAACTCATGTTTATACTGTGAACCAAGTTTAATATCATAATGATAAAAGGAAATGTTTAGAAATGATAAATGGCAATATGTACAGATACACTATTAACTACGGTAAGTTTGATTTCATTTCAATGAAAAATTTAGAGTTGTCCTGACACAATTAATGGCATGGACAAATGGATGAATAAAAAATTAAAGGATAGATGGACAAAGTGGCTAGTATCTCACTGAGATATTATCTGTACATATTTGGTATGTTCTGATTATCTGTCACATGATAGATAATCAATACTGAGCTGGAAAAACTTTCCAATTGTTTACATGTAATACTTGACCCATGCAACGCTATGAAGAAAATCATTTCAAACAATTTTTCTGCATGCTGGTCATTTTTATCTTTGACATACAAAATGTCTATTTGTCTATTTTAGAGAAAAATGTTAATTAGGTATTGAATCATGATAATTTACATTTTTTTTATGTTAACAAAAAGACACTCAGAAAAACTGACATTTGTTTACATGTATTTATAATTGATTTACTTAACAAACAATCATTTTTACCAAAAGTTTAAAATAAAACAATCAACCCTAAATTTAAAGTAGAAATGATTTGTTTTTAAATGCGGTTTAATGCAATTTCCCACATGTAACAGGTTATACAATGTCATGACATCCAGTTTTATGGAATGAATCAGTGTGCTTCCTTATGTTATTGACTGGCTTTCCCACATAGAGATTGGAAAAGGTATCTGCGCTTCTATATACCAGTAAATCTTTAATATAAATTAATAAGCCACAAAATATTAAATTGATACCTGAGATTCAAGATACAACTTCATGTCTCCCCACTGTTGATGGTGGGGATTCTTCTTCACTATAAACTTCAATTGTGGCTCTCTTTTTTCCAAATCTGCATCTTTCAGAAGGTATTTCTTTTTTGCTTCACTTTTGGTAATAAGAGGGAATTTGTCATCTTTTTCTCTGAAAACACAGCAGGTAATTTTAACTTTGTATGTGGTTTAATGTCATTTGGACACATTACAGACTATATATGGCAACCAGTTATATTAGTGGACCTCAGATATCCACAAGTAATTTGCAAACTTTCTGACATAAAATGTTTGGAGCGAGATGGGCTTGAATCCATGACTCCGGCAATGGGAGGTTGGTGTGGAGCAAGCTGGGCTTGAATCCACGACTTCAGCAATGAGAGGTTGGTGTGGAGCTAGTTGGGCTTGAATCCTCGACTTTGGCAATGAGAGGTTAGTGTGGAGCTAGTTGGGCTTGAATCCATGACTTCGGCAATGAGAAGTTAGTGTGGAGCTAGTTGGGCTTGAATCCTCGACTTCGGCAATGGGAGGTTAGTATGGAGCTAGTTGGGCTTGAATCCACTACTTCGGCAATGGGCGGTTGGTGTGGAGCTAGTTGGGCTTGAATTCACAACTTCGGCAATGGGAGGTTAGTGTGGAGCTAGTTGGGCTTGAATCCACTACTTCGGCAATGGGTGGTAAGTGTGTAGCTAGTTGGGCTTGAATCCTCGACTTCAGCAATGGGAGGTTAGTGTGGAGCTAGTTAGGCTTGAATCCATGACTTCGGAAATGGGAGGATAGTGTGGAGCAAGCTGGGCTTTAATCCACGACTTCGGCAATGGGAGGTTATTGTGGAGCTAGTTGGGCTTGAATCCACGACTTCGGCAATGGGAGGTTAGTGTGGAGCTAGTTTGGCTTGAATCCACGACTTCGGCAATGAGAGGTTAGTGTTGAGCTAGTTTGGCTTGAATCCACAACTTCGGCAATGAGAGGTTAGTGTGGAGCTAGTTTGGCTTGAATCCACGACTTCGGCAATGGGAGGTTAGTGTTGAGCTGGTTGGGCTTGAATCCATTACTCTGGCAATGACAGAATAGTGTGGAGTGAGCTGCGCTTGAATCCATGACTTCGGCAATGAGAGGTTAGTGTGGAGCGAACTGGGCTTGAATCCATGACTTCAGCATTGAGAGGTTAGTGTGGAGTGAGCTGAGCTTGAATCCATGACTCTGGCAATGAGAGGTTAGTTTAGAACAAGCTGGACTTGAATCCACGACTTCGGCAATGAGAGGTTAGTGTGGAGCGAACTGGGCTTAAAACCATGACTTCAGCATTGAGAGGTTAGTGTGGAGTGAGCTGAGCTTGAATCCATGACTTCAGCATTGAGAGGTTAGTGATCTAGAGACAAAGATTTAGACCACTCCGCCACTAAGGAACTCGGGCCATTTTACTTGTATACATGTTATGTGTTTTTTAACATGCTCATTAGAGACACCAAACAAGACAACGTAAGATGACAAAAAATTATCCAGCCTATGGACATATTACTGAACACGCATACTCATGTATGAACAGGGTCAGACAAATTCATCAATCTTAGTTTTAAAATTAAAGGAAATTTGCTGTCTACAAAACTCTTTGTACAACAGACAGATGTCTAGTGTTTTCTATCCCAACCTCTGTTATAACGGGTTGTATAGCGCAGTTCTGGTGATACAAAAACCCTTGAAGCATAATTATCTGCTTTTTTATGTCATCATTTGTAACTTAAAAGCCCCAAAACTGTGATATATAATTCTACATATGTTTCAAATCAGAGAACCATTTTTCAATTTTTTCTTAGTCATGACTGCTTTGTTTTTGGTATCTTTTTGCAAACTACTCGATTATTTATACATTTAATTAGCAAAAAGATATTTTCAAAAAAGAGTGCAGTTTGAAAATAAGTTAAACTCAAACTTCAACTGCCCAAAATCTGAAATTCTAGGGAGGAGCTGGTGAGGTCATGCACTCTAAACTTTACATACATACACATGGATCTGAGTTCAGCCAAGAAATGGTGTATTTTTAGTACACTATACCACTATTGTATGGTACACTCGCCACTCCTATATAACTCCCTGCCCCAGCAGAAATATTGGGCCTTTACGATCTAATAAGGTCAAAACCAATATATTATATATATACCAAACATACTAATACCTACCTACAAATATCACAGATAAGTTCATCAAACTTGGTATAGAAGTATGATTCCATAAATTCTTTCTGGCACTCTGTACATAACATAGCGTCCATCTCCAACAATGGACCTGAAAAAACACATTAAAATACAAGACATTAATAACAGCAAAGTGTTGAATATAACAGGATATTTTACACTGCCAAACTACACTATGGGAGGACTCTGTCAAGTATTTTATCATTTTTGGGTTTATAAATAAAAAATATATCAGAGCACAAAATTCTGATAATTTTCATCACAAAACTCAGGTAAAATTAAAGATGTATAGAATATTTATAGACCTGGGACAAAATACTGCTTATTTGTATGAATATATAAACTATCACAAGAACAAATGTTCATAAAAATATTACAATTTTTTACATTTAAAAAACATTGTAAGATTTGTAGCAAGTAATAAACTGTGTATAAATCTGATTAAAACAGACATCAGTATCGGTTATACATACATGCATTCAAAAGCACAATTACTTTATCCATTTAAAAATTTCAGTAAAAATAAATGTTTGTAAACAATCTTTTAAAATGCAGTCATTGTCAGAACTTTAAGAGCATTTGAAATCCTAGCCAGATTAAATAAGGCATGAATGGATCACTTTTTTATACTTTGGATATCCGATCTGCTATCCATGGCTTGGTGACATAAAAAAAATCTTTAAAAGGCTCCTTAGAGACGTGCAATATGTGGCACTATTGAAATCCCTATTCATAGAGACATTTTAAACCAATAGGATCAAATTTGGGTCATCAGTTCTTGGAAGAAGATTTTCAAAAATTCACAATTGTATCTCTTTTTGGGCTCCTGCTGGCTGCTAATGGTTGTAATTCCCCTTTAAAGGATCAAACTCAACTATGACTAAACAAGTCTCCAGATATCAAGATGAATAAAATAACAGATGATAGAAAGAAAATTTATTGTTTTCCCATAGTATTTTTATGTAAAAATCAAAGACTCCATATGTGTCTCCATATACACTAGACCTTTTACTTGAACAAACTGAAAGCTTATATTGACATGGATCATTTATATCAAATATGAATGATTTCGACTGGTCGATTCTTGAAAATAAGCTTTTTGAAAAATCAAAATTGTATCTCTTTTTGGGCCCTTGATGACCCCTTATGGATATTAAATTCCCTGTAATGGCTCCAAGCTTAACTATTATTACTAAACAATGTTTCCTGATCTCAAGTCAATTGCATGTGAAACACAAAATAAAGCTTTACCTTCAGGGTGCACTATTTCCACTTTCCCTTTATTCTGACTTGGATCATCTTCTATAAAGAAGCCAGCCCCTGTATCAATCTCCTTGACCGGAGCCTTAAATTTCTTGCTTATTTTTCTGTAATAAAACAAGCATATGCAACAGGATTGATCAATGATACAGTAATGGTTTCATGTATCAGACAACAAAATACTGATGTCCTTCTGTAAGTCATTGGTCAACTTACATAACATAAATTATCTTGTGTGGGAATTATGTACTAGAATTTCAATAAAAGCAGCTTTGATTTAGTAAAAAATTCTAACATAAGCTCAGAATTAAAAATAGCAGAGAATCATGAAAAATGTACAGATTCACTGTACATTTCATCTTATCTAAATTTAAGCATGCAGAGCTCACTTTTAACTCAATAAAATATAACAAAACTACAGTTACTGGGAAATAATGTCTGAATGAATATATCTATCCTTGTTCCATGCCCTTCATAGCTTTGAAATTGATAACAAACAGATATTAGTACAAAAAATGATGCAATGACAAACAAATTTCGAAGCTGGGTTTGGAGTACACTTATCAAAAATACATCTGAGTCCCAGTCGTAAAAATACATCTGAAGTCCCGAGTCATAAAAATACATCTGAGTCCCAGTCTTAAAAATACAACTTAGTCCAAGTCCCACATGTACTGGTGGAGGAAGACCTTAGAATGAATCTAAGTATAACCATTGGTCTCCGCAATTAACCACATGTAGCTGGCAAATTTTCTTACATAAAGGTTTTAGGACCCAGCGGAGCTAAAACCCACAACCTCAATGTTAACAGGCAAGTATTCATTAGATGACCGCGCTTAAGGAGGTTATGGTTTAAGGTATAGCCTGGTCCAAGATGTTTGACAGAATGGCTCATGTATGACAACATCAACCACATAATCAATGTTGATCATATGTTCCTTTTATTTAAACTTATCATTTAACATTGAAATGTGAAACAATATCTCACAACTTCATGTTCTATATATATATTTCTTGCTATAGAACCAGAATTTTAGCAAATGCCAGTAGACAGCCCAAATAGAGCATTCACTAACTGCTGTCATTTTTTTAAATAACCATCTTAGCATTGCAAGTGAAAGATTCTAGTGGTTGCCAAGTTGGAAAAGTGAATTTTCAGGAGGATGAATGGTTTTATCCAACATCATGACCCCATCAAGACATTCCTCATTGCCATCAAAAGTATAACCAGTGTAATTTTTCAAAACTGATTTCATAAAAGAAATTGTCCATTGTATGACTGATATGAATAAATAAATTTTACCCCATTGCCTCTGGGCAGTACGGGTGTGCTTGAAGTCTACTCTGACGAAGTAGTAATGCTTTCTGTCTATTCCGTTCAATCCTGGCCCTCTGTGAAGCTGACAACAGGCCATCTTCAGATGGTATTTCAGGTGCATCCGCCATTCTTTGCAATTAACAGTGTTGTATTCCGATAGCTTATGGCAAACTGAAAATACAATTAACAGCATACATTCATTATGTTAATTTTCACTGATGGTCTTAGGCTTAAAATGCAACCTATATAAGTTATATTTTTGGACAAAATGGAAGCTAATGAAGTGATAATTATTCTAAATAACATAATAAATAAGTGAGGATTTTTGGAGGGAGTTTGTGTGTTTTATAATGGGGTTCAATGCCATATGGCATATCCAGTTTTATTTGTGGAGGAAGACCTCACAATGAATCAAAGAAGAACCACCAGTAACTGGCAAACTTCATCACAGAAAGTTTTTCAGAACACTCAACCACAGATAAAAACTTTATATGATGTGACCTAAAAACAGATGAACCAATTTTTGATAATGGAACTTAGTCAACCATTACTGTTTTATATAAATATTACTATCTTAGGCTCCCTGAGGCTGTCAAAGTAAAAAAATGACAGGAATATTTTTCGTGAAATACCTTAAAGGCAAGTTAAAAACAATTTTGTTGAAGACAGGAGTTAGTAGTGTTATTTTCAATATTTAATTAAATTTTATTTGAATGTCCTTTGTTTGGTAAATTCAATAATGTATTCCATATTTAAAAATTAAAGTAAAACATGTGTTACGTGCAAACAAAGATTACATAATCCCTGCTAATGTGTTTATAGGTAATTATAAATACATTTTCTGAAATTTTGTCTCGCAGCAAAAATGTCAATATTTTGTTATTACTATGGTCTCTTTAAATGAGTTATGGACAATCTGGCCCCACAACAAAAAAAGTTATCCAAGTTAACAATATGAAACACTAAAATCTAGTATAACAACAAATAGCAGTCCATTTAAGTATCACATCAAATCATGTATATAAAATTAATATTGAATATCTGTACTTTTATACACATGCAGATGGTACTCTATAAGAACTTGCTACATTTCCATTGTTTCAATATTTGTAATGTATGAAAAGACATGTTAATTTGTTTGCATGATGCGCAACCAAAGTATTAGGTCTACCTTTAATTAACGAAAAGCGGTACATTTTTAATTTACAGTTTTTAAATATCAAAAGAGATGTTTTACTAAATGCAAATTGATTTACATTGTGTCAACATTGTGTCTATTTATTTGTTTGCATATTGCCCGACGTAAATAATCAAGTTTAGTTTTAATCAAACACAAATTGATTTCATTATTCTAATAAATTGAATGTATGAAAAACATGTTTATTTGTTTGCACAATGTGCGACATCTGTATTGGCATTTAGATATTTGTAATCAAACACAAATTGATTTTCGTTGTTACGCCTTTGGTTTAATCGTTTAAACTATATGCTTTCAATCAAATGCAAATTGTTTTCCTTGTTTAAATTATTGTTGTAATTGTTTGCACAATGTACAACTCGAGTAATCAAATTACCTTTAAATTTTAAAAAACTTTAACTTAACTTCTTGTTCAAACATTGGAAAACCCATATACTTATTACTACAATGAGCGACACAAATTATCAAGTTTAACGCTACCATGTTTATTTCATGGATATTTTAATGATTAATAACTGCATCATATATTTGATGTATATAATACTTGTTATGTATGTAATAATAAAATAAATAACACTGATATCGCTATATAAAATAGAAATAAAAAGTGGGGCCGGATTGACCATGCTAAATGGGGCCGGATTCTCCATGGCCGTTTTGGAGTTGGGCTGGATTGACCATGCTAAATGGGGCCAGATTGTCCAGCGGCCGGATCTTCCATGGCCATTTTGGAGTGGGGCCAGATTGACCATGCTAAATGGGGCCTGATTGTCCAGTGGCAGGATTATCCATGGCCATTTTGGAGTGGGGCTGGATTGTCCAGGTTCCCTTTAAATGACAACAAATTTATGGAAACAGATCAAGAGAATGTTTTATTTTGTGTTGCTTTTTTTTATTACAGCGTAGGTCATATCGAAATCAAAATTAAGACTAGTCTCATTTAATCGCGGTAATAGAGGACGATCAACTAAAAATCAAATCGTTCGACAACGTGCTTTGATGTGCACTACTTTGGGACTTATCTTATAAGTTCAATAATATTTTTATATAGTAACATAAATAACAAAATCAACTAACTATACACTATATATGTAAGTACTGAATACGAATGATGTGAATTTAAATAGCTGTCATTCGTTTCGGAGTATTTTTGCTAATAAATACATATATTTCAAATATTTGTCTCTCAAAATCTGAAAATTTCACCATCAGTGGAAATCTTTCTTGAGGAGAGTGTTTCAATTTAAAGGGAAGTAACCAATAAACTATCGAAACGTTAAGATAGTATCAGAAAGGACCACGTGGTCTGCGTTCAAATCGGTTAAACGTTTTATTAAATTATTCTCCTTAATTCCTTCAGTTACAGAGATTTTTAAAGATACATGAAAACAGTGCAATCATATCATGGTAACAAACATAAAATAAGAAAACAAAAACAAGAACTTTAGTTTTTTGTAAATACCATCTGTTCTTGTGTACTCCACTGCCTTAGCCAACTGTTTATCTGCACATTATGTCTATTTTAACATACTTTTTTAGATGATTTACTGACTTATGCTCTGGTTTATATTCTTGCTCTGTACTACTTGATTATTAACCTGAGATAGTATTATTTTACTAAATACTTGACGTGTGGATATGTGTATGTACATGCAAATGCGTGTGTGAATGTATATATGTATGAATGCATGCAGGTGTGTATGAGAGAGTGTGTACTGTGTGTGTGTACTGCGTGCGTGCGTGCGTGCGTGCGTGCGTGCGTGCTTATGCTATATGCATGCAAGTAAAAAAAAAGTTAACATGTTATGTTCCTTTGTTACTGTCGGCAAATAACTTTATAGCTACTGTGTTATATTTGTACATCCGACACAAAATAAAGTTTCTTGTATCTTGTACCTTGTAACTGCAGATAATTGTCAAATTTTTGTGTGGCACATTTGACATTTTACACATTTTACAAACACAATTTTCCTGAAGCAACTAACATTTTTTTTTATAATTTTGTATGCGTGCAAAGATAAGAACTCGTCTATTTTGATCACTTTTATTGGTAGGTCACAAATGATGGGATCATCTAAAAGTACAGTAGTTGTATTAATGTGTCTATATTATTCTCTATCTCCCCCAAGTCTTTGGTATGTCTTTACTGAGGTAACAATACGAACTGAAGTAACTATATAGCAAGGGCTGATTAATAATGTGCATAATGAAAACATCTAGAATTAACTGTTCTGGTCAAACACTGATTAAGAATGTGTGTAATTAAAAAGATTTAAACTGTCCTATCAAACACTAATTAAAAATGTATATAATTAACGCGGTTTACACTATCCCATCAAACACTGGAGATTGAGTCACTAGGTAGTTTTTATAGCAGTGATTATTCTGTAGACATATCATAGTCTCCGGAGTTTTGCCAAGCGGATCGTTTGCGAGTGCGTGTGGATCCCCTGATGGCAGTGGCTGATGGGCATTGTTGTGGTATCCGAGACACAGGTGTTTGACTTTGTCCTTTAGCTGGAGACGTAGGTGGATACTGAATCGGAGAAACTGAAAGCCGTCGCAGCGGTGTACCACATGTGACTGGCTTAGGGCGGGCAGGCGTGCTTGTGGTCTCGTCCAACGTTGGTGGTTCCAGCGTGGTGGCAGGTGGTGTATGAGCCATGGTGGTTCGTAAATTGGCCTTAACTGGAGACATAGGACTATCCGGTGGTACATGAATTATTGGCTATGCAGCAGGTCTGGGTGGTAAGGCCTGTTCGATGGGAATGGATTTTGTGGGACTTTCAGGCGCGTGGTATGGCCTAAAAGTACCATTCTTCATGTCATCCTCGATACTGATTTGTGGTCTCTGGGGATAGACTGGAACATATTTGCGTAAGAATTTTCTGTTGCGTAGTGTCACTCTACCAGAGCCATCAATTCTCACCACATATTAGTCACGTTGGCGTACCTCAATTATCATGCCAGTTTTATCCCATTTTCGAGAGTTGGGTCCAGTCTGGTTTTGGATGCGGACATGGTCGCCAACGGTGAGAGGTGGTAATTGTTTGGTATGTTCAGACCAACGCCCAGCAGCCCTCATGTGTCTGTTTCTAAGTGCCTCTACTCTGGCGGCCAAGGTCTGCTGCCAGGTGTTATGTGGATTATATCGACAAGGGAGGACCGGAATGAAATCTTTGATAGATCTGCCAAAGACACACATAGCTGGAGATAGTGTAGTGTCCTTGTCTGGGCAATTGCGGTATTGTAATATCTCTCGCTGGAAAGCGTCAGTGTCAAGATCACCAAGTGGTCCAGTGTTGTCGGTTATAAGTCTCTTGGTAGTCTTAACTCCGACCTCAGCACGGCAGTTGCTGTGGGGGAATGCGACGGACGATAGGCAATGGTGAACTCCCCAGGTTTTCAAGAATTCACGTGTTTTGGCGGCTGTGAACTCGGGGAAAGCTCGTCGGGAATGCCATATGTTACAAATAATCTGCGAAGACAATCAATTAGACCAGTGGCGCCACCTGAGGTGTGTTCAACGATGGGCCAGTTGGAGTATCTGTCAACAATCACCAGATAGTTGATTCCTTTGTATGAAATAAATCTGCACACACACACTGGAAAGGGTATACTGGTGATTTTGCAGGGCTCAGTTGTGCACTTGGTTGAGATGGTGCCATTCTGTTGCATTGATTGCAGCTGTTCCTTAGAGTGGTGATTGCGGGGGTGATTCCAGGCCAGAATACAGATGCCTCGGCTCTTGCGGTCATTGATGACACGCCTTGGTGCGCAGCATGTAGCGCTGTCAGACAGTCTTGCCGGAGTGCGGGTTGAATCACAACTTGGTCTTTGTAGACTACTACACCATCCACTATGTACAGGGGATCACGGAATTGATGGCACTCACAAAGCGGTTCAGGAAGCTCGTTACGGAATTCCGGCGTTCCATCTTCGACTATGTTGACTAAAGTGGACATATTTTCTTCACTGGTAGTTGCAATGCGAACCTTGTTCCAGGTGATGGATTGTAATGTGTGCAAGGATGAAGTTGCAGCAAGGTGTACAGTGTCTTCGCTATCGTCATTGTGTGTCTCTATGCATCGAATGCCAGCAAGGAAGGCATGTCGTAGGTCTGAGGGCGATGGTAATATAGATTCAGATGCTTAATTAAGTGGCATATGTGTAATAGTGAAGATGTCATCTCGTAGATGCATCTTGGGAGGGTAACTGTCGCCTGTGGGGTGGCGGGAAACAGTATCGGCAGCTGATGTTTCACTCCGGGTACGTGGGTCATGCGGAATCTGTACCGGAGCGTTTTTTCTTTCAAGTTTCGAAGTCGTGTGTTAGATATATTATCGAGTGACCGGTCTCCGAATAATTTAAGGAGTGGTTTATGGTCCACGGCGATAAGGAGCTCCGTGCATCCTAGAACGAAGTAACGAGCCTTGTCCAGGGTATCGGCAACTGCTAGGGCTCCCCCTCCACTAGAGCATAATGGGATTCAGCACTGTGTTTAAAGCGGATACCAACAAATGTTATTCTTCAACCTATTGGGCAACAGAACTGCTCAGTCTTAGGGCAACTACAGTGTTTTTGAAAGAGCCAGACACCTATCTCGACTTTAGACCAATATGTGGCAAGGCATGTCGGTTTGGACTTGTCGAAAATCCATACGCCCTCTTCTATCTCGCTCACAATCACTCGCTTCGATATTTCCAGTAGCTCGTCGAGGTTTTCATTCCAATGGAAGGGTGTGCCTGGCTTAAGGAAGTCACGGAAGGGAAGCATTCGGTCAGTCATGCTGAAGGCATATGAAACCTGGTTGATGAGCCCAAACCAAGATCGGATGTCCGTGATGTTTCTTGGTTGTTGGAAATCAATGATTGCATTGAGAAACATTCTGCAAGTTCTTACACTGTCTGCAGTGATTTCGAAGCCTGTAAATTCCACTGTTTCTTGTCCAAAGATGAACTTCTCCGGATTGAGGGTTATGCCATTCTTTCACATATGTCCAGCCAGTTGCATGCCTGGAAGAAGCTTTCCTCCAGACTGTTGGACCAGAGGAGTGTGTCGTCGATGCACTTATTGTTGTTTGGGACCTCTGCGCAAATCTCATTAAACCGTCTAGAGTAGCCATTACCCGACGCAATGTAGCCCTGTGGTGCGGTGCAGTAACGGTTTCTTCCCACGGGGGTGATAAAGGTGGTAAGATGCCTATCTTCTTCTCTGAGAGAGACTCTGTGATAGCCGTTCCATGCATCAAAAACAGACTTTATTGTCCCCTGTGCGTGTGATGGGTCTCACGTGTGGCGTGTGCGTTCAGAGGTTGCAAGTCAACGGTGCACCTCGGTTTGCCATTTTTCTTGGCACAAACGACCATGCGATGGCACCAATTCACTGGTTCACCAACCGGTACTGGTTCGATCACTCCTATTCTGACATCTCTATCTAGTCCTGCCTTGGTATTGTCTTGCCAATGAATAGGTAGGGCACAGGAGTGTGTATCGCTACAGGTGTGACAGAAGAGTCCACCATAAGTTGAAGTGGGGGACCCTCCATCATAGGGAATGGCTGATGTTCACACGTGTTGAATTTGCTAGACTGGTAGAGGTTGAGTAGATATTGTCGGAGTGCCTCACGGTTGTTCTCATTTGCAGGGAATGGCAGCTTTGTAGGAGGACATGGTGACATCTGGCGGCGTGGGCAGTTGCATTCAGTGGCTAGTCCACTGTCATTGCTATCACTAGCAGGTGGACCATCGTTCAAGGTGTGGATTGTCTGGTTGCCGTTAGTATCACTAATCGTTGGAAATGTGTCCGTAATCATTTGAAGGCAGACACAGGCCTCCTTGCTGATGTAAAGCTTGTTTGAGTTGTCGGTAACATAGGTTATGTGAAGGGTCTCGATCATGCTGCCCTGTTTGTCTTTGCCGACGAATCGAAGTATGATTGCACATAGAATGGTTTTCCCTTTGCTGTTGGCAGCATGCATCTTTAAAGTAACGGGGATTAGGTCGCTCTTCTTCATTCCGAGTCGATAGATGATCATGATGCCGGCTAGACAACTCTTGCAACCGGTGTCGGCCATTGCAGGGGAGGATGAATGTCTTAGGTAGTAGAGATGAGATGGAAGCCAAGTGATTCATAATCCTCGCGATGGACTCCCACAGTCAGGTTGACAAATGGCTGTGGTTTGGAGGGACACTTCACCTAAGTATCAGATAGCTGCCTGTAAAGGTGATGGTCAAGAGTAATAGCCTTACTACCGCGGTGCTGACTAAGGTTGTTGATAGTGCAAAGGGAGTCGAACACGGCACCTTCATTTTCAGCAAACGATTTTGCCATAGGTTCAAATTTTTATTCCTACAAATATTGTCAAAGAGGTGGTTGATTCCACAATGTTTACATGTATGGTCATAAGCTGCACACTCTTTTTTCCTAATATGTGGGGGACGAGCGAATCCCGTGTCCTTTCTTTCCACAGTAAGAACACAATTCGTGTTTGTCAGTGTTCTTTTAATCGCGCCGATTGCGATCTTTCATAGAATCATTTACTCGACGTTTGTATGAACTACTAGCTGCTTCTGCACCATAAGTGTGAGTGTCCGGTAGGCGTGAGGCAGAGCGTTTACCAGATTCTTTTGCTTCAGCAAATTTGAATACTTCCTCTTATGTCATCTCCTGATTTTTGTCACAACTGGGGCACTTAATAACAAATTTACAGACTCCTGCTTGGCCACGAAGTCGGGCACCAAATGAGCGAATCGGTTCATCTTTGTCTTGGCGCATACTGTGAAGAGTGATCCGAACAACCATGGTATTTTCTTCTCTCAAGGCGAGTGTTTTCATAATTAATAAAATAAAACTAAAGATGCAACATCCCAGCCGTCCATATTTTTATTAGTTAAATGAGTTTGTATCTATAATAGTGTACTCTGGTGGTTTCATGTATATTCCGGTGTATTCCGGTCATTAAGCGTATGCCTGTATAAATGTTGCGGTAAGTTTCGTATCTTTGGAGGTATTAAAAATATTGCGAGTTACTGTTTTCACTTCCGGTTTCACAATATTTCTGCAATATTCATGATCTTTCCCATTTTAAAGCAGGAAAACGTGATTTAAAACAACAGTGAGTATAAAATACTATTCATGTAGTTCACATTCAATTAAAAAACGTGCCGTGTTGTAATAAACTCACTTATTTTTATAAAAAAAGACATATTGAACAATTATTTACACGAGTGTTTGTCCACAGGAGCTTGGTGAGTGGATAATAACGTTTGATGGGGCTGGTGGTCTCTTTATATACGCCAGAGGACCCCCCCCCCCCCCCCCCCCCCATCAAACGTTATTATCCACTCACCAAGCTCCTGTGTGTTTATCCAGTTACTTCGTTTCTGGATAAATACTCGGTATGAATTTGTCGCTAAAACTTATTCCAATCAAATATGTTTCATTTAAAAATGAAGATAAGTTCATTGATTAACTAACAATTTACCAATATATTAGACATAGGACTGACATTTTGATTTATCAATCTTTCGGCTCTAATTCTATATTCCCTGAATACTAGAAACTATCAGGAAAGCAACAAAACAACCTCATCAGAATCTATCAATATCTAACTAAATGACACCATTTAAAGCCAGTGGGTAAATAACTCTTTTGTTAAAATACTTTTTCATATTTTTCTTCAAAAAATGGCTCTGCACAATTCCAAGAAGAAGATGCATAATGGCCACCTCTTCTTCTCCTTTTCTGAAAAAAGATCACCTGCAAAAAGTAGCCCAGCACATCCTCTACATTCCAAGAAACATCTCGTTGTCACCACATTACAGTAGAAACTATTTATAAACCCATATTTTAAATTAAAATATTCCCCTATTCACGGTGGGGAAACAAAATATATCACGTGACCACAAATGATGTTGCCACACCAAAAATCAGACGAAAACAGGAATTTAGGTAAGAAATCGCTCTTTACTTTTTATATAAATGAATCAATTTACAAGCAATATAGTGCAAAAATGATGCCATTGTATTCTCCTTTCTGTGATATAATTATGTATGGCTAGAATGCTTTACTTTTTGGGAACACTTTGACAATATTTCCGAGTCTGTATGGATACCAACCACACTTTCCGAAACTTGAATGCATGAACTCGCTTTTTAGGTTATTTTTAGCTCTACTGGCCAAAGGCAAGAAGTGCTTATGCGATGGCCCTGTCTGTTGTCCGTCGTCTGTCGTCTGTTAGCAGCACTTTCTCTGAAACAACTAGGCCAATTAAACTGAAACTTCACATGGGTGTTTCTCTTGCATAGGAGACTATACAGAAGATTTTTTTTTTTCAATCTGAAATTCAAGATGGCCACCATTACTAAAAATAGTCCAAAACTTAAAAAATCTTCTTCTCATGAACAGCCCAACAGATTTTCAAAATGTTTATGTAGTAATGATGAACAACTATAGTTTTGTTAGATTTGTTCAAATGGTGTCCCTAGGGTTAGATATGACCCCACCCCGAGGGTTCAATTAGGGGACACATGTCATTATAATATATTATTTTTTTTTTTTTTTAAATGGAAATGATTTTGCCTATATCTTCACTAAAGCATTGTTTGGTGAAGGAGGATCAGATTTGTAAAAATGACTGGGTTCCACTGTCTTAAAGGGTCAGGAGGGGCCCCAAAAGGGTAAAAATTGGGAATTACTAAATTCGTTTTCTTAAGAACCGGTACATCAGATTTGTTCATATTTTGCATAAATTATTCCTTTGCTTAGGGGTTTGATTGCAGATAAAAATTTAGGGGCTAAAATTTATAGGGGCACTTAAAGGGTCTTAGAATTTTACATAGGGATACTATGGGAAAACAGAAAATTCTCTTTTTCTTCCATCTGTTCTTAAACCACTAGGACAAATTAAACTGAAACTTTACATGGGTGTTTCTATTGCACAGGAGACTACCAAGAAGATTTTTTTTTTTTTCGATCTGAAATTCAAGATGGCCACCGTTACTAAAAATAGTCCAAAACTTAAAAAATCTTCTTCTCATGAACAGCCCAACAGAGTTTCAAAATGTTTATGTAGTAATGATGACCAACTATAGTTCTGTTAGATTTGTTCAAATGGTTTCCCTAGGGTTAAAAGTGACCTTGCCCTGAGAGTTCAATTAGGGGACACATGTCAATATAATATTTTTTTCATTTTTTTTTTTAATGGAAATAATTTTGCCTATATTTTCACTTAAGCATTGTTAGGTAAAGGAGGTTATGATTTGTAAAAATGACTGGGTTCCTATGTCTTAAGGGGTCAGGAGGGGCCCCAAAAGGGTACAAATTGGGAATTAGTAAAATTGTTTTCTTAAGAACCGGTATGTCATATTTGTACATATTTGATATAAATTATCCCTTAGTGTAGGGGTTTAATTGCAGATAAGAAATGTAGGGGCTTAAATATATAGGGGCCCTGTAAGGGGACTTAGAATTTTACATAGGGATACTGTTGGAAAACAGAAAATTCTCTTTTTTTTCATTTATTCCGAAACCACTAGGCCAATTAAACTGAAACTTCACAGGAATGTTTCTATTGCATAGGAGACTGTACAAAAGATTTATTTTTTCTATCTAATATTCAAGATGGACACCGTTACTAAAAATAGTCAAAAACTTAAAAAATCTTCTATTCATGAACGGTCCAACAGATTTTCAAAATGTTTATGTAATAATGATGACCAACTATAGTTTTGTTAGATTTGTTCAAGTGGTGTCCCCAGAGTTAAAAATGACCCCGCCCCGATGTTTCTATTGCATAGTAGAATTTCAAAAAGTGCTATGGCCACTATGAGTCAGTAGAGCATCCTCAGGCCCTCTTGAGCCTCTTGTTTAACATTCTTTCAATATTTTACACCTGAAAACACCTAAATTTAAAAAAAAAGATTGCAAATAAACTATTTTTAAGCATAAATAAAGTAATGATGTTGACCACACCATTTGTAGAAAGAAGAAGTTTAGAGATGGCTACCCCATCTTTTTTTTTAATTTAGGTGTTTTAGTGTCTAAAATATTGAAAGAAAGTTTACTTCATTAATTTTAAAACACAGTGAAAATAACCTGAAAAGCGAAGTTCATGCATTCAAGTTTTATAATGAAAGTGTAGTCGATATCCATACCGAATCGGAAATACCGTCAAAGTGTTCTCAAAAAGTAAAGCATCCTAGTGATACATAATTATATCACATAAAGGAGAATATATTGTTGTTGTTTTTGTGCTTAATTGTTTGTAAATTGATTCATTAATAAAAAAGTTATGAGCGATTTCTTACCTAAATTCCTCTGTTTTCGTCTGATTTTTGGTGTGGTGAAATCATTTGTGGTCACATGATATTTTTTGTTTCCCCACCATGCTATTGAAGCCATCTACATTTGTCAATTTTCAGGACAATTGGAGCTTTTTCTAACAGTAGATATATGTAACACTATATATGTGTATAATTGAATGTATGAAAATTGTGATGTTCTTGTAGAAGACTTCATTAAAATCATTACAAATGTATATTAAAAAATCTCCAAACTTTTTCCCCATATTCGTTGCATTTTGAAATTGGGAATTTTGTTACTTTGGATTAGGAAAAAAACAAAACTTTTTTCCATTGGGAATTGGGCAGAATAACAGCCAAAAAATGGGCAAACTAGAGCCATGCTAAATTGTTCTTGTGTATGTTGTAAGCCATGATATCACAGTGAGTCTCAGTTCCTCAGCTTTTTGAAAATAAAATAGATCTATAGAAAAGTAGATTGGAAGGATTAAACTAATGACCTGCGGAATACAGGACCAGCATGTTATCACTGATCCACTTATCTTATCTGGAGATGATCATTGGTAAAAATCCCAACCTTTACCACCTGTTTGTGACAGTTCATTGGCGTTCTGCACATTATGTCTACTACTACAAAACCCCCAGGCTGAGTCACAAGAAAGGTTAAGGACCTTAAAAAGCAAACAGGGTTTCAATGTTATAAAGAATTCAGCAAGGCTTGATAGATCTTCCAACCAACTGATATTTGCATGATAGTGACAGTCGTACCAGGAGAAAAAACAAGAAAGCACATACTTCAATTCCTTTTTCCCCAGGTCTGTAAGGGACTGGAGCCAACTCCCATCCAGAGTAGTTTCTGTCACCTAACTAAAAGAATTCAGATCCATCCTTCAGGTATGATCTGTCTGGCCAATCCAGAATTCAGAGATCTTGTACATACTTTCAGTTGTAAATAGCCATTTGGAAATGATGTACGCTATCAGCACATCATGTTTTAATCGCTGAGCTGTTTACTGTCTGGAAGATCCCAGCTGATTATTTGGAAGAAGAAGATTGTGGAAGGGTGTTGTAACACATAATTATGATGATGGCAAATTGTACCAAAGGTCAAGTTTGACACGAGACTTTTTTTAAAACTGATTTATAATAGGAATATGCCAATCTTTCTTTTTAATTTTCAGACTGTAGATCATTGTAAGCCTCTTCACAGACCATGCCTAAAAAATTCAAAGGAGAAAATTCAAAAGCTGTAACAGCAAGAGAAAGAAAGGCTGTTGCACAACATGAGCAGGCAGCCCAGAAGCAGAAAGAAGCAGAGGATGCTTACTGGGCGGATGATGACAAACATGTCGCGAAGAAACAGCAACGAAAGGTGATCTGTAAATGTTGTTAAAACATCACATGTATACATGTATGGGCCAGTTTCCATAGACAGTTGTATGATACCAATGGGTATCATTTTCTGGTGTTGTTTTCATTGTTCACAGCTTAGTTGAATCTTGGTTTGTGTGTTATAACTATGTGTTTATAACTTATTTATTTTGCCTTGATATTGAAAAAAACTTAGACACTGCTTGAGGTCTTCTGGGTAAAACCAGTACTAAGTTGTTGTTGTATGGTGTTTAGCATCGCTTTCAACAATTTTTCAGTCATATTGCGACGGTGTCTACTTGAGGACAGTATGCTGAGCATTGTCACACTTAGGTATCATGCTACAGACACATGGTATGATACCCCAACCTGTCTCATTATACTGACACCAGGCTGACCAGACCTAGAACTCTCCTCTAAATGCTGAGCATCAAGCGAGGAAGCTTCTAGTACCATTTTAAAGTCTTTGGTATGACCAGGTTGGGGATTGAACCCACGACCTTCTGCATGCAAGGCAGGACACTCTACCACTTGACCACGCTGCGGTCTACCAGTACTAAGCAAATGCGGATTAAATGTCTTCACAGGGAATCAAGTGTTTGCACTTCAGTTTGTGTTTTTATGTGTATCCTGGAAATAAATATTGTGTATTTTATAAGGGAGCTGTATCTTCCATCACTCAGATCTGCTGTCTTATAAAATGTATAAGTATGAATTTGAGTTGAGCATGAAAAAATTTATAACCTCAGGGCTAGGCGAATTTTAAAAACTGTAATGTTAGAGTAGCAATATTATGACTAAAACAATTACCTATGACTTCATATAATTATATCATTTTACTAGTGTATATAGTGTTCATAATCAAATGACCAGTTTATACTTAATAGATAAACTGAATTATTTAATAGAAACAAATTTTTATGTATTATATATATATGGAGGAAAATAAAAATGATGTCCACAGTACCACAATACAGAAAATATCAGTTTTTATCTAACTGTTTTTTTAAGTGTGTTTTTTTTTGTTTAATTATGGTTACCCATATGCTTTATGGATAATTGAGGCATGTATAAGGTACCTTGTATTTTAATATTAAAATTGATATTATAAAATAGAGAACTTCAGCCGATGTCGTAGCTTCGTGTCACATGCGGTATGAAAATTTGCCAATAACTTGCAGAAGGATGGTGGTTCTACTCAAAATTAATCTGAGGTCTTCTTTTGCTAATAAAGTTGGATATATAATATATAATTTGAAATGTGTTGAAAATGGTGTTGAAGTCAAAACAAAAAAGAAGGGTGGCATATTATTAGAACCTGTGCGACTTTTAACCTCCTCGTGTGGAATCTTGTAAGATGAATGCCATGAAACCTTGTTTACTTCTATATTTACCAGTATTAAGTATCATTCTTTCTTACACTAGTATCAGAAAGCCTTGATATCGGACTAAAGGTTACAATTTACTCATAATATCATGTACATAAAACTTTCCAGGATGACAAGGAAAAGAAACGGATAGAGCAGTTGGAACACAAGAAAGAGCTGGCAAAGATGGCTGATGAGGAGATGGAGCAGATAAAGGCAGCCAAACCTAAAACACAGGCCAAAGTTACCCGAGCCCAGATCCAAATACAGGAGGAGCAAGCCCGAGTGGCGGCACAAACAGGTAAAATGTTAAAGGAATCACTGAAAGAAATGACTCTTCGAAGTTTGCACTCCATAAAGGTAGAGAAGTTCATATATTGTTTTTGATTCAGATAAGATATGTATTTGTGTTTTTCAGTACTTATGGACAATGAGTATTATACAACTTTAAATTTGTAAGGAGTATAGAATAATCTCAAGATCCTTAAACCATAACCTCTCGTCGCAGATACTGTGAATTTGAGCCCAGCTTATATGTGAAAGTTTACAAGTTACAATGTTCTTTCAGAAAGTTGGTGGTGCTAAGCAGATAATATTAGGTCTTTTCCATCAATAAGACTGAATGCCATATAGATTCTCACCAAATTTAGTATGAAGCATTTTTAGCTAACCTATCTCAGATCAAGAGCTTATATTTATCACCCCCAACCCTCACCTACCAACATTTTTTGGGTGGCATATAAGTAATCGCAATGTCTGTCTGGCCTACCTTTGTCCTAATATGGAATTTTATAAATACTTAACTATAAATGATCAACATAACATTACAACGTGTAGTGTGTAACACCCAGTCTCCCAGTTCAAAGGTCAAGGTCACACTTTGTGTCTTGTCTGTAACTTTGTCATAGACAGATTATAAATACACTTGGCTCAAATGATCAACATGTTATGATGATATACCACCTGCATTTACCTTTAGAAATATCCAATCCAGACCTTTATATTCAGATGTCAAGGTCAAACAAAGGTCAAGGTCATGCTTTAATGTAAAAAAAAACATGAAATTGCGTGACTTGTCTGAAATGTCGGTCCATGACTCTTGATATTATGGATACATTAAAATCTCTACATATTATAAAATATATCATTATTTTCACAGACCATTTTGGGGGCATGTGACACTTACCAGTGACATTTTTTTTCATGTCAAAATTTTTGTGGTTGCATATAGTAAACGCAGTGTCGGTCTGTATGTCCGAATATTTCATGCTCAGTCTGTAACTTTGTCATGCATAGATGGATTTTATTGATACTGGCTACAGATGATCTATATAACATCGACAACATGTAGCGCGTAAGACCCACACTTGTACCTCAAAGGTCAAGGTCACACTTTGAGTTTGTTTGACAACACTTTAAGTCTATGTGAAATTTCGTGTCCTACCTGTAACTTTGCCATTCATAGATGGATTTCATAAATTCTTCTTACAAATGATCAACATAAGATGATGTGTTGCCGGTAACACCCAGACTCCCACTTCAGAGGTGAAGGTCACAACTTTAACTTTGTTTGATGACACTTTCAGTCTATTTGAGATTTCTCGTCTGGTCGGTTACTTTGTCATCTATGAATAATTTTTTTTTAAAATGGCTTAATTCATCAACATGACATTATGCTTTGTTGCACATAAAGATTAAGGTCACACATTGTTTTACAACACTTTGATTCTGTATGTGATGTTGTGTCCGGTCCTTAACTTTGTCAGACATGGATGGATTCCAAAAACACTTGGCTCTGTTGATCAACATGGCATGAAATGTCGCATGTAAGACCCAGAACCGTACCTCATAGGTGAAGGTCACACTTTCAGTTTGTTTGACAGTTCATGTCAGGTCTGTAACTTTGTCTTACATGGAGGGATTTTGAAATAGCTTGACACAAGTGATCAACATGTCACGATGTGTCATCTGCATTTACCTGTAGAAATATCCAAACCTTAACGTCTGATGACAAGGTCATGGTTACACAAAGGTCACACTTCGATAAAAAAAACAACAGGAAGTTGTGTGTCTAGTCTGAAACATCAGTTTCTTACTCTTTATATTTATGGATACATTTAAATCGCTACCTATCATAAAATGTATCGTTATTTTCACAGACCATTCGGGGGGCATGCGACACTTACCAGTGACATTTCTGTGGCTCATGCATGCCGTAAGAAGCCGGCAATTTCGAGTAATATGATAGAATTTGCTGAAGCTCTGCAGTTATGCAAGGTATCAAGGTTCTAGGTTCATTCTGCATATTCATTTTTTGATGTTTTGTTTTTATCTGTATGTAATTTGTTGTTTTTTACATGTAGAGTGAACCTGGAATCTTCCTTCCTGTTGGCGTCTAACAACCTATAATGTGTTGGTACTGTCGTTAAATTCCATTCATTCATTTATTTAATAGTTGATGTGACTGTTGTTTTAAATATCTTTCCTCATACAGCACAGGAGAAGGAGGATAAAAGAGTGCACAGTGATGAACCATTGGCAGATAATGTAAACAGAGTGGTACTGGATGGGGAAGAGGCGAGAACTCTAGATGATGCCATAGCCGTTTTATCGTGAGTCAATTATTTTTTAAAGTAACAGTACATGTATATGTGCCTCCAAGAATGTGTAAAATGTCCTTTTTACAATGACAAAGTTTGAATAATTGCGTTGATTATTTTCAGATACATTTTCAATATTTGTTGTATTTTACAAACGTTCTGCACTATGCTCATTAGTTGAATAATCTATATAAAGCATGTGTGTCCAGTGTTGATGTATGTTGTTTTGGCAACCATCACATTTTTATACCAATAACCTTTTTCGTTTTAGTTTGAACTTACCAGTATTATTTTACTGGGATTGTGAAACAAGTTCTTACAATTTATACAAACACGCAAGTCTTCCTATGTAGAACCAGTACTAAGCATATGTGGAAAAGTGTCTTGCTCAAAGACATCACACATGGTTGTGATGGAGGATTGGACATTTGATCCTCTGATCATGTGTCCGGTGCTCTACCACTGGACGACATGCTCCAGTTTTCATTTTGTCAAGGAAGATCAGCGAATTACTTTCTGCCTCCCCTAATTTTGTTTTCGTGAAGAATTAAAACATAACTGTATTATTCTACTTTATATATGTACATGTATAATCAAAAACAGGTCCTTGGTCTAATAATAACAATCTTATTTTACAGCGTTAAAGAAGTGGAAGCTGAAAAACACCCTGAAAAGAGAGTAAAAGCAGCTTTTCTTAAATTTGAGGAAGATAATCTCCCGATTCTTAAAAATGATAATCCAAATATGAGACTCTCACAACTTAAACAAATGCTGAAAAAAGACTGGATGAAATCCCCAGATAATCCGTTAAATCAAAGGACACAAGCATATAATACAAAACGGTAGCAGGAAAACTCTGTGATTAAGACAAAGTGACACAGTGTACATGTATTTATAATGATTATAATGGGATTTTGTATGACAACATGTTTAATTACACTTACAAGCCGAGACCCTTAGTGACAAGTTTCTAACCTGTTTTACTAAAACCTGAAGCGAACTCTGCAGACAAAAGTGCTTAATACCAGTCAATCGTGAAACATCGGGTATTTCTGTATCCTCCGTATAATACACCTCGTGTATAGCTCTAGAATACACCAACGCTATTCGCCTGTGTTACAAGTCTGCGTTCATTCGCGTGAAATTAACAAACTATGTATCCGTCATTAAGTTGAATATATATGGCATTGTTTTATCGATTTTTTTATTTATACATTCAACATGGGTTATGTTAATAGGGAAATTTAAAATATCAGTCTTGATTAATCACCGTTTATATTTTCAGCGTACATGTATATAAGGTGGCGTAAGGGGCCCGCCATTTTATTTTATCATATGACTGAAATTTGTTCCAAAATGGCACCTTATTATGTCAGAGGTCTATTGCGTAGTATAAAGGCTGAGGTGATCAGATTGAATACCAGTATACAGTTTATGAACTGTAATTGTAAATTGTCAAAATAGGTTTTGAGTATTAAATATACGTTCGCTTCATGAACACGGATAATGTACTGATAGGCTGATGTTGTGATCAGAACAGCACAGTTGTGAAACACTGCTTGATTGACATGCAGCAAATATCACCAGTGTGTCATCTTGAAAACTGGAAAAATATTAGACCCAGTGCTCATAAAGCATGCTGATCAGTGTCGGATACAACATATAAAAGCAGTATATTATAGTATAATCATAGCCAACAGGAATTTAATTATGTATTTATTTAATATATTAAATAATTGCTATTATTAAATGGAAAATAAACATTTGTACCGATTTAATTTTTATCATTCAATGAAATTATGGTACCGGAGAGCCAATCATGCAAAATAGTTTCGGTTATTTATGGACTTGAGAAAAAGTGACCTGACTTACTCAGAACTAGAAATAACATTAACTTGAAACACAAGATAGACTTATTGACTACTGGTATTTGCCAAGAAATATTTCACTTTTCATGTGTGCAGATGTGTGAAGGTTTGAATAAAGACTGAAAATAACAATTATTGTTTCCATTATTTGTTTGCAGTGTCTGGCGATATAGTTCAAGAAGAACATGATACTAGTAACATAATTCTGAGTTGAAACCATGTTCAGTTAGAAATTTTTTACATAATCGTTGATGCTGAACAGACAGGCATGTAAACATATTCAGCCAGCCTCATCTTGATCTGGCTATAAGATTGGAAGGGAACGTATGTACCAGGTGTGAGAGTTTGATAAGGAGAGTGGGGGAGTGGTGTAGTGAATGTGTGTTGGTTTAACAGACATGTTGCATGTTCGACATAAAACCGATAGACAGCATACAAGTGCTTACAGTATGTTTGGAATTAGAAGTAAGAAGAAAGTTAAGAGATTTGAATCATGTGATACTGTAACAACTCCTACTTCAAAATTATTATCATTTAGATGGCTGCAACATGTACATTCCAACTGCTCAACATAGACCTAACCCCAGAAGTTGTTGCATTGTTCATATGGGTAAACATTAGGATGTCTTCTGTAGCTTCTCCCAGTCGAAACTGCTAAGTTAACATTAGTGTTGTGTTCATTTTTAGATGCCATTTTAAAAAAGGCTGATATTTTTTTATTCTTTGGCGAGTTGCCTTCTTTTGGATAATTAACAATACAAATACACAAATCTATAGAGTATCACCCAGGGCAATATTTTTCTTGTTAATTTATTGAAAAACTAGGAGCCTTTCTCAGAAGATACTGCTCATTTAAAACATTTCTTTAACACAATTCACATCCTATGTGGGGGCAATCATAAACATCTGGTGAAGATTATCACTCATATACAATATTGATACAACTTGTTCATAGTTAGATTTCACCTTTTTTCAACTGCAATTCAGATTGATTGATTGAATATTTAGCATCATTTTTATGCCATTGAGGGCTAACAGACTATCAGTTAACCTAACCACTGATTTCCTGGGATTAACCAGTACTCAAGCACACCCCATCTCCGCAAGTAACTGATAACTTTCCCACTTGAATCAGTGGTGAGAGACGAATGATAATGATACACAATATCGTATATCAATCATCACGGAGACTGTTGCTGGGCTGGGGATTCAAACTCACGACCCCTTGATTGATAGTCGGACGCATAACCGACGGAGCTAATCAGGCCTGGCCAGTAATTCAGTTACAGAACTACGGTTAGCAGTACTTAATCATTATTCCTGGGACATGCTCGGCAGTTCACCAGTACTAGACACACCTGATCTCTGGAAGTCGATTAAAGGCACCCTGCATATTCAGAGGTCGAAAACTTGTGGTTACAGAACAATTGCCTGACCAATCATCACAGATTCAGTTGGGGGTTTTAAACTCCTGACCATTATACTGACAGACGCCTTACTGATCTATAGGTGTAACCCCACCATTGATTTTTGTTCTTTATTCTATAGTAAATAAAAGTATGAAGGCTTGTCATCCATAGAGTCCCAAATGAAAGAAGTGAAACCTACATTTTACTGTTTGTCAACCTCTGCACTATCAAAATATGATGAGAAAAGTAGGGGTCATGTGTCATATAACAGATTTTTTTCTGCTCAGTGTGTACACTGGTGACAAAGTGAAAGTAGACTTCCGAAATCATGAATTCATACCCGAATTCCAAGCATCATTTTTTTTTTTCTAAATTCACAATTCAAACATGACAATGCTATCAAAATGTTCAAAATACATCAATAATGCCATTCAAATAAAAAAATGAGCATTAAAATAAGGAAAATGCATTTTTAAAGAAGAAGAATTGAGGATTATTTATAACCGCCATCATGCGACTACCCAACGGAAGCACTTCCTTTTTGCAATGGTGGTACTATGCCTATAAGGAAACTCTTTTTTTTTTAATTTCATAATTACCTCTTTTTTACCAAGTACTACCAATTTGAAGTAATACTGCCAAGTCGCAGGCATTAAATACTGAAACTTTTGTCAAAATACCACTTTTTACATGATCATTATATACAGGCGCGAGATGTTGACCGACATGCAATTTTGATGTGTTTGACTAATTTTACCAAAAAAAAATTTGTCTTACCTAATTCCATTAAAATTTTTACACCAAAATAGTCTCATGATACACTGAAGACATTATCTTACCAAAATACATTATTCAATACAATGTACATGCTAAAAATTGCATATTTAAATCATCCAAAATAAAAAATCTTCAAAATTTTGTGATTTTTCATGAAATTTCAATGTAAATATGCACATATATGCTTTATTTGAGGCATAAACTTGCCAAAATGTTGCTTTTTATGAAGCAAATGTCTCCAATTTGTCTTTTAAGACTATGAGAGTGTAAAAAAGAGGTTATTTTACCTACAAATAACATTTTGGAAAATCATCCCCATTTCACTCAAGTCTCTCTTATAGGTGTAACCCCACCATTGATTTTTGTTCTTTATTCTATAGTAAATAATAAAAGTTTGAAGGCTTGTCATCCATAGAGAGTCCCAAATGAAAGAAGTGAAACCTACATTTTACTGTTTGTTAACCTCTGCACTATCAAAATATGATGAGGAGAGTAGGGGTCATGTGTCATATAAGAGATTTTTTTTCTGCTCGGTGTGTACACTGGTGACAAAGTGAAAGTAGACTTCCGAAATCATGAATTCATACCCCAATTTCAAAGCATCATTTTTTTTTTCTAAATTCACAATTCAAACATAACAATGCTACCAAAATGTTCAAAATACATCAATAATGCCATTCAAATAAAAAAATGAGCATTAAAATAAGGAAAATGCATTTTTAAAGAAGAAGAATTGAGGATTATTTATAACCGCCATTATGCGAGCACTTCCTTTTTGCAATGGTGGTACTATGCCTATAAGCCAGCCAGGCCCAGCTGTTATCAGGATAAGACAAGTGGCGTACAGAAAACCCTAGTGTTCAGTGCTGAAGGTGACACCTTGAGCATTTCTTTAACGATTCCTTGAACCATTGTCTGGATTTCAAAAAAAAATGTAAACTGTTGCATTTCTAAATATTCAGTATTGAACTATTTATACAAACTGAAAGTGAAAAGTTGGGGTTTTGTTTTCACTAAAACCGATTTGTGAATAATAAAAAAAACACCTTTGCTTTGATAGGTAATGGTAAATTATGTACAGTGGCCAAATATATCGTGTTGGTACGCTATAAAACCCTATTCATTCATTCATGCAGTGATGTAAATCATAATAACCAGAGAAATAAAGCAAGTGATGGTATTGACAAATGTATTTATATATTGTAGTGTACTATCACTACCAATTCATCACTCGCTGTTCATCGTGCTACTATAGACTGGCTCCAACATCTAAATGATGTGACTAATGTAAATATTTTACTTATTTCTTTAAGAGAATGAACCCATTTTTTTCCAAGATTATGACAATATGATAAAAAGTATCTTACATTCATGATACTATGATAATACATGTATCTCATTTAATTGATAAAACTATTGGGCAAATACATGTATAAGCTGGACAAGAGCTTGTATAATATATTTTTGCCTACTTTTTTAATAAATTCAAAAATGAATATTCATAATTTTCTCTACTATATCTGATCAGTCCATCTGATTTGTCTCAAGTTCTGTTCACCTTTGAACAATTATCTTAAAGCCCCAATTGCGATATAAAAGCCGCAAGAGGACTCTTGGGCAGGTTTTATATAATTATATACACGAATCAAATCAAAGAACTATTTCAGTCACTGCCTTTTTTGCTGTTATTATTTTGCATACTACTAGATTATTGTTAATAGGTGTGCATTTAATTGGCAAAATGATATTTTCCAAAATGCACTCTTAATTGTTAACAAATACACATGGAACTGTGTGTATATACATGTACATTTCAGCAGTCGAGTAATGGTGTAATTTTAGAACTGACAGGTAAAGAAAAAAGCTGTTACGCATTAGCCACTCCTATAAAACTCTGCCCCAGCAGAAGTTTTGGGTATTTAGGAAGGCTTAACCTGACATTTGTCCATCTTCTACCACAACTCTTCTTCACAACTTCACATGGAGGATAAATAAGAAGAAAAAGTCAAAATGGAAGTAAAAGTAATTTATTACTTCTCCTTTAAGTTACATGTGGAGAAAATATTTTATATTACAAATAGGTTAATTAAAACAGGGTGGGAAGATACTTATATTATATAGAGATACCCTTTCACCGTAATATGCAAAAAATAATTTATATATATATGTTGTACATTCAGATGCAATGTTGAACAATCACATGTGAAACATCTTTTATAAATGTTGGCCAATATGTTGATATGGTTTTATAATAAGACTCCCTAGTAACTATCCTTATCTGGTTGGCATTCCACTATCCATCTAAAAGGGGTGTTAATAACAATTAACTTGGAGTCAAACACCCTATTTGGAATATTTGCAGACTAGTCAATTCTACATTGGTTATACATATTTGTTTTAATTTCCAAACTTCTCTGAATCTGATTAAAATATAATAGTTCATTATGCATCCAACGCAGTAGCATATGTACCCATTGTAAAAAGAATAAGTCTTTTTAAATACAGATTGCTTATTTAGTGGAATAAGAGAAAAAAAAAGAGAATAAAAATGTACAAATTGAAATATTCACCCATGTATATAAACAGGGTGGAAATATGTTAAAAATAATGGAGAAATTTAACTTTTATTCTCGAAATGTGTAACAAATTTTAAATGAGAATAGATCGTAAAAAATTCTGATTTCTTAAAAAGTTTCCAAAAGAAAAAGGAAAATTAAACGGTATAATTACAAGAATTGAAAATGCTTTTTTTTTTATAAATCATGAAATTTTTATACTCAATATAAACTAATGAACAATTTAACAGAATGACATGCTTCAAATTAAGTAAAACAAAACTACTTTAAGCGGCATTTATGTATACCTGCATCTATTATAATGCATGAAATATATTTGATGTAAGCAATTACAGAAAATATATAATGGCAAGTTTTGGATCTGGATATTTCACATAAGTAATGATTGACGTTTTTAACCCAACTTGGTAGTTTACTATTAAATTTGGAATTTAGTTCAAATAATCTTTTTAAAAAAAAAACAGGAGAAAAAAATTAAGACATTTTTTATTTAAAACATGATGGGCTTTTAAGTGCCTCCTCCCATAATGCCACCCTCATTTCACCCCTATTGCAATACTTTTAATTCCATTTTCATTTATAACTGAATTTTTTATTATGCCATTGCATTTTGTTCTAAATATACAAATGAATACAAAAAAACATTCACTCTTATTGCACTTGCTGACTGCACATGAACAATATTGGCTGGTTCTACTATATACATTTTATGTCCAAGTGTATGTCTGGATTGAGTTGTTCCACGTAGATTTATTGAAACCCAAACTAAATATGTTACTTCCGACCAAACATAAATAACTACGCACATTTTCAATACACTTTGGGTTATATAATAATATTTTGAAAACTGGAAGACCCCAGATGCATATACATGAATCCAATAGAACAGAACTGATTTTTTTTAATAGAACCTTTTGCAACATTTGGATTGAGCTGGGCCTGAAACCACAACCTCCGTGATGATAGGAAAGTTCTATTAGCATAATGCTTATTTCATTCAACTGTTATTTCCAATTCATTATACAAGTAATATTCATTCCATTGCAATACATGGGTAAATGGTTTATTTCATTTAAGGATATGTTCTATTCCCTTGAAAGTTTGGTAGTTTGTCATTATTTCAAACTTATTGTATGTGTATGTATGTTTAAATTCAGAGAGTTTTCATGTTAAGATTTACGAATCTGTAGCTAAAACTATGTATGGTTAATATAATAGTATTCAAATTCAATGTATGCATGGAAATTATTTCAAATAGACCGTCAGACTATAGATATTATCAGTAAGCACTTAATTTTCATTTCATCACAGACATTATCAAGACAGCATACAATGTAAGCAGGGTCGAGATTCATCAACATTTAACATAACTAAGTAAAATATAAAAGCAATTATTTAAGTCTAAGTTAAGTTACCAGTAAAGGCCTATATGAACATTAACACTAGTATATTTAGAAAAGAACAACTTTGTTTTCCGAATTTTTGGGAATTGTTCAATCCTTTGTCATAGATTACTCTCAAAATTTGTTATAAAGATAAAACATCCAGATTTAAGTCTCTATTTAGCTGAATAAATCTTGGTGAAACTCTACCAAGTCAGTTAAAACCGACAATCAAGAAAAAAAAACAACACTTCACTATATATCTATCACCAAACATCTATTGACTACTGTATATATCAAAATGCATGCAAGACATCTGATCTAAACTTTGTAATAAATACTCCAACACAACATATACAAGGGTAGATAATTATGTACATGGAAAGTATATTCATAAAAGAATAAGATGAGACAAATTATTTAAGATTTTAGTATAATTTAATAATTAATCAAAACAATCTCTTCTTGTACGGCACATGGCAGCCTTCCTGATATGGTTTCGGAAAATAATTTGTAAAATCATAAAGACATACTGTTAAAAGGTTGTCATATCTGAATCTAAATCAAAATTAATTGTGAAAAAAATGAAGTTCAATACATTAGGAAATATTAGCAGAAAGAATGATTTGAGCAATTTAATAATTATAATGATAAAGTTTGACTTGTACAAAACAACTTGTAACAAAAAAAGAAAAGAAACATACATATTTGATACAAAACAAATAATAAATAGAAAATTGAATTGTTTTTAAATATTAATCTTAGGTACTGAATAAATGTGTGTTTTAAAATAAAATGAAATAAATAAAGAAGTTTGTTCAATCTACATCTATTGGAAACAGATTCTTCTGCCAGTGCTACAATAGTATTACTACCATTCTGCAAAATGACTGCACAGAAAAAAAGTTAAAATAAGTATTGGATAGGCCAGGGGCCTTTAGACAAAACCCTCGCCATTAAAAATAACATACAGATCATTTTGTTAAAAATAAAATGTTCTTCAAACAAAAGCTTATTTTGGAACCATTTTTGGGGAAATAAACGAAAACGTGTACGTGTTTTTTTTTAGTTACACCTACATTTCTTTGGTGCATTGTGCATCTTTAAATACTACTTATAATAACAACATCAATCCATGAATAATTAATATGTCCACGTTATTACAGAACAAGTGCAACATTATAACACTGAGAGATCAAGTTCACAACAAGGTCCAAAAAACATTTACAACAGCAGTAACCAAACAATTGACTGGACACACCTCCAAACTGGAGAAAAAATCTTATTTTATTGAAACTGCTGAAGATAATTTAAAATGGTTAAAGGTGAAATTGGCATCGTTACATTTATTCCAATCATAAAATTATCTAAACATTACCAATAAATAGAAGACAGAAGCACAAAATAGCTTGTAATTTATCAAAACATACAAACTTTACAGAACAACAACTATTTATAACAAAAAAGACTATTTTTTTTTTATTGCAAATGTATCCCATTGCTTTCTGTGTTAACATTAATGCTTGTTCCGTCTTGTATCAAACAAAATGAACTAAAGCTAACTTTCTAGAATTTTATATGAATCAAAATGTTGCCCAATCCACTGTCACCAGGGCATATGCTCTATCTGCATCTTTGTCAATCAGTCAGGTTGGATGGTGCATACCATGTTAAGAGATTTTAATGTTTCTGGTGTTTCTTAAACAGTAGATATCAAAGAAAAACAGTGTTTGATTTGCAATTTTCCAACTCTTTTTTATGTTTCGACAGACTGCACAGTACAATGGCCCTCCTAACGTTAGACTTGTTTATGGTTAGTCAATGAAAACAAGTCTATTGAGTGTGGTATTAAATATAAACAAGTAGGGTATTGCTGTCATCTTATGTTAATTGAAAATTGCAAATACCATAGACTATGGTAAAAAACAATTATTTAAATCTAATATCATTTGCAGCTTCTGCTTAACCAGAATTACTACTGATTAACAAAATGTATTTTAAATTGAAGAAAAACGCAAACAAAAAAAAACAACATTGAAGATGTGTCCAGATCACTTACTTAGAGTCTAACTTTTTGAACCTCACTTTAACAGTGACTAAAACAGTGAAAGACAAAAAATATTATTTTTTTGAGAAAACAACAAAGATTAAAGACAATAAAAAACAATCATGTATATTTGCAAAAACATTGCACAATTTACATAATTATTCTACGACATTTGGACAGATTGGAAATGTTAAGGTATCTAATACTCATGTTTTAGTTTCTATTCTACTGGTCAGATAGATATAAAGATTATTGGTATTTGGAATTCAGGTATAATGAATAAGCAATTAAATGATATTAGTAATAGATTTAAAGATTTTCAAACGATCTAGGGAATAAATAAACTATTTAATCCTTTACTCCATAGATACACGCACCAATCAGAGAAGGCCTTTGAAAACAGTGCAGGAAGAGTTCAGGTTGCTCGTAATGAGCAATCTGAACACTTCCTGCACTGTTTTCCACTAGGTCAGTTAATATAAACATAATTCACCCATTGCTGATATGTGGTGAATTAATGCTTTCAATATTAGAGGTGTCTAAAGTTGTCTATATGAAGTAAAGGGTTAAAAATGTGTGCATTTTAAAGAGGCATCACAATTAACACCAATATTTTGAGGATTAATTGTTTAATAATAATAAATAAAATGTAACTGATAAATCAAAAAACTTTGTTATGAAACATATCTTTTTTTGCTGCAAGTCTGATAATAGTATACCCCAATAGGATTTGGTGACCTAACTATGTGCGTACTTTATTATGCCTTAATCTACAACAATAACCATGTGATTACATCTGATTATTTACCACTGAATGCACAATGAGATAATAACCAATCAGAACAATGCTCTGCCGTTTCTGATTTAGTTCAAAATTTAAAACATACATGTAGATGGAAATTTAGATTTACTGGTACCTATTAAACAAACATTCATATTTAAAGTAAAAAGCAATGTACATTCAGATATATTTCAAGAATTGGGTTGACAAAAAAAAATTGCAAATACAACTCTTCATAAACACACATTTCTAGAACGTTACATATGTTGCAGAAGAAAATCGCAATTTTTTCTTCAAGTTACATGAATTTCTAGTAGACTGCAAACAGTCGGATATAAATTTATTGATGAGGCGTCTTTAACTGTTGCACAGAATCTTAGACAAAGTAAATCACACCTCTAATAACTTATATGAATCATATCTTAGCAATGGTCACTCCATATATTTAACTAAAAACTAGTATACATCAAAATAGTTATTACCAATGGAAAATAATTATAATAAGTAAATAACGAAGTGGAAGTAGCTGTGAACAGGAGATGTATATGATAAGTTAGGGAAGTAACTGAGTAAATTCTGAAGTCCGGCTACAAAACAACTATTTGTACTCGGTTCATGATGGTACAGGTGTTGGTATCTCTCTTGGAGTGCTGCATTTAGTCAGTTTTGGTAGCATCAACAAGTCTTCTCCGGGCGATGTCTGCCGCAGCTTCTGAAGCTTCCTGGGACATCACATCTTGCACTACAAAAATAAATTTAGTCAAGTGAAAAAGTAAATCATAATAAATAAAGTTTAGTTGGTTTTTTTTATACATAATTCATTCATATCACACCCGTCTTTGTGGTTAGAGTCATTACTAATATATAGATATTGATACCACTCAATATGGTGTCGGAATGAGCCTGTAACCCCATGATCTGATGCTCTATCACTAGACCACGCAATCCGCATACCATACTATGTTGGCGCTTTCCTTCCCAATTTATAAAGTGAAGCTGAGAAAATGCTCTGAGAAAAAGACAAGGCTCTGCTGAGCTTAAGTTGCATTTTCATTTCGAATCTAATTAACTGGTATGGAAAAGGCACTATTTTAGTTATTCTTTTTATCCTTTTAACCTGTCCAAAATACATAGTATCTTAGGTTTCAATCGTAACAAATTGAAGATTATAATCAAAGTATTCCAAATTAATGTCAATTTCATTACCTGCTGAATAAAAATTTAATTTATTCGAAACCCCCGGTGATTAGATAATTTTGTTGCACAAATCTGTACGAAATGATAAACGGTATTTGTCATATCAAATCTATAGTAATACCACTATTATTTGGACAAGTGACAGAAATATCTGCATTCTTCAGGTTGTTGTTGTTTAGACATTTTAATGAGGTTTTCAACACATTACAGGCTATACATGGCAGAGAAGGCCTCAAATTCATAAACGTGAATCAGAATGGAACCATCATCCTCCACTTCGCCACCAGGATGACCCATTTTCTTATTTACTATTTATATTAAGTTATTAAGGCACTGTAAGACTACCAGTAATGAACAGTAGTGTATGAATAAAAAAAATAATTTCAAATCAGCCATTTCCATAATTGTTAGGAAAGCTGAATTCCCAATCAAAAAGATTTATATTACAGGTTGATGTTCGCTAAAGAACAAAATCATTAATTACATAAACATTGACATGAATAATCTTTTTACAATATTTTAAAAGACTCCAGCATAACTGCTTGTTTAGTACAGTTTTACAGTGTAGTTTCACTAACATTTTTAATAGAAACAAGAGGTCCAAGTGGGCCTGTGAAAGCACTAATGGTACACAGTGGCAATTCAAAAGAAACAATTTAATGCTTCCAAATTCCGTCCTGACCTCTAAATTCCCCTTATAGGACCGAATTTTATTTTCTATATATAGGCTATATTTTAAATCTGAAGTTGAATAAAATCCTTCCAGAAATAGATGAGAAAAGAAGAACTTTCTGTTTCCCATAGTATTCCTACTAAATATTCAAGTCTCCCACCCCCCACCCCTTATGAGACCCAAATAGATCCTTACCTTTTTATTTATAACATGAAACCCACATGTGATGTTTCAAAATTTGGTTAAAATCTGATGAAACTTCTAGAGAGGCAACATGAGCAAAAGTTAAAGATGGACATGACGGACAACATACCATCATCCAAGGAACATGTCTGCGAAATTCTTTTAAAATCGATCTGGTGGTTTCTGACAAGAAGATTTTTTAAGTTTTTACTATAGCTTATATATACCCCACCCCTTGGCTGCCATGTTTTTTGACGAATCACTACAGTCTGAACAAACTTGGTGAAGGGTCCTCCAAGGAACATTTCTGTGAAATCATTTTAAAATTGGGCCAGTAGTTTCTGACAAGAAGATTTTTTAAGTTTTTACTATAGCTTACATAGTAAACTAACCCCACCCCTTGGCCGCCATGTTTTTTGACGAATCAAGATGGCTTGAACAAACTTGGTAGAGGGTCACCTAAGGATCATTTCTGTGAAATGATTTTTAAATCCAGCAAGTAGTTTCTGACAAGAAGATTTTTTAATTTTTTTACTAATTAAACTTGCCCCGACCCTGGCGGGCATATCTTTTGACGAATCAAGATGGCTTGAACAAACTTCGTAGAAGGTCAACCAAGGAACATTTCCGTGAAATTATATCAAAATTTGCCAGTGGTTTCAGAGGAAAAGTTGTTAGAAGCTAAAAGTTAATGACGGATGACAGACGACGGACACCAGGCAATCACAAAAGCTCACCTGTGAGCCTTTGGCTCATGTGAGCTAAAAAAAAAGAAATTTTGGTTAAGCTGATGTGTGGCAAATGTTGGATTTTGTTAATATTCTGAGAATACTGGTATATACATATATAGCCATGCATTGTAGGATTTCTTGTGATATGCAGGGTTGTGCATGATGATTTAAGCAATTTCCGGGTCCAAGAAAGCTATTGTCTATATTGCTAAATAACCAAGAACTAACATGATAGGTCATATTGCTTACTGAAATTCACAAGTCTTCAAGCTGAACATGCCGACATTTATAACAATGAAACCTGTAAGTATAGATCTATATCTAATTATTGAGAATATCAAATGTGACAAACCATTTTAGATCATGTCTATTAAGCTAATTATTTGGAAACTAAATTAATTAATTTTATGAGTTTGTGAGTGCGACAATAGAAATTCAAAGCCATAGAACACAGTGAACTGTTATAGAGAGGTAGGTAATTCGCGCACCAGTAAAAAATCAAAACAGTCAACCAACTGAGTACTATGGAAACTGAAGAATTATCTTTGACCTTAATAGATTGGTAACATATATGGTACATGACAACTTTAACACTAGAACGGAACTTTGGTTTCTTTTCATTGTCAGGGTTTGTGCATGTGTAACACTAACTGTTATACAGTTTATACATAAACTCATAGTTTTACATATTGTTTAGCCAGTTTTTACAACTTATATCTAAATTACACTTCAATTCTTCTTGGGTAGAGACAGTACTATGCATATGTGGACAGACTCATTTTCAATGACAGCGATAGCTCTGGTTGGGATCAAATCCACAACCCTCAGATCCTGAATCTTATGGCTCTACCACTAGAGCATCCCTTCAAATTCACTCATATCTACTTGACGTATACATGTATAATATAATGAAATCTTGGTTCTCCTCTGTCATTACAACAAACTACATTATTGCACCAACGTAAAACACCCATATTAATTATAAGCATTTGACATGGCTTTGAGGTTCGGATAGAATTTTCGCTTGAAAGAAAACTGGAATGTGGCTCTTATGAGTAAGCACGAAAACAGTTACAGAATCTTAGGGTAAGGATTTTTGCTACAGGTAAAATAACAGATACAACCTTCAGCCTTCCTTATAAACTATGAGAAAATTGTTAGTCTTTACTATGGCATTGTCATCATATGCTGATATTGATATATATATATATATATATCCCACATACATGAATCTTTCAGTAGTATTAAGTATGGTTTATTCTTCTTTTATATATATATATATATATATCCCACGTACAAGAACCTTCAGTAGTATTAAGCATGGTTTATTCTTCTTTTATCTTAAGAAATTGACAGACTTGGTCATTTTACAAATCTGAGACAGGTCGCAAACTTTCTACATTGTTTGCAAATGTTGTCTTTATGAAATACAGCTAAGAATTAATACTATAATACAAGGTTATATATAATAACCGGAGGTCCTTCACCAGAACAAAAAATGTTGGAAAAGCATATAATTACACAGTCATTCATATTGTATCAAATAAATAAAGAAATGCATATATGGGTTGAATATAATCAATGTTACTTGAAACAACATGAACTAAAGGAAGGTATAAACATGAAATGGTGAAACTGAAATAAGAATAGAGATTTGTACATATTTGTGCATAAATCATTCCACATGATTTTTTAATGGAATGCCATTTTTCAACACATATTAGGTTATATGGCAAATCCAGTTTATTTTTTATGGAAAACTCCAACATGAATCTGAGTAGAGTTGTTCTCCTTCCACGAGTAACTGGAAAACTTTCTCACATAAAGTGATTACACCGAGCTCCACTTGAAACCACAACCTCAGCTGTGACAGGAAAGTGGTCATTAGACAACTGCACCTTAGATCACTAGGTCATTTTCCTCCACACAATTAAATATCTTATATAGATATTGTAAAGAAATCGTTCAACATTAAATAACAAAATAACAAGAAATAACAAAGCCATGTTAAGAACTGCTTCCAAATAAATCTATAAACGAAAACATAATTAAAAGAACAATTCAAGTATGAACATGTACGATGTATTCAATATAATTATAATGGGTTACGAGTATGATATGTAATCCTTCTGACAGACAAAAATCACAGGCGGGACTTCATGCAGCAGGTTTCAAGGAGTGATGACAAAATTTGTGCAGGTTTGGGCAGGTCTAGAAAATCACAAAAATGAATCAACAAATAAATTGCTGTACAAGAGATTTTGCAATTTGAAAAATATGAGTTACAAAAAAAAATGGGGGGGGGGGGGGGGGAGGGCGCATAACTGAGTCAAAAATCCAGAAAGCAAAAGGGATATTTGCACAACATGACCTCACAATGATCCTTCACAGCAAGTTTCAATAAAATCCAACCACAGAGGAGTACACTGGACAAGATTTTGTGACAGACGGAGAGATGGAAAGCACAAAAACAATAAAATATGTCTCTCTTCAGTGAGGTTGAGACAAAGCAAGTCTCTTTGTAAAAGTTAAAAACTGTCTAAATATTAATTCTGCAACTGTAAGCAAAATAATCAAATTAAGGAAATAATTTTAAAATTTAATTTGTAATATTTATTGTTCAACAAATTATTTGTCAAGCAAACAATCCATTGTTAAGTGAATTTACTAGACCTGCTGGAGTGAAGGTGTTAACTATGGAGAACTAGGCAGACAACAGCCATCAATCTTCTAACATGAAGCTTCATCTGCTCACTGTGTGAACATAACTGACCAAATATTGGTGCAGAACTAATGAACCTAGAAATAAATATCTTGACCCAAATCCATCTTGTTTAAGAGTACTTTTTACAGAAGAGTCACTCAATACAAATTGACTTGTATAATCTATATGCCAGAACTATATATATTTTTTTTCTAGGTGTTAAATTTCGACATCACATGCATAGCTATCCTATCTGTAATTCTATATAACATTTTATAACAGAATGGAAACACAGACAGCCTTGGTGACAAGTGAAGGTATTAAATGGAACAATGGACCTTACTCACCTTGTTGTTTAGCAATCCCAAAAACTAAACAACAAAAAAAAAATAATATTTAAAGCAGTGCGTACACAGTGATTTTTAATATCGACAACTGATAACAATACAGCAGTTTTAGATTGAGCATATGGTTAGAATTGTGTTAGCTAGGTTTTATGCCAAATAGGTGTGTGTGTAGGGGGGTATGGTCAACTCCTACAAAGTTTAGGGTTAGACCCCTGTTTTGTTTTTAAAAAAAAGTATGGCCTGCCGGAAATAATTATTTCTTTTCTACATGTAAGAGAACTCTGCACACTGTTCAGTTCAGTATTTAGTTAAGTTAGTCATATTAAACAGGATTAAACAGGAATCCATCAGATCAGATTTCCTGATATGGTAGGCAAAATTCTCCAGCATATTATAGTATTGTACTACATATACATATCCTGGACAAACCTATACATATCCTGTTCATAAAACCAAGGACATCCTGATCCTAGCGACAAACCATTGTTTTATTGACTACACATGTACTATATATGGCTAATTTAGATGCAGTACAGTCTATATCATATTTTAATTTTATACACTTGGGTCCACGATAAAACATGCTTTTTCTACGGCTTTCAAATTCACAAAATAATATTTAAACAGTTGATTAACATTGATTGATAAATTTCGACTAAATAGCGAAATTACATTGTTACACTGTGACCTTGTCTAAGAGTTGTGCATCAATTACACCTAATTAATCCAGACAGACATGATAACTACTTATACACAACATCGCATTCAATAAATTTACACCAACAAACAATGGACTGTCTTGATATCGGCACATTGTCATATTTTTCAAGAAGCCACTAGTGTTTACTGTCCACACTTTACCAGATATGCAGTTTGCCAATCAGGAGCTAAATAAAGACTTCTCGCTATGTTGTTTACTAGATAAAATCACTTGATGAAAAGCATGTAAAAGAATGATTTTGTGTCAAAACAAAGGAATTTTGGTCAAAATTATTGGTATAAAGTATGTAATAGATTTATCAATTTTAAGCTGGGCCCGATTAGCTCAGTTAGTTACACGTCTGACTAACAATCCAGGGGTCGTGAGTTTGAATCCCCCGCCCGGCAACAGTCTCTGTGATGATTGATATACGACATTGTGTCTCATTATCATTCGTCTTTCACCACTGTTTCAAGTGGGAAAGTCATTAGCTACTTGTGGAGATGGGGTGTGTTCGAGTACTGGTTAATCCCTGGAAACAGTGGTAAGGTTAACTGATTGTCTGTTAGCCCTCGATGGCATAAAAATGACGCTAAATATTCAATTAATCAATTATCCATTTTACTTCAGCAGTGACTTTGACTCATTTGTAACATATTTGATGAAACTTTGACCTCCCCTATCTTTAGCTCCACCCCTCCCATCCATCTTTCCCATCATTATAAACAGTGATTATAAAACTTTTACTTATACACATTTTACTGAGAGGAAACTTAACAATGAAGAAATATTTCACCAATTAAACACAGAAAAGTGATAAATTTTAACAATAATCTACTATATATCAGCATTTGTCAATTTAAGCCTTCTTAAAAGTTTCCATTTTATAGCCAGGGGATTAATGGTGAACTACAATACATATTTATCTTTCATTATATACGAAAATCTGTCTTATGGACACAGTCAATACGTTTCAGTGAACATGTTTTCACATGATTACTGTTAAGGTCTAAAGTTAAAATAAATAAATGTTTTCTCAAAATTAGTCTTTACAAAAAAATGTGTATATAGTTACTAGTATATTCTTTTAGGTACAATTTATGGTAGAGTAAACATGTTAAAAATCTGAAATTTGCAATGATACTGGATTTATTTGTATGATATTCGCAATACTCTTTGAACATCTTGTAAAAACATTTTTAGTAGTCAAAGATTTGTGCTTTGAGAAAGTGCACTCTATGTTCAATCCAAAACTGCTGTGTAACAAAATATTAATTATTAAATAAGTACAAAAAATAACGATTTATGCAAACAAGTAAAATAGTATTAAAGCAGGATTGTTTTATATCTATTGTCTTAATATCAAGGTGATTATCTACATGTAGAATATTGCAACCATAAAAAAATCTTTTGAATTTTTGAAGCCATTTTTGTATAATAAAACTTTCATCTCAACATAAAAAATTATATAATTGATATAAATAACTTCTCTACTTTAAAAATTAAAAAATTAAAAGGTAGCACTATGAACTTATTAAATAATCTAATCTTTTAAAAACGACTGAAAAAAATGCTTTAAATAAAACAATATTACAAAAGGAAAAATGTTCAAGACTTGAAAAAATATTGCAAAAGTTCAGAAGAAATTACAAATATATGACTTGAAAAAAAATTCTACTGTGAAGCCACAACAGACACACAACTACAACAGTGTTTAAGTCTCATTATAATGCAAAAACACTCGATTAGCACACATCAGGCAGAAAAACTAGCAGTATATATACATTCAGACTCTGCACTGTAACTTACCATTTTTTAATTTATCTGCAGCATTATCAAGAGCATCGTCGATCTTCTTCTGATGTTTCAGAACAAATGGTCGAATGACTTTATTGTAGATCATGTCAGAGCCATTCCAGGTGGCGGAACACATACACCAGCACAGAAAGATACACTTGAATGGAACAAAGATTACAGTGGAATGGGTTTGTATTGTTTTAACATTTGTCAGAAATGAACCTACATGTAGCATGTGTAAAGTAAATGAACATCAAAGATGCTCACATAACTATATCTAAGTTCATATCTTATGAACATTGAACAGATAAAGTTCATTCCTTATATTTATATTATCAATGGACCTGGTCTACACCAACATATTTCAATTATTAATTTTCTAGAACCTTTATACCAATAATTAAATTGTTGTATGTATCTGTGTTCGGTGGGTCAACAGAACAGTTAGGACATGTCTCTGCAGCATCAACTTGTGTAATAATATCATGAAAACAGGTTAAAACAAAATATTTCCAAAGCTCAAGTCCGCTTAAATAAAGAATTTACATCACAAGTTTCAACTACATGTTAACATGACAAGAGGCCCCAGAGGGCCTTAGGACGCTCTACTGACTCATAGTGGCCATAGCACTTTTTGAAATTCTACTATGCAATAGAAACATTGGGCGGGGTCATTTTTAACTCTAGGGACATCATTTGAACAAATCTAACAAAACTATAGTTGGTCATCATTACTACATACACATTTTGAAAATCTGTTGGGCCGTTCATGAGAAGAAGATTTTTTAAGTTTTGGACTATTTTTAGTAATGGCGACCATCTTGAATTTCAGATCGAAAAAAAAAAATCTTCTGTATAGTCTCCTATGCAACAGAAACACCCATGTGAAGTTTCAGTTTAATTGGCCTAGTGGTTTCAGAGAAAGTGCTGCTAACAGACGACAGACGTCAGACGACGGACGACAGACAACGCGCCATCGCATAAGCACTTCTGGCCTTTGGCCAGTAGAGCTAAAAATCAGAGAATGGACAGATGATCCCAAAAATTGACGTTAGAATATTTTCTTGTACAAGTTTTAGAATTGATATTGAAGGAAAAATTTACATAATTATATAGAAGCCCCCTGGATCTGTACAGTACCATACTTAGGACAATATATAGACAAAACCGTCAAAACACTGTCACTGTAACATTTCATTAGTATGTATATGACAATATATTGTATATTTAGTCTTTCTATACACGTCAATGGGAATTATAAATCAAACCATATGGCTTGTATCGCATGTGGCCATATCTTCAGTTGAATTAAACATATTTTACCCATTTCCTTATCAAAATTCAAACATTATCTACCCTACCCTTGTACACAAATAATAAATTATGGATGGCAGAATTGCAGTGTTTTGCATACCTTAATGAGCCAGTAGAATGGAATCCAGAAGAGAAAGATGTCTGTGAAGAATTCAAGCAGCGAAAAGAAACTGTACACTGCCCAGTACATCAACCATTGGGTATCATCAGATTTGTCTGGACTCTCAATGGCCTTCACGCTGAAATAAATAATAACATAGCTGCAGCTTCAGGACATTTTCAATATAAATAGAACCCCATTGAGAGCTCGAGACATAAGATGTTTTTCAATGAGTATTTCACACCTTAAACTTAAATGCAATGATTAATAATTTTTGCCTTTAATTTTATTTGCTTTCAACAATTATGTAATGATAAAATCTATCTTAAATGTGAAATCTTCATTTTGCAGTACATGTATCAGTAAAATAATTCTACTTAATACAATAAAATGACTGAGTTCACACAAAAAACACAATTCCCAATTATTCAGATACAAATTATTTTTTCCACCCAAAGAAGCATTCACACAACTGTCCAGGTTTTTCGTTTTCGTTTTCAATATTATATTACAGTTTATTTATAACACTGAATTACAACAGTCTAGTAAATTACAGAACTGTTTAATTAAAGTACAACATTAATCGAAATATATTCATTTGGAGCCCAAGTGCTGACCCTTCAACTACAATCCAGAGTTGTTAGGCCATAATAAATTAATTGCTAGATTATCAACCCCGCCCGCCCCCTAATTTTCATGCCGCCCTGACCCTTTTTATTTTCATAAAAATATAAAAAATAACATCAAGAATTTGAAAATAAAAAATAAAATCCTGCTGCCCTCCTTGTTTTTAAGAAAAGTTTGGATGGTTACATAGCAATTAATTTATAATGGCCTTAAAGGGATTATATTGGCATATTACCATCAATTCCCTGTCCTAAATACACACGCCAGCATGAAGATACACTTATAACTTAGAGATATATACGCGTCTTAAGTGTCTAATTGCATAACCTCTTTATTACAAACAACGAGTTTCTGAAGCCACGTTTTTTTTTATTTTATTCGCTGTTTCCGATTTCGTTTTCGAGGCTTTGTCCGGGAAGTTTACGGAGATCAATGTAAACATTGCTCAATACTTTATTGCGGGACGTATTAAAGTTTTGGCCAATATTCAATTTGATAATTTTCAAGTAAATAAAAGTTATACGTCAATACATATATGTATTATTTTGTGCACACTGCATACAGGAAATATCTGGATTAACAGCGTGTTTGTGTTACTTGCCAATATAATCCCTTTAAATGGGTCATTTTATTTCTAAATCCCTATACTAAGGTGCTGACACAAAATGTTGGACAGAAAATCAGAAGAGGGACAGACACTGCAGTTTATACATTCTTTCAAGGGTCTAGCGGAAAAAAGCACACACCTCAATATACACTTTCTATACGGTATTAGTACTGCTTGATACTTACATGTAGTAATTATATTGTTTTATAGATTAATACATTGATTGATCTTCTGCAGATTTCTGATTAATGAACACAGAAGTGGGTGGGTTAATGTGACTTCAATCACAAGCCTTATATTACTATAGCTTTTGGCTAGCTATATTATAGTAAATAATCCATCATTTATTACATATCACTATCCCAAAGCTATAGTAAGATAGGGCCTGTGAGTCTGTGACCACGTTGGAGGATATTAACTTGAATTTGGGTGTTACTGCTTTATGTAAACAAGAGCACTGCAAGCGGGTGCAGACATTTGTCTTTTTTTCAAATCTATTATGTAGGTGAAAGTCAGTGAAGTGAACTTTTTAAACTTGATGGTGATTAGTTTAAAAAATCAATACTATTACTAAAAAAATAAAAAACAAGATTTAAAACAATCACCAAAAAAAATAGAGAGGTTGAAGAACAACGTTAACTCGACTATTCTAGCCTTGTCAATCACAGAACAGTATATTATAATGTACCATCATAAAAACAAATATATCTGTATGAATGAAACCATCTTCCATATTAGCAAAATAGTAGATACATGTATGTGCAAGTAGGACCATTAGGACAGAATATACACTATGTCTATGTCTGGCTAAGGCTAGCTAGCTAGTACTTAAGCTGAAATGTATTTGATTTAATTTTAAAATCTGGATGTGGATGTGGGGATGTATGTGCCAAAGTTTAATAAGCAAGACTGTTTAGTTTGATAAAATAAAAAAAAAGTTGGAGGGAGAGGGTGTCTTGGGGTAAGTAACAAAGTTGAAAAGGGACAGTGTATCTACTTCAATACAGAACAAAATTTTAAGAAAACAATTGGAGGGGGTGGGGGGATCTTGGGGTTGGTAACAAAGGGGCAGAAAAGTATTAAATTTAAAACAAAACAAAATTTAAAAGGAAAAAGAAAAAAATGGGGGAGGGGGTGTCCTTGGGGTCAGTAACAAAGTTGAAATGGGGTAAAGTATTTAATCTAAAACAAAACAAAATTAGGGGTGAGGGTCTTGGGGTCAGTAACAAGGTTGAAATGGGGTAGAGTACTTCATTTAATACAAAACAAAGTTAAATTTTTTTTTTTAAAAATGGGGGGTGGGGGGGGGGTTAGGGTAGGGGTGAGGGTCTTTGGGCTGGTAAAAAAGTTGAAATGGGGCAGAGTATTTGATTGAATGCAAAACAAATTTAAAAAAAAATGTAAGAGGATGGGGGTGGTGGGGGGAGGGTAGGGGTGAGGGTCTTTGGGTGGGCAAAAAAGTTGAAATGGGGCAGAGTATTTGATTTAATACAAAACAAAATTAAAAAAAAAAACATGGGCGGAGATGGGTTGTGGGGGTGGGGTAGGGATGAAAAAAAAATTCAAACCAGAGCTAAACAAAAAACGTTTACTAAGGTTTTAAAGCAAGTATGGAAATTTATGTAAGTTAGCTATACACATTGTTTCTAAAAAATAATATAAATGTGTTTCTGAAATTAAGTCACCAAAACATGAGTAGTTTGTTCAGAAACAGAGAAAATACTGAGCTAAACATAAAACTTTAATTAAACCCAAGCTAAACAAAAAACTTTAACCAAAGATTTTAGAGCCTAAAGTATGTAAATTTAGATAAGTTAGCTATATACATTGTTTGTATAACATGATATGAATGTGTTTATGAAGTTTAGTCACCGTAACATGAGTTGTTTGTTCAGAAACAGAGAAAAGGTTGAGCTTAACATAAAACTTTAACCAGCGGACAACAATAACGACCACGATGACAACAACGACCACGATGCCAGGGTCATGATAATAGCTCTTTCTTTTTTTTTCTAAAAATAAGATTTGTAATGCATAAATACGAGAAAACACATCTTTCCTGCCACAAGACCTGTGCTATTTTAGATAGCAAAACAAGAGGCCCAATATGCTATCATATATGTTATTGCTCTACTAGTTCAACTGGGTCCAAGGATTTTTTGGAAATATAGAAGCATGTGCAGAAATCTTATATAAGCATCAGATTAAGTTATAGTCAAAAGGAATGGTGCATGAGCGTACATTGAATCAAGGACCATAACTCTGCTAATTTTCGCAGAAAAATATATGGCCAAAAGAAATTTTGAACCAGAGCAGGCCCAGAGTTGCACTTAAAAAACGCATGCTGATATGATATTACACTTTGATTTATTATAATGCAGGCTGTAAAATCAAACAACCAGACCACTTTATATACAGAAAATTCTGGATTGTTAATATCTCAAATGGGGACAATGTTTTCATGCAAAGCCACAAATTGTGTTTACAGATCATTGATTGAATATTTAGTGTCATTTAATGCCATCGAGGGCTAACAGACGATCAGTTAACCTAACCACTGTTTCCTTAGATCCTGAAAGGTTAACCAGTACTCGAGCACACCCCATCTATACAAGTAACTGATAACTTTCTCACTCGAATCAGTAGTGAAAGTGAGAGACAACTGATATGGAGACACAATCACATATATCAACCATCAGGGAGACTGTTGCCTGGCAGTTATTCGATCTCATGACCCCTGGATTGATAGTCAGCTGCGCTATCGATTGAGCTAATCAATGGACAAATCAATCAAGAGGAGTGTTTTAATGGTTATGTAGGAAAAATAGAAGGTTATCAATTATTGGTTGCATTTTCTTACCCATCAAATAATTCAAGATAATTGTATAAATAAAAGTTACTTGAATGGAAAGTGAAGTGCAAAATCAGCTTAATAGGCAAAATAACTATTAAAATATATAAAAATATTAAAAATATATCTATATCTGAGATTTATATATAAACTTAGTGTAAATACTCACGATGCATAGGCAGGGTAAAGAAATCCAACAAAGTTACAGACAAACTGAGCTCCATAACCGACCATCAGATACACGGCAAGAATGGCTGCAACACCTGCATTTAAAAACAGTAAGTTGTATTTTATATTTCATTCGTCTAACATAATGGTTACATCAAGACCTTATTTAATGTAAGAAATGAACCTTTATAGCAAATAAGTACTTCAATAAATGTGTGAATTATTTTGTTTTAATTTTGAGGGGAGGGGAAGTTTTTCGAACATTAGGGGATAAATAAAAAAGAATTGTAATATCTGATATTTAAAGATAAGAACACGATTAAACAGTGTTACACTTAGTTTGCTCAACCCTTAAAAAATCCCAATTTCCCTTCAATCATACTGATTTCCCCCCATCTTGAAGGCTTGGACCTCAACATGGCAATCAATATATTACTGTTAAAATGTGTCTTATAAATTTGTTATATGGAAGATACTTTATTGTTTTTTTTCATCATTTTGGGAAGATGACCTATACCCTTGGAATTGGAAATTTTAGCTGCGTTTTCATTAAAATTTAGAAATGTTTTCCATTATATCTACTTGTTCAACTCTATAAAAACTTTGTAAACTTGCTTCGCTGACCATTTAATTGAAGAATCAATTTCATACTCAATTCAGAATGAGAACTTTGTTTATTTTATCCAGGAATTATGGCAAATTATAGAAGCTTTCAATTGGGAATTTTTACCACTCAGTTGGGGAAAAAAGATATTTTTTGCCATTGACAATATAACCCAATAACAGCTATAAAACACTGGCAACAGATTTCATATTAAATTCTTTAGAAAATAGAAAAAAATACAAATAGCCATGGTTCTGAATTTTTAAAACTGAATATAGCCTCAACTGGTCATGTATTCTCAAACATTCCCTTTAATATTCTCAATTCTCATAAAAACAATACAATTCCTAGCAATTTGTGTTTAAAATTGTTTTAAGTATTTCTGATTACAAAATGTGTATACTGTAGCTAAAATAATAAATTATGAGAAATTTTACTTCAAACCTCAATATCTTAAATTCAAGATCATTTTGCATGATCGAAACCTCTGGAATTATATACAAGTCAACTTGCATTTATAAACAAGAAATTAGTTGCCTGTGAATTATGAATTATAAATTTGCCGAATAATTAATCCTGTCTGTGTTATCTTATCAACATTTAGTCAGGAGATGCAAGTTTGCTATCCTTCTATATAAGTCCTTGATATAATCAACATCCTTGTGCTAAAAAAGAAGAGCTAAAAAGCCTCATCAGATCAGCATGATGCGTAATAGTTTGGGGCCCTTAAACTATTATTGTAGGGTTCCTTATCCGACAAATGAAAAATTCTAGGGAAAACCCTGGTCTGTCCCAGAACCTGATCCTTGTCTGTCCAAGAACCTGAATTCTCCAGAATCAGGCCTATCAGCCCGAACTGAACACAAAGTCAATACCAGTGCTCCAAGAAAAAAAAAATGGGAATAGCCCAGGGCAAGTAGGTTAAAAAAATCTAATTGCCCTGGCTGAAAAATAACTTGCCCTGATCACGATTCACATGCCCAGATTTTTATTATCAATACACCTTGTGGTTTAATATGAAATATGTAAACATAGACTTAAATGTATAAATTTTATGTAGGGTTAGCTCCCCTTAACATTATGCATGTCTAAATCACAAGTTTTAGAGTTTGAATAAGACCGGGAGAAGTGAGAGAATTTCAGGTGAACTGACTACGTCTCTATCAGTATGTCCAACTTATTCTGTTGTATTTAATCTTTGTTCTTTATTGACTATCATTTCTGTTCTGTCGATTCAGTGGCATTGTGGGAAGAGGAGTATATATAAAACATTATTTTAAATATCTTTCTCTTGTTTTCTAATTATTGGTGTCATAACATACAATAATGGCAATGTCAAGCCTACAAAGCTATTCAATCTATCTAAGAGAACTTGGCAATGGTAAATAAATGCAGTCTATGTTAGCCTTCAAATATCTAGAAAGTGCAACTAGTCAACTTTATTTCATATATTAAAATAAACCCCACATAATTTATCTTAATTGTTGTTTTCAATACTATATTTAAATCATGCCAAAGAAAATTATACGCTGAAACTACACAACCAAAAAGCAATGTTTATTACTATAATACCCCACCCACACGTTTCTTTACCGTAAACTCAATTTAAATATCAACTTTCACGTTTTCACAGAAGAAAATTTGTATACATACAGTTCCAATTATTGTAAATCTACGAAATATTTATAAAATTACCAGAACCTAACGCTGACATTTTACATAACGCGATCGATCGCAAATTATCTGCAAAAATCAGTCAGATTTTAGAAATGGTTACCATTTTGGCAACGGGAGGTAATTTTATACTCTTCATAATGGAGAATTTGAGAGACACCCGCGAGTTACGCCATCGTCTATTTTTTTGTCTTTGCTAGGGCAGGTGGTTTCTTACGTGTACCTTGGTTGTAGATATCCGACCAATCAGAGCGGTTATTAAAAATAGATTAATTTATATTCAAAGCTATCCAACAATCACATTAGAGGAATAAAAATATATAAATGAATATGCATGAGAGGTTTTCCAAAGTTGCATTATCGGGCATGTGGTAGATAAACACTGCCGGGGTCAATTGTTTATACTGATTAGTTACGGTCTTTAAACAACAGTTTGACCTGTGTTGTATCGAATAGAGATATTTGCAGACCTGTGTATTGTGAAAACTAGCTTGTCCGATTTTTAAGAAAAGCCCGATGGGCAAGTTACTTTGAAAAAGGCACAAGCCCGGGTCCAGATTTGACAAGCCCCAGGCATCGGGCTATCCTATTCTTGGAACACTGAATACAATAGCTGGATGGTTGTCTATTATTAAGTGCAAAAATGACAAGCATAAGGTGTTTTTTACAATTTTGTTTGGTTGTTTTTATCTAAATTTACTTTCATAAACATTAAAAGCACATAGATAACATACAAAATATGTTAAAAATACATGATGTATCTTTGACACAACATAACATCAAATTTCAAAAAATAAATTTAAAAAATCAAAAAAAATCCCTACCTACCTACTGTATGTTTTGGGCCATGAAATCGGAAACAAACAATTTTTTTTAGGCAAAAGGCTTAAAAAAATTGTTTCCGTGTGATTATCACTGGTAAGTATTTCTTTATTTGTTATGCATATGGCCTACAGCAAATAAGAATAATTAATAGTGATGCCAAGATTGTACATAATATGAATGAACAATCTTTGTACACATATAAATCAAAATTGACTTTTACGAAAAGGCAGTCTGAAACTATTTGTGTTTCAAATTTCAGTAAAATTGGTTGATCGGTTACGAAGATATGAAAATTTGAAGTTGCAGATTTTCATAAAAAATAGCTGTTTTTGTGTGACATGCATTTTTTTTAAAATGTATTTTATTAAGAAAATATTCTGTATAAACTGTTTTACACATTTTTAATATTAATACAATATGTTGACCATAAACCTATATGCATGTAAACCATTGAATATTTAGGATTAGTCACAAATATTTTTTTGAGTATATTTTGAAAAGTACCCAAATGAAGCCAAACACCTTAATTGATACCTTTATCATATATCTGTGTGCCAAAACAAAATAATCAAACTTTTTACACAGGAAAGGGTTCTTTTTAATTGTAATGACTTCTTACTTCAACATTAACATTTCAGTTTTTACATATATATGCATGTCACCGCACAGCACGTATCCTTTTAAAGCTTGTTTTTGTCCCAACCCTAACAGCTTAACACTTAGCTTGTTCCTTTGCATGTAGCATGTTGTTTCAGTGAGTTTTGCATGCCTAGCTAGTCGCACTATGCTCCTTAACACTTATTGTTTGCACTGATATTTCAGGTACAGCTGTGTTTCTACTCTGCTCATCATAACGGCATTCTTAATCATGTCCCAACCCTAACGCTTTTTTGTCCCAACCCTAACGGTCTTATTCTAATAAGAGTACTCTAATAGGATTAATCTTTAAGTGTTGTAAAGACATTATTCTCAACAACATACACAAGCTTTTCATTAAAAATTCATTTTAATGTTTTTGGAACATGTCAGTCTATTTTTAGCATTATATAAGTTCATAATTCCAGGAAATATAAAATAAAATATATGACATCATAAAATTAATGTAAATTTTTCCTGGAATTTCTTTAAATCCAGTTAAATCTAGTTGGAACTGGTTCAATCATATATTTTAATCCATGTATTTCAGTATAAGCCTTAAAAAAGTCATTATAAGCCTTACAATCAGTACTGTTAGGGTTGGGACACTTTTTCTGCTTTGACAGTTGCTGAAGTAATAGTGTGTTTTTAGATCAAGAATGGAAAACTTAAAAGTAAAATTTGATTTTGGCAAACTGAGAAAGCCATCAAAAGTAACTTTAAGAAAAGAAAAGCTGCAAGAAAGTGAAAGCAATGAAAAAGTGAGCAAATCTAAAACTGGGGCAGAAAGATCAAGAAAGTTCTGGCAAAAATGGAAAAACTGTGATGAAATAAGAGGAAAGAACATGAAAAAATGTTCCGAGTACAGGCAAAATATGAAACAGAAGAGACAGCAAAACTCAAAATATGATGAGAGAATGAAACAGAAAGAACGAGAGAGAAAAGCTGAATACAGAAGAAAACTGAAAATGATGAAAGCAAAGTCGCTGAACACAGACAGTACAACTGAAAAGACAAGTAAGTGTGACAGAGTAGTTAAACTACAACAGAAAGTAAAAATTCTGCAGCAGTCAAAGCGTCGCAGTATCAAGACTGTTAACAAAATGAAAGAAACAGTTCAGTTGTTTGACAAACAAGTAAGTCCCCAGTCAACAAGGAAGAATGCACAAAGGGTTAAAAAAAAACCTGCCCAAATCTCCAAAAAAGTGGGCATCCACAATTGCACACATCGTTCGAAATGCGTCGCCAAGAAAGCGAAAGTGTCTATACACCATACACAAAGGCAAGAAACAGAGAAATGTTACACAGAGAGAAAATTATAGATCCAAAGTTGAAGCATTTATGGACAGTGACAGAATTTCACGCAAGATGCCAAACAAAAAAGATGTGATTATGGTTAATGGTGAACTTATTGCAAAACGCCACCTTCTTCTAACAAAGAGAGAAGCCTTTATGAAATCTATAGAAGAAAATCCATCATACCCTTTCAGATACACCACATTCCGCAAAAGTATTCCCAGGTACATCAAGAAAATGAATGTAAAAGATAGAAGAGTTTGTGTTTGTATGAAATGCTTTAACCTAGAAGAAAAGATCAGACCTATCAATCAAGTTGCAACAAAATGTAAAATTGGACCAATAACACTCAGAAGCCTGTACAAAGTCTCTCTCTGTGAACACAGTGAAGAGTTCCCTGCTCTAAAATGCATTGAGAACAGCTGTTCCAAATGCAAAGACAAATTAAAGAAGAAATATGAACATTTGACACAGGAGAATGGTTTGACAGTTTTAAAGTATGTACAGTGGGAACAGGTCAGTCAAAAATAACGCTGAAGTGGGCAATTACATGTATGTTCATGAAATAACATTGAAAATAATACTGATTGCTGTATTAGTTAGTTTTAAATCTTGCGCTGTTACTGTTAAAAGTTATGTTGAACTGTTTTTGTACTTGTGACATTATTCTTACAGCAAATAATTATCAGTTTAAATTTCTCCTGTGGTGTAAAATTTTCAGCAGAGACCATACATGTAGATCTATATGTTTTTGCAAAATTTACTTGGAGTAAGATTATTTAATTTTACAAACAGTTGACAATATGTAATATGAAACAGTATTGCTTATACAGTGTATGCTGTAAAATAATCGAATCACTTGCAAGCAACAATTTTACTTTTACTGAAAATTGTCCCAACCCTAACAGTTTGGAAGTTTCCATTATTTGTCAGTTTTCTTTTTCCAAAAAAAAATGTAAACAAATGTATACATTTTTTTATTGATTGATAGTGCCTATACAATTATGTTAAAGACACTAAAATGTGCATCATGGTGTTTATAAGCTCTTTGTCACTTAGCAGGCTTATAGTATTTAATATTTTCTTGATAAATGACAGTCTAAAACCATACTCAGGTCATAACTGTAATATTCTTTTGTGTTAATATGAGGATTTAAGCTTCACTGTATTGTGTTCATACTTTTTTAAGAAATCCTTTTACCAATAACACTAAAAAGCACATAAATATACATTCACATAGTATGTCCCAACCCTAACAGTTAAAGTGAAAATGACTGGCCCATTTCCAGAGCTATTATCTTATAGACCGTTCATGTTATAGCCATGAAACCTGACACATACATAGATATTGCATTGTTATATTTGTTAAGCTGTTGGTTCTCATGCTATATGTTAACAGTTACTCAAAATAAAATTTCAATTTGTCATTATTGACTTTCTTCTATTTATTTTTTCAATAATTCCAGAAAAAAATAAAGAGAATTGAATATGGCGCAGGTCTAACACATAAATGTGTTCATTTTAGTCTTATGCACCTTGAGAATAAATTTATATGGTATCATTTAGTGCTCACTGTGCATGTATTTTGCATGCAAGTCTACCATGTATTTTTATTTTTTGTCCTAATTTGGCTGTATCTATTTTCTTTTTTTCAAAAACGGTCACCAAGTTTTCTGAAACCTTATATTTTTTATAAACTTTGATAGTTTTGCTGTAAACTGAAAGTAGAAAAAAAATATTTAAAGACAATTATTTTTTTGAACAAATGTCACACTTTATTTGCTCTAGGCCATATCTGTTAATCTGCACCAATTAAAATAAGTCAATAAGAATGTATCGCAAATCTTTTATCAATGACAATTTATTGAGATAAAGCAAAAATAAACACAAAATACTTAAATTAAGTGTATTTATAGCTAGTTTGCAGTAGTATGTGGTAGTATTGGGTAAATCGTGCTACTGATATTTACAAGAAAGTGCACATTAGCATATTTGTATAAGGGTGATAAACAATATTCAAAATACAATTTATTTTAATTTAATTAAAACCAAAATGTTGTAAGTAAGCCTGCAATTGGCGACACAAATATTCATATAATGTACCATTGATAAAATGATTTTTTAATTTGGCTAAGAGAGCAGAACTCCAGATCCAAAACCCCACCCATTTTACTAGGATCAACTAACACACAAAACAGAAACTGAAAATATACACAATTTCTCTTCACGTACATCCTCTGCATTAATCTATATATTTAAAAACATATTACTCTTCAAAAAAGACTCAGCTATGTCTCAAAATTATGATTATCCGCATACGTGTGCCACCCGAAATCGTTAGTTTGAAGAAAGAAAAACGGCGCTTCCGGCGAACAGGTGTTCATTTTAAAAATTACCAAAGGCTAAATATAATCTCCGAACTCCAGTTTTTGCTTCCAACTTTTCTAGTATGTCGGTCACTACATTCTTCTCGTGCAATTTCGCATCCAATTTTCCTTTCCAGTTGTCAACATTTTGTTTAACTGCGTTCGCCATCTTTGGGTTTTGGCTCAATTAACGGAAATGAAAGAATGTATTCGGACTGTTTCGGATTTCAAGGCTGGTGTCATACAGAATCTAGACTGCTCTCCGGTCTCATATAATATAAGATTAAGGCAACTTCGAGAGAACGTCCGAGAACCTGCAACGTGCTATTCCGAGATTACAGCATTCTGCTGGGCCACTATTGTTGAACGGTGGCCGATTACTCCGATTACGTGTATTTTAAATGACGAAATACAAAATATTTTCATTGGAAATAAAATAAGTAATCAATAATGATATTAAAACACATTTTAAATGTACAAATATTACCGCTCAGTGGGTCTTGAGTTTCATTATTATAGATAAGTAACCGTCGTTATAAAAAGAATTAACTCTTCCTTGAACAATGAACATGACAGGTTGTGTTATCCGTCTTGAATTACAATAGTTATATTTGAATATAATAACTAGTTATCAAAGATTTTTAAAATATTTAAAATACCGTTACACTAAACAACCGACACATTGAATTTATTTTCAAAACATGTAAAAGTACTCAATCTTGCATGAATTGAATGGAACTGCATAACATGTAAAATTAATTGTTCGCTTCTTACGTGTTCATGTCGTTCAAAACACAGTGAACCATATTCAAGATGGCTATTCCATGTTTGAAAAAACGTGTCTAAAAGATTTATTTGTATCAGTTTGCCAATATACTTTAGGTTAAATGTTTATTGGTTCATCCAAATGTATGTTAGCCAGTCTGGTCAAAATATGTTTAAACAATTGATTGATTTATAGTTCGATGTTGAACTTTACATGAGCTGGTGACTTCCCCATGCAATTTTTTAGTCACTGAGCGAAATTAATTTACTCTAATAGTTAACTAAACTTTATCTCTGCATGTCCTTCACTACTCCAAAACATTTTCACACATAGATAATATATGAACAATCATTACAAAAACTGTGGTACGGCGGGAATTCAAACTCCCGGCCCCTGGTTGGACAGTACGGGACGCGTTAGTCGAGTCTGGCATGTACAATATAAAACATGTCAAGCAGAAGACAATCTGGACAAATGTCATTTTGTTCGTACTGGTACTTTGGATTTTACTTACTGAAGTGACTGACAGAATCCTTAATGCTATCACTCAATTTTTTATCTTGTTACCCAATATTAATTAAGTGCTAATGTTTTTATTTTGTGGTTTTGCTTATGTTTTTGTTGTTATTTTTAATGGTATTTAACGTCATTTTCAACACATATGGAATATCCAGTTTGTTGGTGATGGAAGAAGATCTGTCACATAAAGATATCTTAATATGTGATAAATATGCGTTGCAATTAAATGGTATGTTTTGCCTTTGTTACAGCTTTTCTCTTTTTAACCTGACGTGGCATCCGGGAAATAACACGATGACTACTGGCAAGTCCGACTTTTGAACTATTTACTATCTACTATAATCGCTCAAAACTTAAACAATCCATTTTCGTCATTTTGTTGATTTAATTCTCATAAAATAACTTTAATTTACAGCAATAAAATGCTTAGCATATATATTTGCCTCTACATTTAATACCATTTTGAAACTGTTAATTTCCAATTACATAATTGGCATTAAAAAAAATCTTTATTTTAGTTTTATTTCTCTAGACATGTATATATTCTTAAAGAAAATGTAATAAATACATGGTTATACAATTGCATATACTATACTGGGTATTTGAGTATTTCAATATGTAAGAACAATGTATATTTTCTTAACACAAGTCTTTATGTATATCAATGGCCACGGTCATATGGAATAAAACATAATAGGCTGTAAGTATTGATTAGCACAATTAAGTTCAATTACTAACATCAAAATAATCAGGTGCACGACGCCTGTGCTATATGAAACGTTATAAATGTGAAACTAACTATTCCATAAATTGTGTAGGTCACTTGATTTTGTTTCATATTATTATTTTAGCAATTGAAAGAAAACATTACGTTGCAAAATATTTACAAATCAAAATTCATTGATGAGCGTTTGAAAATATATTCCATTGTAGAATATTAAATATTGAACCTCAAATAAACAAAATTGTAAAACCATAATGGTATATATTTTCAAACGTTCATCAATGAATTTTGATTTGTTAATATTTTGCAACGTAATGTTTTCTTTCAATTGATAAAATAATAATATGAAACAAAATCAGGTGACCTACACAATTTATGGGATAGTTAGTTTCACATTTATATATATATATATAATATGATCAATTATTTATATGTTTTTAATCGAGAAATAATCTAACTATGAAAACCATACCATACATCATTGTAAAATGTTTGTTTATTATATCACACAATTAAAACGAGTTCTTTGTTTGTATTTTTACATTTGCATTTGTTAACGGTTACATTTTTTTTTTTTTAAGAAAAACTGATTTATATCATTTTAATTCCTGCTGACATCTTGTATTTAAGGTGGACAACAGATATACGATGCAGTCAAAGGTAGGACTTATCAAAACATGGAACATTAATAATCTTTATAATAGGTTTTGATTAATGATGTCGGACAGGGCCATGATGTCGTGGATACATTGTTTGGCTGCTCACGCTGGAGGTAGCAAGTTCAATCCCATGCCTTCCAAAAAAAACAAAAAAAACAACTCATAACTGTTTTTACATAGGAAACAATAACGAAGGCGCTAAGAATACTCTCTAAACTTACTTCATAGTCGAACTAAATAGTATTAACTAATTAATAAAGGACTGTGTGTCCTGTGAATCATATTTCCAAATATGAATATATAGTGTTACGTATACACTGAAATGGTGACCCAAAAGAAATATGGCGATTCTTTTAATTATAGGGTAAATTGTAATAAGTCTATGCAACCTTTATTATTTACAATTTCCCTTTTTTCTTTTTAAATCCTTCTTCTCTATAATAGTTGTATGAGATCTAAATCAAATAGTTTTATTTACAATAATATGGTGTTTATCTGCAATTGTCAGTGTGAGTATTTGTAATTCACTTTGTGTAGGGAAGGACCGTAACTAATGTTGGTAGAACCTGTCGCCCAATCCTTTTGCTTATATATGTTGAAAGCAATGTTGAAACTGAAAAACTTACAGAAAAAGTCAAATCAACAAATATTTACACTTACTTTACATATAATTAGCATTTACTAAAATGCACAATTAAACATAATATAATAAAATGAGTGATATACCGGGCCCGTGGTATTCTTCAAATATAAGTCTTGAATGATATATATAGTTTATAGGTATAGTATCACCATTGTAAAAAGGAAGTGCTTCCGTGGGGTAGTCGCATAATTGCGGTTATCAATAAGCCTCATTTCATCTTCTTTAAAAATGCATTTTCCTTATTTTAATGCTCATTTTTTTATTTGAATGACAATATTGATGTATTTTTAACACTTTGATAGCTTTGTCATGTATGAATTGTGAATTTGAAAAAAAAAATGATGCTTGGAAATTGGGGTATGAATACATGATTTCGGAAGTCATATGGGGCTCTCTTTAAATGACACGCCTTTACACTTTTATTATTTACTATAGAATAAAGAACAAAAATCAATGGGGGGTTTACACCTATATATATGTTTGTGTGAAACTGGAACGAGCGCGTATACAACACTTTCCAATGTTCCAATCTGATTCGCCGTAACAAAATAATTTGAGCCGTGACGTAATTAATGTTCTTCTCAGAATGCAATGTTTGCATTATGCTGATTTTTTTATACAATATGAATGAAACTATCGAATATTTAACAATTATTGTGAACAGATTACTATTTATACAATAATAAATGCATATGAATGACCTTTTTGTATCGACGCCGATTATTTCCAATAAATGATCAGCATTACATATGAATGAAATGTTGTACCATATTAATGTGATATTCATATGAATTAGATTTACTGCATTTAAATGATCATTTTTCTTAAAGAAAATAAAACTTTTCACATACCAAACTCGGCATATATCATAATTTATATTTTAGCTGTAGCAAAGCTTGCTGTAAGTGGTGCCTTAATTGGAAATGTTTTTGGAACACCTGCAGCAATTGCTGGAGGCACCATCGGTGTCGTCATAGGTAAATATATTAAAACTTGAACTTGTACAAATGTTGATATTTTCTCATTAACGCATACCACCCTGAACGGTCATTTTAAGCTTTTGTCATGGTTTTATATAAAATAAACTTTGTTATAGATTTGCGATTGATAATGGCGTTAAAATGGTGTTTAACGTAATGTTTAAGTGACTGGCCTCTGCTGTTCCATTAGCCAAATCAAGGATGAAGTATGTTATTTACCCGAATATTGAAGCTGTTGTTTGGCGTGCTTGATGCAGCGAAATGTTTATATTTTAAAAACATAATATAAATTTAAATGAATGTAAAACTGTTGCCAAAAACGGAAACATTCATATATTTCTACTTCAGCCAGACGTAAAATATTGTGGTAAAATTTTCAGCATTTATAAAGTAATTCTTTCATAATTGTGTACATTGTTTTTGTAAACTATTTATTTATTTCTGTTACCTATTTACACAAACCTGCGAAATAAGATGCCTTTCAACTGACTACCAGAGTTATGCGCCTTCCCAACCAATAATACGATATATTGATACATGCACTGGACTAATTTAATTTCATTAATTGCCATTGTCAATTTAATCCTTAGTTTGTTATATTTATATAAAATGTTTGTAGAAAACACGATAGTTTGATGACAAATAAAGGTTGATGTTTTAAAGACAAAGCACAAAGTAAAGTTGCAATTTGACAAGAGTTTTTTACCTAAAGGGGCAATAAACTTTCAGTCAGACTATATAACTAATCCAAAATATGAAGTTTCTCTCTACAGACTTCGACAAACATAATTTAATCCATAAAAAAGATCGACATCCTGTTTTGTATTAAACGTATTCATACTTGCATGGGCAATCTGACTTAACTTTTACTTTTGAGAATAAATGAATATAATGATCTGGCTTATTCCGAGTCAGTTTTGGCGGGTTACGTGAGCAACTCACCAGTGTTGACATGCGGAGTTTCGTGGCTCAGTAAAAAATGTAAATACCTCATAACTCATAAGTGCACCAACGCACCAAACATATAGTGTAAAGATAATTCCAAACAGTACCTATTATGCAATATATAAAGATAAACAAACAACTTATTTTAGGTACCCAAATAAATTGATAATCGTTTGTTTGTTTCAAATGTGTATATAGCATGTATTGAATGTAGTATATTTTCGGAAATCACTACGCCATTGACAACTTGGATCGTGTGCGTTTGTGATTGGCTCTGGAATTTGATGAATTAAAGATCTGACACTGTAGCGTATCGGAATGCGGGAGTATATTACAGAGTGTATACATTGAACAGTAGCAGACGATAAATATGGTTTAACTTTTACATATATAGATAATAGCATTTTCCTATTATTTTATTTACAAAAAATATATCTTAATGTACAGCAGAAATTCGTTGGCTCGAACACGGATGGTTGGAACATCACATATAACTCGAACTACTTATCTGGTCCCGACCGATTCCTACTTCGATGTTTATGCATGTATGGTATGATGTTGAACAGTACTTCAATCGGGTTCGAGCCATAGAAATTCTACTGTATATAGTATATAAAGGTCGGAATTCAATTAACTATACTGCAACTAACCACAAGAACCACAACACTATTTATTTGAGTATTTTTCAAAATAAAATTGCCTATTTTCAATTCAGTCTGGAGTTTAGGATACATAGTTACACATAGTGAGAAAATGTACATAAATTACTGTTATGTACTATTACACAGACACGTTTTCCTTTTTAGCGCTGCAGAGTGATATTTATAAAATTAGCCAGAAAGTGTATTGGTCAAGTTATTGACAGTATGCCATTGATTAGAAAATGTTTCAATGATGAGATTTTACTGTATTTTAAAAACATTTTAAATTTAAAAAAGCTTCAATACATTGCAGATTGACAAGAGCATTAAAATGATAGTTTTGTCTGAAAGAAATATCATGAGGGATTTTTAGTTTTAAATTTAAACGATACTTTTCCCTCAATATGTTTCATTGGAACGTACCACATAATTTGTGGCATTTGCATAATATACAAGCTGTGCTTTACAAAATAATGAAATTCAAAGTAATCAAGCATTGACTTCATGTGTAGATGTCTCTGGATAAGCGAAGTAATTTCAAATGAGAGCAAGATTGAAGAAACCAAGTTTGTTTGATTTGAAGAAATCAAGTTCGTTTGATTTGTTTAAATATTTAGCGTCACTTTTATATCATCGATGGCTAACAGACGAACGGTTTACTTAACCGCTCTTTCCTGGGATCCTGAGAGGTTACCATCTCCGCATGTAACTGATAAATTTCACACTTAAATCAGAGTTACGAGACGATTCATATTGAGTCGCAATGTCGTTTATGAAGAATTGCGCAGACTGTGTCCAGCTGGGGATTCTAGGGATTCGAACTAACGACTCATTGATTGATAGTCAGACGCGTTGTCGACTTGGCCAATCGGACCGACTACAGAAGTTCTGGTTTTTCTATATGCGGGTAGTTTCTCTATATACGGGTGGTTTCTCTATATACACGGGTGGTTTCCCTATATACGGGTAACTGGTTCACCTATTATCCAAGAAGAAACTCAGTCGCAAATGGAATGTAAACTTTAACGGGATGACATAATAGCACCACAAGCACCGTCACCACTACAATATCATCACCACCACCATTATCATCATTATCACCAAAATCATCATCAACAGTAACAGCAACAATAGAAACAGCAACAACAAAAATATTGACTGCTAATGGCGAGCGACATAATTAACTAGTTTTTGCAAATAAATCACAACTAAAGATTAAATCAAAATTAAAAGAATGGATGCCGGGAGGAATGGACAATACTTGAAGAAGAAAGCAAATTCTATGAGGAGAGAGAACATAAATAAATGTGCTAGATTGTGTTTTGAATATGGTATCGAAAACCTCCTGAAGTACTTTACACAGGCCAATATTGGTAATTGAAAGTTTAATTGAAACCCTATCTTTGGTGTGGTTACATATATGCACAGTGTTTATACTTATTGATAAATTAAATAAGAAATTATCCAAACACCTGTATCCTTGTCAGTTCAGTTATTATTATCAATCAGTAGTAAATGACAACCACATGGACCTTTATTAAATCTGATGTTGGATTGTACATCAATATATAGTAGAGGATAAATAATTCAATTTCTTTCAACCAAACGTAAGTTGTTAATTAGTATAATGTGTTACAATAACCTGTAAACCATCTTCAATACATATTAGCATGTTAAGTTAGCCCTCATTCTAACATTACTGGCCATGTGAGTTCATGAATATGTATTTGCCCGTACGAAACGTTTCAAATATTTGTCATTTTCAAGGGAAGGTCATTATCATGGTGTTATATTTTTACACTATACAACAACTCATAGCTTCTAATAGCAATCCCACCTTTAGTGCTTTTAATTCTTTGATTACAATACAGTTATTTAAGCATATCTTTGACTTTTTGTGAGACAAATTATGATAAATGATCCTATTATTTTCTATTTAGAATATTCCAAATCAACTCACAATGATGTTCCACATGGTCTGCTGTTAAAAAAGCAATGGTAAGTGGCAATTAATAGCAGACATCGATTCAACTGAAATTATATAGAATATATAACTTACTGTTACCCCCTCCAACATATTCAATATTTTGTAGATTTTAATCATTTTTTGTTTGCTCGTGAAACTAGTGACTATATTTTTACTTTTTGCCATTTTTGAAGAGATCGTTATCGGTTTATAAAATTTTAAAGTGTTTTATTCCTTTCGAGTTAATAATTGTAATTTATATATATGTTGCACATCACGATCTAGTTGTCTTCGATTCAGTCAGTAGATCAATATCCCTTACTGATCTTCTTCATAGGGTCCTCCGTGATCGAGTGGTCTAAAGCACCGTCTCAAAATCACTTACTTCTCATCATTCAGGCCGTAGGTTCTAGTCCCGCTCGTTCCAAATTATTTGCCAGTTACTTGTAAAAGGACGTTGGTCCTACTCAGATTCATTATGAGGCTTTTTCTCCACCAATAGAACTGGATATGTCTTATATAACCTGAAATGTGTTGAAAAGGGCGTTAAACCCCTTTCAAAAAATACCTCGTTCATATTAGCAATGACATCGTGATGGTATACAGCAATATTTAATAAGTTGATACATTGGAAGCAAAGAAAATGATTGATTGAATATCTAGCGTCATTCTTATGCCATCGAGGGCTAACAGACAATCAGTTTACCTATGCAATATTTCCTGGTTAACCAGTACTCGAGGGCACCCCATCTCCGCAAGTAACTGATAACTTCCCCACTTGAATCATCGATGAGAGACGAATAATAATAAAACACAATGTCGTATATCAATCATCACGGCGAATGTTGCCGGGCAGGAATTCGAACTCACGACCCCTGTTGGAGCAACAAAAATAACAAAGCAACAAAAAAGAACCTTCTTGGTTATGTTGAATCTGTTCATGAAGTGTAGTGAAAGATGCACCCTCTCTAGGAGCTTTTAAGTAGTATTCTATTCTATTCTCAATCAACTCCACGTTTCAAAGGAAACAGAAAAAAACAAGACTTGGAGAAAGCAATGGTTGACATTGTACGGTTACCTTGTGGCACGTAAGACTGCTATCGTGATAGTCACAGAAAGCACATCAGACTCGGTTTTATTGAATTTGTTCAAATGTGCAACACCCATTACGTCCTCTAGCACCGTCCCAATCGGTATCGGATGCACGAGCAATAACAAATGCGCTCCGAGATTTCGAGGAGTCACAAATAAAAACAATACGGGAACGGAACAAAGTACGATAACGGAACAAATAGTACGGGAATAAAGGACGGGAACGGAACAAGTATGAAACTGTTATCCTTTCTAGAGTAACTATTGGCTGCGAACTTTATACCTCCTTGACATCCAAATACCATCTCTTGAACGAGTTCATTTGTAATCGTTACCGATGTTACCACGCAATCTTTAACTAGTTGGTTACTTATACTGCATTAGAAGTCGCTTCGACAGGATAAAAACAACATAGTCGTAAATAGGCCTGCAGTATACATGTCTAATCCTGTTAAAACATTAGGTTATGTCCGTATAACCGTATTCTAGGAAAATAATGTTTTAGATAGATATCGTATTAATCGCATCTTTTCCTGATTTAACACAATGGATTAAAGTAAACAATTAAAATTAACTATACATGAAAACGCGGTATATGTTGTTCTTTTGTTGTTGTTTTTTTTTGTTTTTTTTCTTTCAAATTATAGGTTTAAGTGTTGTTGTTTTTTCAAATAATAGGTCTAAGTGTCTTTTTGTGTATGCTCTAAGCAGCAATTGTATCTTGACTTATTACCATACTGGGAGAGATAATGCTTGTGGTGAGTGGAGCGCGTGGTCCAACAGAGCACCGAACCCATGATTTGATTTTTTTCCACATATGACTAGTACCCAGGAAGATTCGAATGTGATTTGTGGAAGTTGTAAGAACTTATTTCAAAATCTAAGTAAAAAATAAGTTTAAACTTGTGGACAGTAAAATAATTGCAGGTAAACTGACCGAAAGGTCAATTAACTACAGAATCGCGAGCTGAACATTTAATTATGTTTTGTTGATCAAAAAGCGTTATGTGTCATAATTTACGGTGCAATAGTTACACATTGTGTGGGCTAAAAGAGTTTAACAGTCTTTGCGAGCACTGTCCTTATGATCAAATTATTAAATTTCAAAAATGCATAACTTTCCATGCTTGTAAACCAAAAGAAATAAACTTTCGGTTTGGTATCCAATGTCCGATTTAACCTCGAATTTGGTCTCCACGTGTCCCTCAAGCAACCAACACAATTTTCAGTCACCTCCAATTTAAACATACGATTACAGACCTGGACCGACATTAAATTCCGCCTTCAAACGTTTTCGTTAAATATTTATCCGAGATTGCAGGCCTTGTTCGACTGTCAAATTCCGAATGGCGAATGATCTATGCTTACTGACTTGGATCAACATTCAAATTTCGAAGGTATAATAACAACTCATTTTGGTATCATCAACCTTATTTATCAGCCTTGGCTCAGAACGAGGCTTCAGGGAGCTGTTCGTTGTGCAATCAGTTATGAACAAATAAACCTCCTAAAGAAGAGCTGCTAGGGAGAAACTTCGGTATTATTGATCATCACAGACGCTTCTTTCTCAAAAAGACAATAAGCGTCAATATAATCAAAGTTAAAATTCGCGGGCTTTATGAAAATATTATACATTTCTTATCTTCTAATAGAGAGCTACAGAAACCAAACCTTAATACTAGGTCCAGATCTATCTATATTTACTCTTAAAGTAAAAATATTTAGTTTCATGCAATGGAGTTAAATCCATGTTAGTAAATAATATCAAACTTATTTCAGTTACAGTTATAATTGTGTTTGGTGCAAAAGTCTTGGCTTTTTTAATAAATACAAAACCCTGGTTCCTGTACTATATTCACAAAAGCTTACAGAATTACAGGGGGTATAAGCGTTGATTTGTCAATAAATATTTATAATACAAGAAAAGTTAATGTATGGCAATTGAATGGTTGTGTTTCAGAAATAAATATAAGTTTTTTTTTGTGGCCTATTTCCTATATATATATATATATATATATATATATAAATATATTCTGTATATTTGTTACCTGTTTATTGACAAATCAACGCGTATGCTCCCCCCACACCCACTTGTGACCTGAACTCCTAAATGGAAATTTTCAGCCCTGGTTCATGTACTATATTTACAATGGCTGATTCGAGCCCCAAAATGGCAGTTACATGCCCCTTAATTACCGAGGCTGATCTTAACCCTAAAATGGAACCTATCAGCCTTGGTTCATGTACTATATTAACCGAGGCTGATCCGATCCCCAAATGTCAATTATCAGCCTTGGTACATGTTCTTAAATTAACGATGTTGATTCGAGCCCCAAAAGTCAGTTATCAACCTTGTTGCATGTACTTTAATAACCGGGGCTGATCTGAACCCTTAAATGGAACCTATCAGCCTTGGTTCATGTACTATATTTACCGAGGCTGATCCGAGCCCCAAATGTCAGTTATCAGCCTTGTTACATGCACTTTAATTACCGAGGCTGATCTTAACACTAAAATGGAACCTATCAGCCTTGGTTCATGTGCTTTAATAACGAGGCTGACCTGAACCTTTAAATGGTACCTATCAGCCTTAATTCATGTACTTTAATAAGGGACTGATCTGAACCATTAAATGGAACCTATCAGCCTTGTCAAGTTGATTCATGTATATTTATAACGATGCTGATCTGAACCCTTAAATGGCACCTATCAGCTTCGGTACATGCACTTTAAATACCGAGGCTGATCTTAACCCTAAGATGGAACCTATATTTACCGAGACTGATCCGTAGCCCAAATGGCACTTATCAGCATTGGTTCATGTTCTTTAATTAACGAGGCTGATCCTAGCCCCAAAGGTCAGTTATCAGCCTTGGTGCATGTACTTTAATAACCGAGGCTGATCTGAACTCTTAAGTGGAACCTATTAGCCTCGGTACATGCACTTTAAATACCGATGCTGATCTTAACCCTAAAATGGAACCTATCAGCCTTGGTGTGTACTTTATTTACGGATACTGATTTGAGCCCCAAATGGCAGTTATCAGCCTCGGTACATGGACTTTAACTAGCGTGGTTGGTCTGAATACAACACATGTCTAAGAGATTGTCTTTATTTTAGATCCATCAAAAAGAAGGACTATTGTTTCTGGGAAAACAAGAGTTAGTATTAATGGATGGTTATATATATATTTATATCTCTTAAAGCTCTTAGTTATTTATTTCTATCATTATAATTATTTATTTCCGGACATTTAAATATCATTTTAATGCAATCAGTAAAACAAACGTTTATAAATATATATGGTTTATCATCAAATTAATTATACAAGACTATACTTTAATGCAAATATGTCTGTCTGTCTGTCTGTCTGTCTGTCTGTCTGTCTGTCTGTCTGTCTGTCTGTCTGTCTGTCTGTCTGCGAATGTCTAGCACGTTTCGATGAAATTGCTTTAAGTGTTAGTTCCATTTTGTTATTACTTGTTAAACCAAGGAGGACTTCAGCTAAACATATTTAAATTGTATAAATTTGTTTGACATCGATGTTAAATAAATATGAACAACCTTTTCTAATTCGTTTATGTATGTGGTTTAGGCTGTATTTTCATCCTTTGTAAGCTGACACAATTATCTGTTTCGTCAACATTTACCACGATTGTAGGTTAAATAATATTTAATATGATGACTTTGTGTTGTTTTCGGTGAGCAAGTTATCAGCAATTGAAGGCGTTCTTTAATGGGATTTTTTTACATCATGAAAGGGAAACTCTATCAATGTTGTGGTGAATATAAGGGAGCAAGGGAAACTCTATCAATGTTGTGGTGAATATAAGGGAGCAATTTTTTTTTTAATTTCAATCACTGAAAAGTGATCCATTTAATCACCCCGTAATAGGTCTGTGAGGGTCGGGGTGGGCCATCCCTCAACAAACCGTACAAATATATATATCAGTCAAGTTGTAACATACATTCATATATATACACTGAAAGGAAAAAGAAAGCATACATTTTGGTTTTTGAAATTATTTCATTATTGACTAAGTTTATTCATGTGATGGAAAAATGAACTGATTTTTATCTTATTGTTTTGCTTTAAAATGAATTAAATGTTTGTTTTTTGATTCAACAGTATGATGAATTATAAATATACAAAATTTATATGCAATACATTTTTTGTTCCTTGACCTGTCGACGTTTACAGGTATGTATACTTTCTTTTTCCTTTCACCGAATACACATATATACATTAATCTTAAAGGGACACACCAGTCTAAACAAATTATAGATTGAAGCTCGAGCTAAATCAGAAATCAAACAGAAATAAAATATAATTTGACACAGCGGATGATAGTATAAGAAAATTATGTTGTCTAATGACTTCAGGAGATTTTTCTCTCTTAAGTCCATAGTGGCTGGCTTGGTGTAGGACCTTAATAAATATTAAATATGTATTTTGGTTTATCCCTTTTTACAGAAAAGATAAAGTGGCAATAATTACATGAATTTTATTATATTGGGGTTGTTTTTGTGTGTTTATATTTATTAGAGGTATCTATAATTGGAATGGTTTATAAACACAATTTTTTGTGTGTTAATTGATGGTGTTTATTGAAAGCCAGGAGAAGACATTAAAAAAAAATTTCAAAGATATCTTGGTTCATTTGATATTTTTCTAGTAAAATTTAACTTTATTTGAGAATCAGAAAACACAAAAGAATCACCTATTTCTTAGATTTTATAAAACATGTGTTTTCAGTTATTGGATTGGTTGAATATTAGTGTAATATATTTCTCATTTGCATATATTTCATGAAAAATTAAGCAGATTCACATACAAACTAAAATATTATGTCAATTATGTAAATATACAGAAAGAATAAGTAACAAACTTATATGTGAATTCAAGAGAGACAGGTGTGTAGTGTAAGGATTTTTTTGTTGTTGATTTTTAAAAATCAAATATTAAAAAAATAATAAGATGAAACAACAATTATTTGAAAGAAACATTATTAAGAGTGTACATGTGTAAACACTATTTCCAAGTAGATATTTATAGTTTAACATAGTCCCTTATAATTATAATGATTCCATTTGTGACACAAAAAATATAGGCTATACTATTGATGTAAACAGTAATTAAGATCTTATATTATTGCAAAATTTGCTTTCACAAATAAGATAAACTCTAGTTAGAGTACACATGTGTTCTATGATCAGATGTAAAATTGTTATATAAACACTTTCCTTTTCTTTTAATGAAAAATAAAACAGAAGTTGGATCATTATAAAACAAAATATAAGTAGAAAAAGAAAAAACAAAAACAACAATAGAAAAAATCGAGCCGGCAGCAGGAGATTTTTTCTAAAGTACTGTCTACACAAAATAAGCAAAGAGGCCATCCTGGAGGGCAACTTTTATAATACATAAATCTGAAAAATGTAAAATTAATATCTTTATTTTTAAGATATAAGGGGAATGTATAGGTTCCATAACAAATCAAATTTTTCCACCTCAATGTTATTTTTGGCAATTCATCGTTTTGTTTCATACAACATTTTAATATAGTGTTTGAATGGTTCAAAAATAGGAATATTGTTTTTCATTTTTTGACAGTATATGAAGTGTTTAGCAGTATATAGCAGCCTATTCAAAACAGTTTCGAATTTCATACTGCCAAAGATTATGTCTGAAGATGACCAGTCTGTATTTACTGTATTGCACTTTTCATTCAGATAATTTTTAAAACTTTGAAAAAATTGTTGCGTTACTATAGTCAATAAATATATGTTTAATAGTTTCGGTTTCTCTTTGACAAAAGGAACATACATCGGATTCTTTAATCTTCATTTTTTTTAAGCAATGAGTTTGTTCCAAGAATTCTGTGATTAATTTTAAATTGGAACCATTGTAAATTTGTGTCTTTAGTGACATTGAAAGGAAGAGCGTAATACTTACTATCTCTCAGATTAATTCGAATATTTAAATCATTCTCCCATTTTGTTTTAGAAGTTGGAATATAATCTTTATTCATAAAATGTTGGTAAATTGTTCTACAGCCCTTTTTATCTTTCAGGATTGTTGACATTGTATATGGTATTAAAGGGTTAAGGCAAATGCATGATAAATGTTGAAAAGATAACTTATCTAAGTAGTGTCTAACTGATGCTACGAGTCCTTCAAATTCGATCAAGTTAGTGTTAACACTATATTTTTCAGTGAATTCTCTGTATGTGAAGAAATTGCCATTTGTATTCATGAGGTCATTTATATAATATATTCCTTTTTTAAACCAATGTTTCAGTAAAATACTAGATCCTCCGACCTTAATATGAGGGTTGTGCCATAATGGAGTCGACTGAAAGTTATTCCAGTTTCTAGGTATGATATTTGTTGATTTTTTTTATAAATATTAAATATTTCGTTCCAGAAAGGGTTATCTATTCTATTAACATGTCGAGAAATGAAATCTGCTCCAAATGAAGAAAAATTTATAATATAGGGGTACATAGTTTTAAAAATAGATAAATATGGTTTGTTTGACTGAAAAAGCCGTCTTATCCATGTCAATTTCAAGGAGCCAAAGAAAACATTAATGTCAAACATTTTTAAACCACCTTTTTCATATGACTGGTATATAACTGTACGTTTTATTTTTTCTGGTTTACCATCCCATAAAAATTTAAAGAATAATGATTTTAGTTCTCTGATCATTGCACAAGTTGGACTTGGCAATGCCATAATTAGATGGTTTAATTTTGATAATGCTAAACTTTTTATAACTAATATTTTGCCTATTGGAGTTAAAATTCTCCTTGACCAATTGGCAAGAAGTTTTTTAATGTCTTGAATTTTTTCTTTATAATTAATATTTATTATTTCATTTAAATTTACAGAGAATTTTAAACCTAATATTGTGAATTTATTTACCCAAGAAAGATGCCATTCCTCACATAATTTTTCTTGACAGTTTTTTCTTGATCCTAGCCACACCGTCTTAGTTTTTTCAATATTCATTTTAAAGCCGGAGATTTCTGCATAGAATTTTAAAACTTTAATGGTATTTAACAATGATTTTTCTGTACCATCTAAAACAATTGAGGTGTCATCTGCATATTGTGAATTTATTTACCCAAGAAAGATGCCATTCCTCACATAATTTTTCTTGACAGTTTTTTCTTGATCCTAGCCACACCATCTTAGTTTTTTCAATATTCATTTTAAGGCCGGAGATTTCTGCATAGAATTTTAAAACTTTAAGGGTATTTAACAATGATTTTTCTGTACCATCTAAAACAATTGAGGTGTCATCTGCATATTGTGAAATCAAAAATTTATTTTCACCAATATCTATACCTTTAATACCTGGGTTATTTCTGATCAGAACAGCAAGGATTTCTGCACATAAAAGGAATATATAAGGAGATAGAGGGTCCCCTTGTCTACAACCTCTGTTTAAGTAGAACCACTCAGATAGGTGTCCATTTATAACAATACATGATTCTATATTTGTATAAAGTAATTTTATCCATTTAGTTATTGAAGGGCCAAAGTTAAAGAAATTGAGAACTTTAAAGATAAACGACCAGCTTACAGAGTCAAAAGCTTTTTCAAAATCAATCAGAAGTAATAATCCTGGTTTATGTTGTTTTTCTTAGTAAAACATCATATCATATAGTAACCTGGTGTTTTCACCTATATATCTTCCTGGTAAAAAGTCTGTCTGGTCTTCATTTATAATAGATGGCAATACATATCTAATTCGTTGTGCAATAGCTGCGGATGCTAGTTTATATGCTACATTTAAAAGTGATATTGGGCGCCAGTTTTTTAAAAGCTGTTTATCTTTATTTCCTTTAGGTATGCAAGTGATTACACCTTGTTTTTGTGTGACTGAAAGTTCATCTTTGTCAAACACATCATTTATCGCACGTACAAGAAAATGGCCAATGTCTTTCCAAAAAAACTTATTAAACTCTACTGTAAAACCATCGAATCCTGGACTTTTAAAATTTGACATATTCTTCAGACAGCCCAATATTTCTTCATATGTTATATGACCTTCAAGAGATTTTTTCGAATCATTATTTAGTTTAGGAACATCAATATCAGAAAATATATTATTTAAATCTACTTCTACAGTTTCATTTTGGGAGTATAATTTTTTTATAGAATTTTACTGTTTCCTTAATAATTTTAACTTGATCGTTTATTGTCTGTTCATTATTAAGTTTTAAACTCAACATTGATTTAGATACAAAATTTTGGTTTTCTAAATTACAAAAGTATCTAGACATTTTTTCCCACTCTTGAATCCATTTTGCTCTTGATCTAATTTTCATACCTTCTATTTTTTTTTCTCTTATATCATTTAATTCTTGTCTCTTAATTTCAATAGTATTTTGATCACATACAAGTTCTTTTTCAAGTTAATCTATTTCTTCATAAAGTAATTGTTCTTTTTTGTCTTGTCTTTTTTTTATTAAATGATGAGTATGATATAGTTTTTCCTCTAATCTCTAGTAACAATACTTCAAAAAGCAATTGGTCATTTATTTCTAATTCTAAATTTTTATTTTCGATTTTGTTAATGTGTAAATGTTGCGTTCTCTTTGAATATTGTAGTTTTATTCTGTTTATTATTTGTTTTATTTCACCGACATATTTTTGGTCTTTTAACAATGAATTATTCACTTTCCAGTATGATCTCCCCTTTTTGAATTTGCCAAATTCAAATGTCAAAATAATAAAGAGTGATCTGTTCTGTATCCAGGCTTAATTTTTACTGTATCTATATCTGTTAAAAGTGAATCCGAAATAAAAAAATATTCAAGTCTTGCTTTCTTTGACGAATTTTTTTTAAACCAAGTAAATTCCTTTTTTTCCATATTTTGATCTCGCCAACCATCAATTAAATTACATTCAACCATTACATCAATAAGAACATTTCGAGCGTTTGGGTTATTTATATTGACATAGTTAAAACAATCTAAATCAGGGTTTAAGACTATATTAAAATCACCTGCAATAATGAACAAACCGTCATAATTTAAAATGTCATTTTTAAGGGTTGTATAAAACATTGGATCATCCCTATTTGGGCCATAAATATTAATAAGTGTAATTTCTTTATTTGAAATTGTAGTTTTCAAGATTAATTTATTTCCATCTTTGTCAGGTTCTACCGCATGAATTTTAAATTCAAAATTATTATTAAAAAGGATAGCTACCCCTCTTGATTGACTGGAATAGTTGCTGAAATAGCATTCATACCCCCATTGAGTACGTATATAATTAACTTCTTTGTCTGTAAAATGGGTATCTTGTAAAAAATATACCGAATCATTTTTACTTTTCAGAAAATCTAAAGTGTCTTTTCGTTTGTTTTTATCACCAAGCCCTTGTACATTCATAGATGCAAATGTTACTTTATTTGTCATAATGGTATATAAAATGGACTACTAAGAGGGAGGGAAACCTCCACTGTTCCTATTAGAAAGACACCAGACTTTTTCACCTCTTTATTCTCCTTATACCTCATTTGTTGTGACATTTCATTTAATTTTTCAACAGATAGGCAGTATAATACTAAAAAAATATTTCCCTCCAGTGATTGCTTGCTTTTTTCGAATCTCATTTACTTAACAGCAATGTAAAATATTTATGAGAAGAGAGGAAATTTAACTTCTAATTTACTTATGAAAGACACAAACATTCTAAATTTCAAGAAAGAACTTATTTCACCAAATAAACTCAAGACGAAACAAATACTTGTCTTTACAAATTCGCATAGCAATAACAACCCGTCACGAAATACAGAAATAAAATGGGAAGAACAACTCTTAGCAAATAATGTCGAGTGGAAACATATATGGATGAATATTAAAAGCTCGTACAGTTCCAACAAAGCCAAGCAGTTCCAATGGAAATTTCTTCATAATGCAATTTTTACGGAACACAGATTGAATATAATGCGATTATCAAATGGATTATGTAACATGTGCAAAAAGGAAAGAGAAACTTCAATCCATCTATTCTTTAGATGCGATTATATAAAACCCGTCATAAAACATCTAGAAGTCGTAATTAATGATCTTATAGATATACTCGACATCGAACCGCGCAATTTGAATTACGATTCAATAGCACTTGGCTTTTACAAGCCTCCTATGAAATGCAATATTTTAAATACTGTAATATTTGAAGCAAAGTGGCATATATGGAAATATAGGAACAGCTTTAAATTTGACAAAAAGTCATTCAACTCTGATACACTCTCATCAATTATTATTCGCTCAATAAAAGACCAACTAAAGTGGCTAAATCCCAGGCGAGAAAATAAAACCGCGATTAAGTATTTATCAGACTTGCAGACGACAAATGCGTAATCTGACGATAACTACACCTGTATAATAATGTATTCTTTACCGATATAAATCGAGTAAGAAGTGCTCAATTAAAAATAGGTATGTATATAGATGAAGCTATGATACATCCACGATTTTTTCATGCAACCTACACTATTTTACTTGAATATTAGTGAATGTATTTTAATGTTCGTACTAGACATTACCTACATATCCTCCTTGGCTTTCGTTTCGACAAGGACAATGAATGGGTAACCGGTTGTATACAAACTGGCTTCACTGTACATCGTCTAATTTTCTTAAGCCACCCCTCATCATCTAGTTATACATATTCTTATTAATAAGACAATATGCAGATGAGAGGAAGGCGATACATAGACAAATATGTCATATACCCAGTAGAAGTGAATGAGAGCATGAACAAATGTGTAATTCACTCACTAAACGAATATACGAACGAATAAAAGAAAGAAAAAACGAATGAATGAGCTGACGAATGAACGACAGAACATATGAGTGAATGATTTATAGAACTTAATTTATTAATGAAAAATGCATGATGGATAATTGAATGAAAAATATATGCTTATTCAAATCGAACTGTTATGTTGTCATGTTATGTTTGTATGTACGTATAAATAATAAACGGGTCACAATATGGCTCAAAAAAAAAAAAGAAGAGAGGATTTTATTTGTATCTATAAAATTTATATGGGTTTTCCATGTAAACGACTTAAATGGTGGTAACTTCCACTTATATACATCCACTTATATACAGGTAATATCACGTAAAGAACCTAAATATCGATTTACAGACAGTAACAGTGTACATAACCACAAAATTAAACACAAAAAGCACCCTATATTACAATTTCCAATATTACAACATATGTCTGATCAGAAGGATTGTTCTGTGGGATGACCACTGTTTCACAAGATCGATTAAATATACCATGTTGGTGTGGTATCTTTTCATATCCAATTTTCACCTCCTACAGCTTTGCATTTTCATTATCTGTTACAAACATACATTTTGGTAGACTGTCAACTTCCAAGTCTGCAAAAATTGCATAAATAGTAAATATTTTTAAGAAAAACAAAATAAAACAAAAGAGAAATACATCAGCAATCTGACAACAAGAAATCATTCATGATATACTAGTCTATAAGCGTACCAGGGTTCTCCACAGAAAGGAATGCAAGTGCCAGGGTAAGAGCGCATAAACCCCTTCAACAAATTTTCAAGCAACAAATACATTTCACTAATAAAACTTGTATTAATCAGTTTAAGTTATCATAATTAGTATATTTCCTTTTAGGCATTAAAATGAGATGATATATGCAAAGAAAAATAATGATTTAGAGGAAAGTATGCTTTTGTAAAATGTTGTTTAAGAATTCAAGCACTAGGGGAATACGATTTCTGACACAAGTGCTGGGATGCCCCTGCGCTTAAATGGCCTGTGGAGAAGCCTGAATACTTGTCATTGTATAGAACATACATAGAATATCTGATGACAGTAGTGGAATATTTAGGATCATATGTTCAATGTATATTATTAATTAGTCATTAACAGAATATACAGAAATAACGGAGTATTCAACGATTTAAATCTTAGAATAGCCGTCAAGAGTATTCAACAATTTAAATCTAAGAATAGCCTTGACTAGACTATAATGGTTTCAGACTGGCCACAGTTAAACATCACACAGCCCATATATATTTATTATAATAGATAAATTACCATTCAATGCTAAGTTAAGTTAGTTTATTATTTAAATAGAATATTTATTTAACAGAAGTCAGAATAACTAATGTCAATAATAAATTAACTGGTAGTAATTTAATTAACAGTAATCATACAGTCTAAATATAGTTCAATTCCTTAGACTTAATGGAGCAATTTAATTGTTTATATTTCCATATTTGGTGGTATAATTTTTATGTAATCACAATTAAGCTCCGTAATTGTCATTTAAACCTAATCATTGTACTAGACCTTTCTATCTGCTATTTCTACAAGCCATCGACTATTTCCCTACAAATACAGAGGTGGGAGAACAAAGTTCAAGAACATTCATCACAGAGACTGTTGCCAGACGGTGAGTTGAACTGAAAAATCCTAGATTGCGAGTCAGACACATTAACGAATGAAGTAACTAGGTCCGGCTCAATAACCCGATCTTGAAATATTTGTTTAACGATTGTTGTGTAAGTTACTGTTTTAAAGAAATGTGACATTTGCGCTTGCATTATATTATCATTATTATATGACACAATTTACCATATATATGTAGATAAGGTCATTTTCTCATACTTTAACTATACATTAGTCTGATAGTAAAATACTACTGCCAAGTTATCATAGTGTTACTGTAGTTCATTCATGCATAGTCACATGACCTCATGTCGATTCATCATTATAGAATTATGGGTATTGTCTTGTTTACATGTGTTGTGAACCTTGTCTGTTGTCTTGACCATCATGTTATGTCCAGTGCTGTCCAATAGTTATCTTGTATATTGTGTGTGTAAGAGTTTGATTGGATGAGAGGCACATAACATCTTTATATTTTTACTTCTTTTCACCCCACCTGGCTATGGGCACTTTTTGTCAACCTTGCTAGAGGACGCGAGTTCTTTAGTCAATAATACAATAATACTGTATTAGTTTATTTCATAAGTTCTGTTGTTAGAACTCTTGGGTTTAACCCATACACTATTTTACACTAGAAGATTAGCCAGCAGTACCTGGTAAGGTTTTACTTTTATCAATGTATTGTAGATGTAATATTTTGATATCTTAATTGCATTGATTTGTTAATCAACCTGAATTGCCATGAAATACATTGAAATACTGTATTTTATTCTGTCATACTATTCTATGTATTTATTATGTTATCATTCTATTTTATAGGTCTAATATAAATATTGAACTCCAGTTCTGAGTTGGTCATTCATTGGTCTTTGCCCACACTCTACATATATCTTTTCCCAGGTGACCAAAATGCGTGTGAGGTTTTGTTTAACCAGACAGCTATAAACAACTTAACGCCTCTCTACTTCCGCTCGCATATTCAAGGTAAACATTTACATTCCTTCCTTTAAACTTTTAAGTTATGTTATCATCAATAATATCACCAAAGGATCTTTAAGCTTTTATTACCGCGGCGTGGTCTAGTGGTAGAGCGTCCGCCTCGCATGCGGAAGGTCATGGGTTCAATCCCCGGCCGTGTCATACCAAAGACTTTAAAAGTGTACTAGAAGCTTCCTTGGTTGACACTCAACATTTAGAGGTGAGTTGTAGGTCTGGTCAGCCCGGTGTCAGTATAATGTGACTGGGTGGGGTATCATACCATGTGTCTGCGGTACGATACTCCAGTGTGACAGCGCTTAGAATACTGTCTCAAGTAGACACCGTTGCGATATGACTGAAAAATTGTTAAAGCGACGCTTAACACCATACAACTACAACTTAAGCTTTTATATTCCAGTTTTTATAAAGATTCACAAACATTCCTATTGTTTTTTTTATCCTGTATCTAAAATGAACACGTATATATTATATTTCAGAGGTGGGTCAAGCATATATGTTGAGGTACAAGGTTAAATTTAGTTTTAATATGTTCAGTGCAGTCAAACGTAAACACAAGTTCAAGTTTAACATACCGTGTCTTTATTTCAATAAATGTACCGACCCGCACTGTCGCAGAAGTAGATTGCCGTGGATTTAACATTCACGCCAATTTTATGCGTGGAATGTTAAGACTCTGCGGCAGGCTGTTTCACAGCTTGTCTTTAAAAGAGGTGCGAGAGAGGTTTTGGCATTACAAATACATGACAAAATAAACATACATAAATATGTGAATATGTTTAAAGCATGAATATAGTCCCCAGCACCTTTCCCTGGAATGTTTTTTTTTAACTAACACTGTTTTTATAGCTCCAGCTCTTAAGTATTTTAATCGAGAAATCGAAAACAGCATTGTGAAATAATTTTGTAAAACATCGCCTTAGGTTAATACTGTATGTTATAAAAAGTGTAAGAATAGATTCTACTTTCAAGTAACCTTCATATTTTATGAAAATGAAATAACGGCAACCCCAAGTACGTCTACGGGTGTGGACAGATCTTTCAGTGTATCATGAATATACATTGTATACTTGTGCACATGGTTTATATAAATACAGACGTCAGGAAAACAAAGAAGAAGTATTCATTCAAAATATATATAACAACACAGACTTCTGTTCAGTTACATTTTCGTAATTCTTAAATAATAGCAATATTATCTTAATCGTTCCAATTCTAATTTGTATTATTTGTATCAAAAAGTGCTGGAGAAAGAAGCACATACAGTAGGCCGAAGCCGGTATAAAGGCCGGAAGACGTTCCGTTCGTTTGTCATTCGAAGACAAGAGTACCATCACCGATACAATTATATCGTTATATACATTTATGGAATCAATGCTACGACATGAAGTCACATGTAACAAGTTCAAACTTTGTTAACTTATTTATTGTATTTCTCAAGGTGTACCGATTAGAAGTTTGACTATAATATGTCAAAAAAATTATTTGGATAAGAAATAACAATCATTCAAATATGTTATGCGCTATTTTATGCTTGGAATGAATAATATTATTCGAATAAGCAGACATTACAAATATACACACCGTATCTGTAAATACCGTTACGGAATTTTATCATGCCGATACATTCGTTTCTGTTGATAAATTGCCTGCCTGATATTCATAGGTTTATCACGTCAATGCAAGTTTATCAGACACATGACGTTATTAATTGTAATCCTGAACGTAATCTCTACAGGTTGTAACAAACGTTTGATGCTGTTTTTCAATTTCATGAAATGGCGGATCATAAATATTGACATGATAAAGAGAATATAATGGTAATGTCATAATATCAACGTCATTAGGTTCGCCTTTTCTATAAAAAATAATAAGAGACTATATTCAAAACATAATAAGTATAAAATGACATTTAGTATTACTATTCATAGCGCAGAAACTACCTCACACGGTTTATCGGGTAACGTGTATCGGTCCATATAGAGTATATAGGGCTGTTTTTACTAATGAATTGGTAACTTAAGCTCTATTTATCTGATAACATGTTTGCAAACACTTTTGGAAAGCCTAATTTATTACGGTTGTTCACATATTTTTTTCAATTCTTTATGTTTATAGGAACATGGTCTTTTTTCAGTTCCAATACGACACCATAAAATCATAGTTTTCCCTATATGTCCAATGTAAAATATGAAACATTATGAGAAGTAGTGTGTATTTAAAAGCAGTTTACATATCTTTAATACGAGGTATGTCCCAAAAGTAATAGGACGCATTTAGACTATGACTTTTAGTATTTCAAACCAAACAAAACTTGGCATGGATAATTTTCAATATCTAAACTATAAGCATGCAAAATTTCAATATCGTACACTACTATTTAGCATTAGTTTTGACAAGTCTAAATGTATATGTTACAAAGTACGTGGGAGATTGACGTTATTTGTGCGACGTCAAATTGACATTCAAATAAAAGTCATTCTTTTTTCGGAGTATGCACATTTGTGCAAAACAATTTTTTTGTGGTACTGCACCCACTTCTGGTTCATGTCACAAAACTAAGATGACTCAAAGATCCTAACAACAGAATGTACACTCTGGCACATAGCGCAGAGGTACTGAAAGCGCTTTTCACAAATATCTGACTTGAATCCCGGGAAAACCACACAAAATTTTGCTCGTTCAGATCGCAAATAGTCAGTTACTTTCGTCACACCATTGGAAACCCGTTTGTACCACCGATAGATAAGACTCCAGGATATGCCTTCTGTTAAAGAGTTGTGTGAAATAAACTTCAGAGTCTCCTATCGGGTCATATCACACTCAACACAAAATTTTACCACACTCCAAATTTCCGCTCTAGGCGTGACGTTGTCCAATTTCTTTACTATTCAAATTCGCACTTGTTAATTTAAAAGTGCGCACAATAATCAAATGTCTGAAATTATGTCCACTGTTATTTCATAACATTTGGCACGATATTGAGGAAGTTGTCTGCTTTCCAGGCGATATTGTAATTTTAATTGGCGTCTAATGTCAAAGTCCCCCGCACTTCCAAACTCGCGTTACTATGATGCCTTTTGGATGAACTTAATGATGACTGAAAGTTGATTTGATGTTTTATGAAAATAGAAAAAGTGTCGATCTATCCATTGATACCACTGGTTTACATGTAACGCCCTAAATACGAAAATAACAGGGTCGTCCTATTACTTTTGGGACATACCTCGTATATAATGACATATTTTTTTGCAATTAATTTGAAAAACTAAAGATGCTTATCTTTCCAACGATATATTTTTAAATTTTTTAATGAGTTGGAAACATGGTCTTTTTTTAACAATTTTTTTTTCTATTTTTCACTTTTTACGTCTGCGAACAAAACCAGAACGATATTGGTCACGTGATTACCTGCGGGCAATAGTTGAAGGTCGCGTTTTGAGAGCTACTACTATGCTACTTTATAACTTTAATATTAATAAGAAATCATGCTGTTATATACGTTATTAATGTATATATCGTGAATAGTGAAACTTTAGTAAATTTTATCTTTATTAAATAAAGTATTGTTAATAATAAGATAATGCGCTATTTTAATGTCTTGTGATTTAATGATCCGTTAATTGCCATACATTATGTTAATTTGCATTATTGTTGTTGTTATAAAAGTAATTATGAAAGCAAGTTTATCAATTGTATTTTCACAGTTTTTACTGCACTAATTGGCATCGGACCGAACCATATTGTCCTTAATGACAATTAGCAACAGTTTATACCTTCATTGTGCCTTAGGACATTTAATAATAATCTTTTGACGGATATGTATGAATACCAAAATGTAGATATACCGTTTATATGTGGAGATTTCAATAGCCGTTGTGGCGATAACAATGATTTTATTGTTGGTGTTGATTCTTTGTGTGAAAGAAATGTCGTTGATTTTAAGACCAATGCATTTGGTGATATTTTAATTGAATTTCTTATTAATGCCAATATGTGTATTCTTAATGGTCGTAATTTTATAAACAATGATTTTACATCTATTTCTACTAAAGGTTGTTCCGTTGTTGACTTCTGTTTAGTAAGTCATGATAATTTATCACTGTTCGATGATTTTTCAGTTGTACGTGCTGTTGATGCCGTCAACCTTTGTAATAATATTTGTGCAATTGCTCCAACAAGTATTCCAGATCATTCAGTATTAACATGGTGTATAAAGTTTGAAAATCCAACTGTTTTTACGAATAAATCAGATGTAACTGATGGATACGATAAATTTGACGTACATAGTATGCCAAATGATTTTTTGGCTGGTACTGATATTGTTACCAAGGTTAATGCCGCAATTGCAGACTTGGAAGGCAGTCTCCGTTCACAAACTGATATCGATGTGGCTTTTAATGGCTGGTGTGACATTGTTAATCATGAAATGTATAACCGGCTGCCTTTTAGGTCTGTATGTTGCGGCATTAACAATAAGAAAAGGCGCATTGGAAAGCCTTGGTGGAATAATACTTTGACTGATTTATGGAACTCTGTTTGTAAGTCTGAAAAAGATTGGTTAAACTGTAATGTTATTTATCTAAAAAATAAACTCAAATCTGATTACTGTTATGCTAGAAAGTTATTTGATAGAGAGGTTCAACGCTCTAAACGCCATCATTGGTATAAAATACAAGATGATATGTTAAATGATATAAATAATGATCCGAAAGAATTCTGGAAATCTATTGGTAAAATAGGCATACATAATAACAAGAAAAAGTCAATTCCAATGGAGGTTCTTCTGGATGATGGTAACTTGACTTCAGATGTTAAGGATGTTTTAAGTAAATGGGAGAAAGATTATAGTAACCTTTATAACTCTACTATTGATTCCATAAGAACTAATGATCATAATAATGTTGGTAACACGAATACTAGTTTTATTTTGGATGAGCATATATCTATTCTAGAAGTAAAAAAAGCTATTGAAAATGCTAAAAAAGGTAAAGCACATGGTATAGATAAAATACCGCTGGATGTTCTTAAAAATGATACTTCGGTATACTTTTTACATGTTCTTTTTAATGTTTGTTTTAATAAAGGTTGTATTCCATCTTTATGGGGTAAATCTATTATAAATCCTATACCTAAGTCAAGCTCCGCCGACCCAAAATACCCACTCTCTTATAGGGGTATATCATTATCATCATCCATGTATAAATTGTAAAGTTCTATATTGAATAATCGTCTATATATTTGGTCGGAAAATAATAATAAAATTGTTGACGAGCAGAATGGTTTTCGGAAAAAACGTAGCACAATAGACCAACTTTCATCTCTAACAAATATTATAGATACTAGGAAAAAGCTTAAACGCTCTACATTCTGTGCTTTCATTGATTTTAAAAAAGCTTACGATTACATCAATAGAGACAAGCTTTGGGAAAGATTGCAGTGTATTGGTGTTTCTAGTAAAATGCTTGTAGCTGTCAAATCTTTATATGCACCTGTTTCCTCCTGTGTGAGGGTAAATAATTTTTATACCAACTGGTTTCCAGTGAATTCTGGTTTAAGACAAGGCTGTTCATTGTCACCCGTATTATTCAATTTGTTTATAAATGACCTAGCATTACGTATAAAATCCCTTGGTAATGGTATCTGTATTGATAATGAAAATGTTAGCATTTTAATGTACGCTGATGATATTGTACTTCTTGCTGAAAATGAAGAAAACCTGCAGCATATGCTTAATGAGTTAAATAGCTGGTGTAGTATTAACAGTATGACAATTAACTTTACTAAGAGTAGCATCGTACATTTCAGACCATTGTCAATTGCTAAATCAGATATTGTATTTACTTGCGGTGACAATGTTCTAACTTATACTGATAAATATGTATATCTTGGATTAACATTGACAGAGCATCTAGATTTTAATGTAACTGCAAAAATAGTGGCTCAAAGCTCTGGTCGTGCTCTAGGTTTATTTATTGCCAGGTATAAAAGCTTAGGTGGAATGCCCCATAAAGTATTTACAAAGTTGTTTAATTCACTTGTTTGGTCTGTTATATCGTATGGAGCTACAATATGGGGCGTTAAATCTTATTCGTGCATAAATTCAATACAAAATAGGGCGATGCGATTTTTTCTGGGAACCGGCAAATATACACCTACTGCAGCCATTTCAGGCGATATGGGTTGGGTCCCTCCAATAGTCAAACAATGGAAATGTATAGCCAGACATTGGGTATGCAACATCTATTCAATTGATACAAGATTAAATAAAAGAATATTTATTTGGGCACGAAATAAAGCTAATAACTCTTGTAAAAATTGGGTTTTCACAGTTATAAATCAATTTGATAGTTTACAGCTTCATATTCATACATACTCAAACATTAACAAAATTAAATTTGTTGATACTGTATTTGAAAAGATGATGTCTATATATATTACGGAGTGGAAAGCAAGTGTAAATCAAACAACTAGTATACGTGGTAATGGACGTAACAAATTAAGAACTTATAGGCTTTTTAAAAATGATTATGAAGTAGAAAAATTACTGTAAAATTGTGCTACCAATGAAGCATAGATCAGCGTTTGCAAAATTCAGATGTGGTGTTGCGCCATTAAAACTAGAAACTGGTCGATATGAGGGTATTAATGAGAATGACCGGTTATGTCCTTTCTGTAATGATGCTATAGAAGATGAGTGTCATGTTATTTTAAAATGTGCCTCTTATAAAGATATTAGGACAGATCTGATGCTTAAAGCAGTAAGCATAGATGCAAACTTTAATAATTTTGATGACTGTAATAAAATGAAGTTTCTCTTTTCCAAAAAAGATATGATAAGAATATGTGCCAAAACCTGTTTTACAATACTACAAAAACGTAGAAATATTTTATATAAAATAATGTATTATATCTTAAATGTAAAACAAATTAATTTTATATTATGTTGAGAAATCGGTGCTAATCAGGTCATTCCAGATCTGATCTGGGGTGATAACTGATCTTTTAAAATATTTTTTAAAAAGCTTTTGACTATATAGCGATGCATTTGCATTTATTTTTCCTTTCACGATTTAACAAAAGTTATTTTAATAATCTTTTAGGTCTCGAGCCAAGATTAGCGCCGGTGTCTCAATTCTTAGTGTATAATGCTTTATAGTATACATCTTTTTCAAAAATAATGCATGAATAATCTGTGATAGTTGTACATATTTTATGTCAATTAATATTATAGCGATAGTCTCTTCTTATTCTAATATTGAATGGCTATGTACGTTGTATGTGTTACTGTATGTTTTATTTATATGTTTGTACATAGATGAGACTTAAATAAAGATATATATATTTAAAAAAATGTTGACACATTTTTTAAAAAGAACATTTTCGTTTATTCACCAGGTAATAAAACATTACACAAAGGGGAAAGGTTCCTATTGGTTTTATTGCCGCCATATAATGATAACCATGTAAACTGTTAAACTCTTAACTTTAGGTGTACGTAATAAATACCTTAGGGCCAAATTACCAGTCGATAAAGTATTTTCTCATTTTATGATCTGTTTTAGAATAAAAAATAAATGTAAATTACGAGTAATGGTTTGCATTAAAACAACAGAAAATCAAAACGAACAAAAAAAAATTAGCAAACAAAAAATCGCACGCGCGTGTATATGTATACATGGTCAATTCAAACAGATGTTAAGGTGTGTAGAATAAAGAATCATTTCTTTAAGAAAATATTAAAAAAAAAGTTCGTTTGTTCTCTTCTTTAAATGAATATTTTCTATATAAAAATATTTTGTCTAGCGAAAATGTCCAATGACATTGCAACGCGGGATAAATTAATCAGTTTTATTGTCTTTATTTGCCTCGGGTCATAAGTTTATTGGTCATAAAACAGAAGGGTGCCCCTAATAAACTGATCATAAAGGGTAATTTGCAAACAGATCTTTTTTTTTTTAATGATGACGCTTGGTGATTTATTTTTAAAAACGAATTAATCTTAATGAAATTAAGAAATAAGAAATAAAAATTAAGACATTGGTCCTTGTTACAGTTATTTTTTTCTACTTATTATTGTAGGCGTGAATTTGATATTGTCAATATTTGTATTAAATATAAGTCAGTGATTATTAACTACATGCATCCAGATTGAAGCCAAAAACATGTCAGTTTTTTAACATAATTTAAATTCGATATTTCCCCCCCCCCCCCCCCCCCCCAACTTTTGTCATCTTTTTTACCAAGAAAAATAGAGATAGAAGTATTTTAAGTTGAATAAATATTTTTTTCAATATAGGAAATCTTGTTGTTTTCTTTCGAAAAATTTGTACAAGTGTATGATAGAATGTATTAGACTAATTTTAATTAAACATTAAACTGTCAAATACATGTAAAAATATTTTTAAAATAACACCAAAAAATGTCAACTGACTTTTATTTCACTGAGTGAATGAATGAATGAAATTGAGAAATATGAATGAATGAATGAAATCATTGTGCCTCCAGGCAGAGCTCTGTATTATGTCTCTGCTCCAGGCGGGGTCATAATACTTGAGAAATCTAAAATATAGATTATCTGACCATATTTTACGCATGTTTGGTTTGATAGACCCAACACATGACGCCCTGCTAGAAATCGACTTAAACTTAGTGTTGTGCAGAACTGCGATAGGGAAAAGTGGAAGTACGTAAAAACGGAGAGTACATTTTGGGCAAATGAACGATCGTTGCAAATAACTAAGAAAAAAAAACAGAAAATCACTGACAAACAAATTGAAGCCAATTTAAAATATCAGTCTGAAACGGTAACTGGAGATTGTAACTCGGAAGAATTGAATTCAAATGAACTGAAAATGAGACTAAGTGCATTAGGTGTACACACCAAATTCAGAACGAAAGAAAAATTACTAGATTTACTGAAATCAAAATTACGATCATAATCACGGGTGCACTCCAGATTAATCAGTGAAAAATATGCTTAATGAGATGTATGTACATTTATAAGATATTTATGTCTTATTAGTATCGTAGTATGCTATATTAAGTTATAGATATTTTGTTTATAAAACATAAAGAAATAAATTAAAGCTTATTGAAGAATAAAAAAATAAAACAATTAAATAGATAAAGATGAAATAAATAGTTTCACTATTTAATTGTTGTCATGTCTTCTTTCTTAATACATTACATATACCCTTTTATTACACTAATACTGCCGCAACAATTGATTAAGCAAAAATGTACTTTATAACAATTTTATCGATTTAATCTTGATATGCCCGTAGGCAAAAGATGTAGCAACAGGTAGTTTATTTCTCATTATCGGAAAATATAAAGGGAAGCAATACGTTATCGACTACTAGGCAGAGTAGCCTTTATTGGATTTTATGTGTTAACTTTTAATAACAAATGGATATACTTTATATCTCTTTCAATCTGTGTAGAATATATTAGTCTCATAAAAACATTTTTTTCAAAAGATGGTAATGGTAGAATTTTGTCAACGGACCAGATGGTGCAAATCCTGGTGTACTTTCGGCGATATGTATTAAAAGTAATCATAATTATTATAAGATTTTGCTTATTTTCAATGTTGGATTTAATCCTATTTATAACATAGGCCCATGGTGGTTTACCAATTTGTTCAAATTATGATCAAGGGTTCATATATGTCCAATCTTATGGTATAAAAAATAAATAAAAATAAAAACATTCTTGTTTACATTTTTAATATTAATTGGAGTATATGTACATACAGCGCCTTTATTAGACGACATTTTAATTAATAGTTATTTCTAAACGTTAAATCATCAGCATATCTAACAATATAATACGAACAATAACCCCCCACACACCCACATATAGCCATTTAGCGCTTATGTTGACCCCCTACACCACCGACACAAACACATATTACCATAGACAAACACATATTACAATATTTATTTACTTTAGGACGAACCGACGGAAGAACCTGAAGAAGAAACTATGGATGTCCCCGTACAGGTAAATCAACTTTAATTTCAATGTCTTTTATCTAACAGTTCACAACTGATTAGATTTCGATTTCACAACTGATAGGTACCAATAATAAAACAAAAGCAGTCTATTGTCTTGAATGTGCCATATGATTTTATAACTAGTTATTTAGCACTTTTGTTCACCCCCACCAATACCCACACACACACATATTACCATAGACAAAAATCTTTTATTTACTTTAGGACGAACCGACGGAAGAACCTGAGGAAGGAAACTATGGATGTCCCCGTACAGGTAAATCAACTTTAATTTCAATGTTTTTATCTCATAACTAATAAGATTTCGATCTCACAACTGATAAGTAAAAATAATAAAACAAAAGCAGTCTATTGGTTTATTGATCTTGTCTTGAATTTTTCATATGATCTTATAACTAGTGATTTAGCACTTATGTTGACCCCACACCCACACACCTATCCACGTATAGTGTAACTATTTATTAAGCGCTTTTACGTAAACATTTAACAGAAAAATTATAGAAACAACAATGACACGGTTTGTATTATTAATTTATTAATTAAAATGACTACACAACCATTTAATAGCTAAGGTATCGTCAGGTCGCACTTGGGTTGATATGTGATCAAAATAACAATAACAAACAGGAATAAAATATGAATTGTTGTCTTCCTGATTTCAAACCTTTATTTCCTAACATTTGTGCTTCCATATCTCATTTACATAGTTTATGTTTGCAACATGATTTGTAGATTTTATCTCAATTCCACAAAATTTGAATAATCTTATCTCAATATTTAGAAATAAAGAACGAATGTTATAACAAATTTTGATAATTATATACATCTGTAGTCTCTGTAATTTCATGTCATAGCAACAATATTTCATGACTCAATTCTAAGTTTAATGTTGCTTTTATTGAAATTATCTGCAGCGATTTTGTTTTTTGTAGAAACCACGACAAGAAGAATATTTTGAGGAAGAGTAAGTGTTTATTCTTCCTTATTGATAAAAGTAGCTATAAATAATTGGCTACCGCGGTATGCTTTTTACACGTACAATGTGTCTCAATGATAAACAAAAGGTTATGATGTTTTGTATAATGCAATCTTCTCATTGTTTTAAACAAAACATTAAAATTTCAAAGAGAGAAACACTGAGTTTTGTTTGACTAAATGTAATGTTCTCCATATGCAGTATAAGACTTACTCAACTCACAAAAGGACTTGAAGTTCTGTTAAATATGAAATCATACGTCACTTGTATTTCACAAGTTAAAAAATATGCCTCCAACTTCAAATGAGCTAATGAAAAGACCTTTTATATAAAAATACATCAATTAAAGATACCGATTGTTCATTGACATCAATTTGTTCTAAACACCAGTGGTTTTAACAATCAATACCTACAACTTACGATCTGAACTCATTATCACTATAAAATTAATAATCTATGCATCTTTACCAAACATCGATTTAACTTTTTAATGATAATGTTGACAATTATTGTTGGTATAAACAGCATATATCTTTGTAAGGTTATGAAACTTATTATTTACCATGATACACTGAAGTGCATATTTTAAAATGTTCATATATTTACTGACAGAGACGAGCTTTATTTTAATCATTTTTATTTTGAATTTTTCAAAATGTAGGTGCAAAAAGATTTCGTAATGAAATTCAAAATGTTCAAAAGACTTCGCCTGTGATGGTACCCAAGGCTTGAAAGAGATATCACGTATGCGGAGAGGTATTGGAGCGGGCGGATTTGTCAACGCTGCGAGCAGGCAATTGGTTGTGTGACAAAATAATGTTACCTTTCTATCACTTCCCAAAGGTTAATTTATAAACACTTTATAAAATGTATGTTTTTAAAACTGTTTAAATGGACTACAGGCACATTATTGCGTGGCTATAAATATTGTCACTATACTGTCAACCTCAACAGCATAAATATATACGTACATCATTGTGGGATGCTGGTCGGTATGCTACTTGGTTACCTCGCATCATTGTGGGTACTTTTAGTAAATTTATGTTGGATAGCTGAAACATATTTTATTCATGATACTTACAACGAATGCATTACTATATATGTTACTGCCTAGATTTTACATGAAGTAGTTCCATGGTTCAAAGAAAGTAAAAACTACTAGTAGTAGTAGTAGGTTGAATCTTTCTTTAATTTGTGTATGGTGTGAGCAAATATAGAGGACACATTTATGTTGTTATGGAATCATTATGTTATGATGTTACGGAATTATGATGTTATGATGTTACGGAATCATGAAGTTAAGGAATACATTCTGAAACGAATATAAGCAAATACTTATAATCATTCTCATGGTACAATGGTAATCATAATTTCAAATATTCAAATACAAATAGAAGCAATAAAGGTAAAGGTACTTTAATTGTGTGTAGTGGCAAGTTACTATCATACATATTAAACATATACATGTACATTAAATATATGTATATATACATGTAATCAATAACATTAGATTACCAAGCTGTGGACTTAAATGCTCCAATAACCGTCCATCCGCATTCACTCTTGGGATATATTTTAATAGTCCTTGAAATTCCACTATCCCTTCCAACATGTAAAACCATTGTCCATACTGTAAGACACATTCTAAGGAAAAGTCAAAGAGAGTGCCAAGCCCCAGTGCCTAATCCAATGGAATCCCAGCATTTTGGCAAAAGGAAAGGTCATCAAGGCCATCTATACCTTGACAAATTAATATAAGTTTATAGTCAAAGGGAAATAACCAGTCTTAGCTTGCCAATGCAAGTAAGACAAAAACACAGCACTGCCATATATACAATGAAAACACATATTAGGAATAGCACGAAAGCATAAATGTTCTAAGTGAGTGTCAGATAAAAACTTACATATTGAAAGCAGTCTATTTTTATGTTTTCAGACACAGTGTATTACTTATTTACACGAATACCATTTATAAATAGAATGTTTTCATATTTTATTAATACATTTTTATCAATTTTAGATGATACATGAAAGTGCGTACGCATGCAACCGGGGATCAGACGAAATGGGCTGATGGACCACACACCAGTGTCCAACAAACGTTTGGGTCAAGCTGTGGACCATTTGTCCTACTTGTAAGTTATTTAATCATATTGTCAAGTATCAAGTATACCGACATTCAGTCTATCATTGTTATAATAATTATTTGTTTATAATTTATAAATATTTATGATTGTAGTTTTCAGTCTAGCTCGACAGGTTAAATCAAATTGTTGTATATATTGGAATCAACATGTATTGTCTAACCTGTGTTTTTTAAGTGTCGTAAAATCATATAGCGCAATTTATATTCTACACAGTTTATTAAAAAGATATGGGCAGAGGTGCTATTGCCCAAATTAATTGCTAGTTTATTGTCAAGAATTTATACATGTGTAATGAACAAAACAGTGTAATGCATCATGCTAAGTTCCTAATAGTTCCAAACTAGGCAATGTAAATCAAACTTGCAATGATTGTATGATTTCCAAACTATTTTTAGATTGTTCAGATTTGATCTAAAAATGCTATCAGTAGGGAACGTGTTCATTACCGACTGCAAAATAAAAACTGTTTGAAATAATTAAAGTACATGCATTGTAACTTCCGCTATACATTCTTAAGTTCGTCATTTTTTATATTGCTTCATAGAACGCCATGGCCTTGATGAACGGCATTAGGATAGAGACGTTGACCCAGGACGATGCAGTTAACATGAGAGAGTATGCTACGCACACATTATTAATGAATGCAAAAGAACCACCTGCACAGAGGACTGTGTGTGACCAGGTTGGATGCACCAAGCCCGGGAACAAAAAAAAAACGTGGATTTCTTGTGAAAATTGTGGGCGGTGGATCCACTTTGGATATGCTGGGATACAACGAGCTCCAAAGGAGGATTTTATTTGTACAACGTGCCATGCAAAATACCTTTGAGAATTATGTCATTATATCTCTGGTCACTATCTATGTTTATAGGTCTTCTTCTTAAATTTCTGATTTTTCAATTAACTTGAAACAATTACAGTGTTACAGATTTTATTTAAATGATGTTAAGATTAAGCAAGGAATTATTTCGATATTATGCTATTTAACACTAAAATTAGCTTCACGTTTTCTTTGTTAAGATTGTCATCGAATTTATAATTTGCTTACCATTGTATCATTATTGTCTCTTGATAGTACATATTTATAAACCAAGACTCGTCACATACTGATATTTATAAATCTATCAAACTTACAAACTCGACACAAACGTGAAATTGTAGCGTAACCCGCAGACTAAATAAATACAGTACAGACACCAGGGTTAGTATCATTGTGTAGATATCGCCGTAATCTTGAGTTTCGGATGCTTAAACGGCTCGATGTCCTCACCGCAAGGCAGCGCCAGCAGGTCCCAGTTTCGGATTGGACACTGTGAGGCCACGGAAAAATTAAATCACACTTACAATGGGTTTATTTTCACATATATTGTAGATTTAACAATTCTAAGCATTTTTGTTCTTAAACAAATAAGCTATCTACCACCCTTCCGCCAGAAACGCGCCCCTATCTAAATGTGCATGGCGGGAATTGGGGTGTCATGTTCATACTCCTGTACTGAACTCATTCTTGTGATGTTTATTACCAGAACATAGGGTTCGACAGATATTGAGGAGCGCTTGAGGTTGGTACCATATTTTTATGAAAAAAAACAAAAACAGCCTGTAGGGGTCGCCAGCGGACTTCGAACTTATTTGGTCAATTAAAGGTTCCATGTTCAAACCCCTGCCCAGAAGCTATTATTTGCCTGAATTTGACGATCTTGGTGTCACTTTTTGATATTTTTTTGTTGTGTTTCGGTTATAGATTGAGGAGCACAAACAACTTGTAACTTGTGCTATTCTAACATAGAAAGCTCCGGAAGAGCTAAACCCATGACCAAATAACACCATTGCTTTGACATTTGTATTTTTTTAGTTAAGCCTGGGTTAGGGTATCTATATAAACCCTAAATACCCTTATAGGTCCTTTATAGAAATCCAAGGTCAAACCCCTAAACCCAGGAATATAAAGTGTTATTATGCTTATTCATAAAAGTCAATTGATAATATTGTCCTTACAACCCTCATAAGGGATATATAGGTTCTGTATTGCGGCCCAGTTCAGACTCAATAAATACAGTACAAACACAAAGGCTGATAAGTTCCGTATTGTGGCGCAGATTAGCCTCAATAAATAAAGTATATACACCATGACTGATAAATTCCGTATTGTGGTCCAGATCAGCCTCAATAAATACAGTACAGACGCAGGGGCTGATAAGTCCCGTATTGTGGCGCAGATCAGTCTCAATAAATACAGTACAGACACAGGGGCTGATAAGTTCCGTATTGTGGTCCAGATCAGCCTCAATAAATACAGTACAGACACCATGGCTGATAAGTTCCGTATTGTGGTCCAGACAAGCCTCAATAAATACAGTACAGACACAGGGGCTGATCAGTTCTATAATGTGGTCAAGAACAGCCTAAATAAAAACAGTACAGACACCAGGACTGATCAGTTCCGTATTGTGGTCCAGATCAGCCTCAATAAAAACAGTACAGACACCAGGGCTGATGAGTTCCGTATTGTGGTCCAGATCAGCCTCAATAAAAACAGTACAGACACAAGGGCTGATGAGTTCCGTATTGTGGTCCAGATCAGCCTCAATAAAAACAGTACAGACACCAGGGCTGATGAGTTCCGTATTGTGGTCCAGATCAGCCTCAATAAAAACAGTACAGACACAAGGGCTGATCAGTTCCGTATTGTGGTCCAGATCAGCCTCAATAAATACAGTTCAGACACCAGGACTGATCAGTTCCGTATTGTGGTCCAGATCAGCCTCAATAAAAACAGTACAGACACCAGGGCTGATGAGTTCCGTATTGTGGTCCAGATCAGCCTCAATAAAAACAGTACAGACACAAGGGCTGATCAGTTCCGTATTGTGGTCCAGATCAGCCTCAATAAAAACAGTACAGACAACATGGCTGATGAATTCCGTATTGTGGTCCAGATCAGCTTCAATAAAAACAGTACAGACACAAGGGCTGATCAGTTCCGTATTGTGGTCCAGATCAGCCTAAATAAATACAGTTCAGAAACAGGGGCTGATAAGTTCCGTATTGTGGTCCATATCAGCCTCAATAAATACAGTACATACACCAGGGCTGATAAGTTTCGTATTGTGGTCCAGATCAGCCTCAATAAATAGAGTACAGACACAGGGGCTGATAAGTTCCATATCGTGGTCAAGATCAGCCTCAATAAATAAAGTACAGACACCATGGCTGATAAGTTCCGTATTGTGGTCCAGATCAGCCTCAATAAATATAGTACAGACACCAGGGCTGATAAGTTCCATATTGTGGTCCAGATCAGCCTCAGTAAGTACAATACAGACACAGGGGCTGATAAGTTCCGTATTGTGGTCCAGATCAGCCTTAATAAATACAGTACAGACACCAGGGCTGATAAGTTCCGTATTGTGGCGCAGATCAGTCTCAATAAATACAGTACAGACACAGGGGTTGATAAGTTCCGTATTGTGGTCCAAATCAGCTTCATTAAATACAGTACAGACACAGGGGCTGATAAGTTCCGTATTGTGGTCCAGATCAACCTCAATAAATACAGTACAGACACAGGGGCTGATAAGTTCCGTATTGTGGTCCAGATCAACCTCAATAAAAACAGTACAGACACCAGGGCTGATAAGTTCCGTATTGTGGTCCAGATCAGCCTCAATAAGTACAATACAGACACAGGGGCTGATAAGTTCCGTATTGTGGTCCAGATCAGCCTTAATAAATACAGTACAGACACCAGGGCTGATAAGTTCCGTATTGTGGCGCAGATCAGTCTCAATAAATACAGTACAGACACAGGGGCTGATAAGTTCCGTATTGTGGTCCAAATCAGCTTCATTAAATACAGTACAGACACCAGGGCTGATAAGTTCCGTATTGTGGCGCAGATCAGTCTCAATAAATACAGTACAGACACAGGGGCTGATAAGTTCCGTATTGTGGTCCAAATCAGCTTCATTCAATACAGTACAGACAGAGGGGCTGATCAGTTCCGTATTGTGGTCCAGATCAACCTCAATAAATACAGTACAGAAACAGGGGCTGATCAGTTCCGTATTGTGGTCCAAATCAGCTTCATTAAATACAGTACAGACACAGGGGCTGATAAGTTCCGTATTGTGGTCCAGATCAACCTCAATAAATACAGTACAGACACAGGGGCTGATAAGTTCCATATTGTGGTCCAGATCAGCCTCATTAAATACAGTACAGACACAGGGGCTGATCAGTTCCGTATTGTGGTCCAGACAAGCCTCAATAAATACAGTACAGACACAAGGGCTGATAAGTTCCGTATTGTGGTCCAGATCAACCTCAATAAATACAGTACAGACACAGGGGCTGATAAGTTCCGTATTGTGGTCCAGATCAGCTTCATTAAATACAGTACAGACACAGGGGCTGATAAGTTCCGTGTTGTGTTCCAGATCAGCCTCAATAAATAAAATACATACATCAGGGCTCATAAGTTCCGTATTGTGGCGCAGATCAGCCTCAATAAATACAGTACAGACACAGGGGCTGATAAGTTCCATATTGTGGCGCAGATCAGCCTCAATATATACGGTACATGCACCAATGCTTATAAGTTCCGTATTGTCAATAAATACAGTAAAGACACAGAGACTGATAAGTTCCGTACTGTTGCGCAGATCAGCCTCAATAAATACGGCAGATACATCAAGGCTGATAAGTTCTGTATTGTGGCGCAGATCAGCCTTAATAAATACAGTACTGACACAGGGGCTGATAAGTTCCGTATTGTGGCACAGATCAGTCTCAATAAATACAGTACATACACCACGGCTGATAAGTTCCTTATTGTGGCGCAGATCAGCCTTAATAAATACAGTACTGACACAGCGGCTGATAAGTTCCGTATTGTGGCACAGATCAGTCTCAATAAATACAGTACATACACCACGGCTGATAAGTTCCTTATTGTGGCGCAGATCAGCCTTAATAAATACAGTACTGACACAGCGGCTGATAAGTTCCGTATTGTGGCGCAGATCAGCATCAATAAATAGAGTACATACAAAAGGGCTGATAAGGTTGTGTTGTTGCGTAGATCAGCCTCAATAAATACAGTACATACCCTACGGCTAATAAGTTCCGTATTGTGGCGCAGATCAGTCTTAATAAATACAGTGCATACAACACGGCCTATAAGTTCCGTATTGTTGCGCAGATCAGTCCCAATTAATACAGTACAGACACAGGGAATGATCAGTTCCGTATTGCGACGCAGATCAGTCTCAATAAATACAGTACATACACTACGGTTGATAAGTTCCGTATTGTGGTCCAGATCAGCCTCAATAAATACAGTACATACACCACGGCTGATAAGTTCCGTATTGTGACGCAGATCAGTCTCAATAAATACAGTACATACACCACGGCTGATAAGTTCCGTATTGTGCTGCAGATCAGCCTCAATGAATACAGTAGTGACACCAGGACTGATAAGCTCTGTATTGCGGCCAAGGTCAGACTCATAAAATACAGTACATACACCACGGCTGATAAGTTCATTATTGTGGCGCAGATCAGTCTCAATAAGTACAGTACATACATAAGGATAGATAACTTCCGTCTTGTGTCGCAAATCAGTCTAAAACTTACAGTACATACACCAGGATATATCAGCCTCATTAAATACAGTACATACACCACGGCTAATAAATTTCTTATTTTGGCGCAGATCAGCCTCAATAACTACAGTACATACACCAGGATAGATAACTTCCGTCTTGTGCCGCAGATCAGTCTAAAACTTACAGTACATACACCAGGATATATCGGCCTCATTCAATACAGTACATATACCACGGATGATATGTTCCTTATTTTGGCGCAGATCAGCCTCAATAACTACAGTACATACACCAGGATAGATATCTTCCGTCTTGTGCAGCAAATCAGTCTAAACCTTACAGTACATACACCAAGATATATCAGCCTCATTAAAAATGTTACTTACACCATAGCTGATAAGTTGCGTATTGTGACGCAGATGTGTCTCAATAAATACAGTACATGAAGCCAGGGCTGATAAGTTCCGTATTGTGGCCAAGGTCAGACCGAATAAATACAGTACATGCATCACGGCTGATAAGTTCCGTATTGCGGCCCAGGTCAGACTCAATCAATCCAGTACATACACCACGGCTGATACGTTCCGTATTGTGGCGCTGATCAGCCTCATTAAACAAAATACTGACACCAGGGCTGATGAGTTTCGTATTGCGGCCCAGGTCAGACTCAGTAAATACAGTACATACACCAGTATAAATAAGTTTCGTATTGCGGCCCAGGTCAGACTCAGTAAATACAGTACAGACACAGGGGCTGATAAGTTCCGTATTAAGGCGCAGATCAGTCTCAATAAATACAGTCCTGACACAGGGGCTGATAAGTTCCGTATTGTGGCGCAGATCAGCCTCAATAAATAAAGTATATACACCATGAATGATAAGTTCCGTATTGTAGCGCAGATCAGCCTCATTAAATACAGTATATACACCAAGGCTGATAAGTTCCGTATTGTGGCATAAATCAGTCTAAATAAATACAGTACAGACACAGGGGCTGATAAGTTCCGTATTTTGGCGCAGATCAGCCTCAATAAATACGGTACAGACACCATGGCTGATAAGTTCCGTATTGTAGCGCAGATCATCCTCAATAAATACAGTACAAACACCACGGCTGATAAGGTTGTATTGGTGCGCAGATCAGCCTCAATGAATACAGTACATATACCAGGATAAATAAGTTCTGTATTGCAGCCCAGGTCAGACTCAGTGAATACAGTACTAACACCACGGCTGATAAGTTCCTTATTTTGGCTCAGATCAGCCTTATATAACTACAGTACATACACCAGGGATAGATAACTTCCGTCTTGTGCCGCAAATCAGTCTAAAACTTACCGTACATACACCAGGATGTTTCAGCCTCATTAATTACAGTACATACACCACGGGTGATAATTTTCTTATTTTGGCGCAGATCAGCCTCAATAACTACAGTACATACACCAGGACAGATAACTTCCGTCTTGTGCCGCAAGTCAGTCTAAAACTTACCGTACATACACCAGGATATATCAGCCTCATTAAATACAGTACTTGCACCATAGCTAATAAGTTGCGTATTGTGGCGCAGATCAGTGTAAATAAATAAAGTATATACACCATAAATGATAAGTTCTGTATTGTAGCAAAGATCAGCCTCATTAAATCCAGTACATACACCATGGCTGATAAGTTCCGTATTGTGGTCCAGACCAGCCTCAATAAATACAGTACAGACACAGGGGCTGCTAAGTTCCGTATTGTGGCGCAGATCAGCCTCAATAAATAAAGTATATACACCATAAATGATAAGTTCTGTATTGTAGCAAAGATCAGCCTCATTAAATCCAGTACATACACCATGGCTGATAAGTTCCGTATTGTGGTCCAGACCAGCCTCAATAAATACAGTACAGACACAGGGGCTGCTAAGTTCCGTATTGTGGTCCAGATCAGCCTCAATAAATACAGTACAGACACCATGGCTGATAAGTTCCGTATTGTGGTCCAGACAAGCCTCAACAAATACAGTACAGACACAAGGACTGATCAGTTCCTTGTTGTGGCGCAGATCAACCTCAATTAATACAATACATACACCACGGCTGATAAGTTCCGTATTGTGGCGCAGATCAACCCCAATAAATACAGTACATACACCAGAATAGTTATGTTCCGTAATGTGCCCCTAGATCAGCCTCAAGAGAGGAGAGAGCATTGGTTTCAAATGAATCTGACAACATCGAGCGAGAGAGAGAGAGAGAGAGAGAGAGAGAGAGAGAGACAGACAGACAGACAGACAGACAGACAGACAGAGCATTGGTTTGAAATAAATTTCGATACATATATCTTATTTCCCTTTATATTTACATATACAATATTACATAAAAACAATTAACACTCATTCTTACGCCTTAAATCAATTTCTAATCTGCATTACATAATTCATTTAAAATACATTATGATATATATAACCATAGAGATGACAATACATGTAGTTTCGTATTTCCTTTCTTTTTTTCCAGTAGCGGATATATTTTATTACATAAAAATATCTATATTAAACGTGAATATGAACATCAAATCACATGTCAATAATAACATTATAAATACAGGACAACCATGTACCATTCTAATTGCAAAACGATGCAATGCAATTACACGTGCAATTTAACATATACATTATCACACAGACATACACACACGAGGGCTGAAAAACATACACACACTTAAATACACGCCTTCACTTAAGCACATACGTGACTACATGCATGGCTAGGTACAGATAGGCACTCAAAGACATACTGAGTAGCAATCTGAATGATGTTAATGATGAAAATTAAAAGTGTAACAGTATTTACAAGACTAAAATAATCATTAGTAACCCTAACACACTGTATTCACTGTGACTCAGATCTTCATAAAATGGAGAGCTTTCGGGTGGCAAATATAAACACATTAGTATAAAATTTGTTTGCATATTTACAATATTTTATCAAATTCAAGAATAATACCGAATTCAAATCATCAATGATTCTAGAGATTACATTTGGAAAGCAATTGTTGACAAAAAGTTAAACACCACCCATATTTCGACCATTTCGATCTATGTTTAAAGTATACAAGATTTTATTCCACCTGTAAACAATGAAACAGTACGTTTCATATTTTTTCATTTGAAAGTAGTATATACTTTAGCAAGTTGAATGAAAAGATCAACTGAAGTTCACTATTCAAAACAGCTTATGTCATCATGCTTCTTAACCATACAAACAATTTGCAATGAGAAATAAAATTATCAATGTTCATGTAGGACAACAATTTTTTAAAGCATTTTAAGGTCGCATTTCTCTGCTCCGCTACTTGAGTATTGATATCAGCATACTGTAGATAGGTATATAGGTTATATCCCAAATGACATGGTAAAAATGACAAAAAAGAAATATCAAATAATTAAAAATATATTATTATAAGAGCTGCCGGAGGGAAAGCGCGCTCGGCTATATCGATGCTGTTCTAAAACAACAGTTTATTTCAAAAAAATAAGTACCAAATGGAAGACAATTAAAACTCAGGTGGTAAAATTAAACTTAAATTAATGCTTATCTGTTAAAAATAAATGAAAATGGGTCTAAGTTAAAATAATCTTGTATGCACAGATTATCACAGCTGGATACCGTTTCATGAACACATTACAAAAGTACAACGGTAGAATATAGTCTGTGATACACAATGGCAATCAGGTAATCAAGTAATTCAATGTTTTAAGGAAAAGCTGGGTGATCCTCCAGATCCCTTAAAGGAAATACTCTAATCTTTCTTTACTCGACCTTATTTGCTATTAATTACAAGTTAATCCTTGCAGAGAGAGCTTTTTTAATTTGTCTATAATGGCAGCTATCTTCATCTTCAGATTGGTGTATGTAAAAATATTCTGTAAAGTCTCAGATACACTCATGAGCATTCATGTGAAGTTGGAGTATAATTGGCTTTACAGTTTAAGATAAAGTTCTGCAAACAGATAACGACAGATGATGGACATCACATATATTATTATGACTTTCGTCAATCATCTTTGGCCTTGAACAGATTTAGGACTCTTTAAAATTATATCAATAAACTTACCAATATGATTGCATCAGTGAAACGTATCGACAACAAACCATGAGTCTAGGAAAAGCATCGGGTCCCTGTTTAGACAGTAACTGTGGAGGTTGCAAACATTATTATAGATAATCATTTTTGGAGCTAAAAAAATATGGAAATGATATAAAAAATGTGATTTGCGGCGATGATATCATCTGCTTTGTATCTTTAAAGCAATATAAAAAGTGACAATTAAGTAAAAACAAGAGTAATAAGCTATATATCTAAGTAGACAAACATATAAAGTAAGCCAGATTATTTAGTACGTTTAACACAATTACATTTCTGTAGTCTGAATGAATCTAGTTTTTCATCATGGCAACTAGCTTAAGTTATAATAAATAATAGTATTTTATTAAAACCTTTCTTAAATCGTGTCTGCAATAAAGTGAAAGGCACATTTGGACCTTCGGAATCCTCCATCAGCTGGAATACGTAGCAAATACCTGATATGTGAAACAAGATGTTTATTTCTTGTCTTATTAATTTGGAGAAAATATGCTTTTCATATACAACGCTATGTAAGAGGTTCACTGTTGTGGGTGTAGAAAAAATGTACAGATCGACCAATTATAAAAGTGCAAAGCTTCAAATTAGGGCATATAAAAAACAGCTTCTGGTTCAGGCTTAAAGGGTGTATCTGGATTTTTTAAAATTTTGGAATTGGCCAAAAACTATATAAAAATCCCAATAAAATTATAATTCAAAACATATCATATATTCTTATACAAATTTTGGACCCATGGATTGATACTATTATGGTTATACCAGTATTGTGTAATTTGAAGACTGAAACAAAAATGTGGGTGCTTGAGGGAAAACATGAGAACTACATTCTGATGCAGCAGGCCATTAAGTAAGTCAGTAATAACATAACATTGAAGCTATATACAGTGTTTTTATAACAAATTCGTCTCTCAACACTGATTGAAGTGGGAAAGTTATCAGTAACTTGCGGAGATGGGATGTGCTCGAGTACTGGAAACAGTTGTTAAATTAACTGATGCCCTCGATGGCATAAAATGACGCTAAATATTAAATCAATCAATCAATCAATAAATCAATCAATCATTGTATAACAAAAATAGGAATAATCAAAGAATATAATTACCATGGATACACGAGACGGTAAAGAGTCCTGGTGTCAAATTGGGATGAGCTGATTTTTTTAGTACACTGAGTTTCCAGTTTGAGTCGATGATCGTCCAAAACATAATCTCCCCTATGGCAAAGAACTGAAAGGGAGGAAAAAATCCTATCACATGGCAATGACAAGTTGAATCGCATACTGGAAGATTGTGTTTATGTTGTTGAAAGGGGACCTTGGCCTTTACAATTAATTAAAGAACTGGTTTGACAAAATCTGGAATGTCCCACTTCAAATTTGCGAAAAGTTTTTTTAAAACGGGAACATCGGACTCTAATAAAAGTATTTCTTGGGATGATGTTATCTTTTCATTCCTTAGTAACTTTGTTAGAATAGCAAATAGATTTTCATTGTAATGTAAAAATGCACAAACGGCGTAGTTGGAGGACAGAATTTGAAACATTCCTTTATACATCTCTGGACAAATCAAAACACTATTGTCATTAAAATATGTAAAGAAGCTGTTTAAAGCTGGCTGGTACAGACTGATCAGATCTTTCAACTCTTTAAATTCCGGTCTGCTAAATCCCTTTCTATGGAACTTTTCTAAATGAAGCCTGGCTTTTTGGTTCGCAATAAAAATACACGCATTTTGTGTAAACTGAAAATACAATTATTTTCATATATAAAAAAAATAGTCTCGTTTAAATTTTAATTAAGTTAAACAAACACATAAAAAGCAAGGCGATAGTACCGTGGCTAGTGTTGAATCCCCAGCTGGGTCTGGTGGCCTGGCCTGGCAGTATAAAATATTCAGTCCTGGTTCTACAAACAGACAGTATTACCTAACAAATGTATTTCAGGTCCTTATTTACTTTTTTACTCTTTAGACATGTCAGTAGAGATGGTCAAAAAGGATTATTGGAAGTGTTAAAGCTTTATTCAATTAATTCAATAAAGCAATCACATGTACGTATGGTAAAATTAATGTAAAAACTGTGAGGAAATGCATGCTATGCAATACAAAATATGTGTTTGGTCTTAAAGGGAAATTGAATAATGAGATGAATACCTTCCATCAAAAGTAGGACTGTTTCTCTGAAACTGTAAGAAGGTCTTCCATGACAAGAATGATTTCCTAATGCCTAAAGTAACTCCATCCATCTCTACAGTCTCTGGACAATCTCCGCACTCATGGCAAAAAAAATCCTTCGTTGTAGTCAATATCTAGCAATTTCACAAAGTTGTACCAGGAATACCTCAACCTGTTTGCAACAATAAATGAATGTATACATTAGGACAATATGCTTCACACAATAACCTATAATGTTCATCTAGTAGCTACTCGAAATAAGAACTAGACTAAACACTTAGGGTAATTGATTAATACTAAATTACAACATTAACATTTGCACCTGATTTCGATAAAGTCAGCAATGTATCAGGTCAATCGCACAAACATTGATGATGTATTAGTAGTTCGCTAAACAAGAAAAACAATATGGTAAATACAGCGATGTACCTTAGTGAAATGACAATAACTCTGTATTGAAGTAAGTGATTATAAGACAATTTGTGTCACAGACATTTACACTTGATGTTTAACATTTAAGGAGGAATATACCTTTTAAATAATTTTCGAAATCAGTGGAATATTTGGTATGTAATGAAACTAGAAGTAATTTCCAATTTGAATATGCTTTTTTTTTCTGCGGTAAATATAACACTTCTTTACGTATGACGTCGTAAACATGGCCATGTTTGGTCTTTCTGACGTCCCGATTTATAGCAGCAAAATCGCGTATTTGTCGACCTCAGTCAAGTTATACCGAATGTACAGAATCGGACCACATATCACCACGTACACAATCAACGGATATATGAATTTACATATGCAATAATTACGACGAACGCCAAATTCTGAAAATATAAGCGAAAAACAGAAATTATTATTTTCTCGATTTTTTCGAAAAAAATGCTTCAAATCAAAATTACCAAAAAACAAACCGAGCGATTTTAGAATAATTTTTATTTGATTTCTAACAATATGCTTCACAGTGATTGTGAGATTTTTAGAACAATTGATAAACTAGATTTTTTTATAGTTTTAATTATTTAACCCCACCCTACGTCAAAAAAGACGTCAACATATTGCATAATTCTACGCGTTTTCCATAAGATTTTTGGCGGTTGATTAAGGTTAAAATATTTTCTAAATCAGTGGTTCAATTAGTATATAATGAAACTAGAAGTAATTTCCAATGTGAATATGTATTTTTTTGCAGCGGTCAATAGAATATATATTTATATGTGACGTCGTAAACATGGCCATGTTCAGCCTTTTTGACGTCCCAATGTATAGCAGCCAAATCGCACATTTTTCGACCTCAGTTGAGTTATTTCTAATACACAAAATAGAAACATATATCACCATGTACACATTTGACGGATGTATGGATTTACAAATGCAAAAATTATGACGAACCCCACATTTTGAAAACACTAGCGAAAAACGGAAACTATTTTTCTCTCGATTTTTTCGAAAAACGGCTTCAAATCAAAATTACCACAAAACAAATCAAGCAAATTTTGCATAATTTTTATATGTTTTTATACTATATATTGTACAATTATTTTGAGATTTTTAGAAAAATTTACACACTAGATTTTTTATGATACTCAATTATTTAACCCTACCCTACGTCATAAAACGCTTTAAAGCAAACGTCAACGTCGGTACAGCGCATGAAGTATACGTTTTGTGATAATTAAACAAGTTTGTTCTTACCATTATATTAGTATTTTGTACACACAAGTTATATATACGTCTGCTGTTTAGTGGCAACTAATTTGTATATAGCATTTATGATAGCGTGTCAATTTGGTGCACGTACAAAACCGTCATTTTATTTCACTTACAGGGAACTGGATTCCAAAACAATATTCTCATTTCTGACTAGCTCAACGACTGCTAGTGAAATGTGGACATCACGGTTGTTAATTATTAGAACAACATTCCGTTGAATGTGGTCGTGGTGATATGTGTTTCGATTCTGTACATTCGGTATAACTTGACTGAGGTCGACAAATACGCGATTTTGCTGCTATAAATCGGGACGTCAAAAAGACCAAACATGGCCATGTTTACGACGTCATAGGTAAAGAAGTGTTATATTTACCGCAGAAAAAAAAAGCATATTCAAATTGGAAATTACTTCTAGTTTCATTACATACCAAATATTCCCTTGATTTCGAAAATTATTTAAAAGGTATATTCCTCCTTAAACAAAGTAGTTTGACCACAAAATTATCCAATGTGGTAAAATAATTAAATGTAAGAGCAATAACTAAGGATGGAATTAAGTCAGCACTACAAAATTCAAGTCGCGCAAATCATTTTGTGGAGATATAATCTAGTAAATTTATATTTCTTTATTTAAACAAAAACAAACCTGTTGAAAGAACATTTATCCATGAAATTAAGATTTCCACTGTCAACCTAACTGCAACACCACTGTTTATAAAATGAAGCCCATGCTATACTGAAATATGCACAAAACATAAATTGAAATATATAAATAATGGATGCCTATACAACATTTTCAGCCACGCTACGCCCCTGTGAACAATATCTAGATCTTTAGTTATCGTCATCTTCATAACAGTCAATAATATATATAACCATATTTACAATATATATATATATATATATATATATAAATAGAAAGAGAGAGAGAATTAAATATAATGATTATATTAATAATATACACACCCTTTTCGCTTTTATTATCATAATACTTTTAATTTATTTTAATTATATAGCGTCAATATATCTTAATATATTTTATCATATATAAGCCCATGTTTAGCAGCTGATCTTCACACCTGTCGTAATCTTTAATGTTTGAGCAGCTTTCATTGTTACAGGACCTAAAAATACTGTGAAAAGAGGTCCATATAAGCATTTTACATAATGTACCATTGGAATCTTACGGACATCACCAACAGTTGATTTTTTTCAATAATTAATCATACATAATTTGTAAAACATCATGAAAAAAATGGAATCTAATGTTGCTCAACTGAAGACAGCTTTCCTATATCCTTACAAATACCCCATCAGGTAAATATACCTACAAATAATTAAAATGACACATTAACCTCTAAATTTATAAATAGGTTAAGACATAATTGTACAGACCAGACGACGGCGAGTGCGCCTAGATGCAATGCATACCATAGATACAATATCAAGGCCTCTACCAAACCAATATATATACCTACCTGAGTGTCTATATATAGAAATACACTCACTGGTTACTACATACCAACATTATTACCAACTTACAAGTTTAACAATTGGAGTAGCAAAATTATATTTTGAAAATAATTCTAATAATTCTACCTTGTTAAAGGTTCTTTTAAGTTAACTTTTGTACCATTTTTTGAAACATTACATATAAGTATTTACACAAAGTATATACCTTTATCTTTAAGTATATCAGTTTCAGTAAAAACATCCACAATGTCATAATCTCTTTCATTATTTCTCCATGAAGACGTACAGGAACAGGATTCAGCATTAGAAGGAATCAATATATGGACATCCCTTTCCTTTTTTGTTTCCAAAGTTGTTCGGTTCATTTTTTGTTCTTCTGGTAAGACAGATAGTGGTATTGGTAAGTTAGATATGTTAGATATGGAGACTGGCACATATCGTGATCTACATTTAGTTTTTAATGTTTATTGTTCTTTAGAACTTGCTATCGCTCCAGAACATTGATCCTGAATAATGGAATCTGTGTGCTAACATGACTTCTTCTGACATGATACACATTTCAATTCAGGTAATGTATTGGCGTAATTGTTACAAACAATTGAAAATCATATTATGCCAAACTCTTCCAAACGAAAACAAACCACAGATGAATTGTGTTCGAATTCATATAACTCAGCTTGAAAAGAAAACTTCTATTTAAAAATTATTGCAAAATATACCATCCCTGAAGACGAGTCATACCCTCACAAAATGAAAGTTACCATACAATCCCTTGTCAACGACAGTAATCATTTATCAACCTTTTTCCTTTCCAAAGTAGATGGATGATACGCAGAACCAGCTCTAGCATGGTAGTGTATAGTTTTTGAAAAAAACCCTGATAATTATTTATCAGTATTTTGATATAACTCGGTGTCAATAATAATGCTGTTTAAGCGGGGCGGTAATCTAATGGATAGAGTGTCGGCCGCTGACGCCAGAGGTTGCGGGTTCGATCACTTGATTCGGTCCAAATAGCCTACAGCATGCACCATGGTGTGTGCGCTCATGTTCCCGACACTCGTTAACCGACTTCTAGATGAGCCACACTCAAATACTTGGTGTCCCTGGGCAGGCCAGTGTGTGTAGAAGATACCTGAGTTGTCCAATGAAACCCAAGTATTTGTCAAGGGGGGATATTTGTATGGGAAGGGAAGTCGTGTTTTCGCCTGATTCGGTACAGATAGCCTACAGCATGCACCATGGTGTGTGCGCTCATGTTCCCGACAATCGTTGACCGACTTCTAGATGAGCCACACTCAAAAACTTGGTGTCCCTGGGCAGGCCAGTGTGTGTCGAAGAAACCTGAGTTGTCCATTGAAACCCAAGAATTTGCCAAGGGGAAACATTTGAGGCGGGAAGGGTAGGCATGTTTTCGTCTGATTCGGTCGAGATAGTCAACAGCATGCACCTTGATGTGTGCGCTCATGTTCCCGACACTCGTTGACCGACTTCTAGATGAGCCACACTCAAAAACGTGGTGTCCCTGGGTAGGCCAGTATGTGTAGAAGATATATGAGTTGTCCATTGAAACCCAAGTATTTATCAAGGGGGACATTAGATGCGGGAAGGGAAGTCGTGTTTTCGCCTGATTCGGTAAAAATAGCCTACAGTATGCACCTTGGTGTGTGCGCTCATGTTCCCGACGCTCGTTGACCGACTTTTAGATGAGCCACACACAAAAACATGGTGTCTCTTGGCAGGCCAGTATGTGTTGAAGATACCTGAGTTGTCAATTGGAATCCAAGTATTTGACAATTGGGGACATTTGAGGCTGGAATGGAAGCCTTGTTTTCGCCTGATTCGGTCCAAATAGCCTAGCCTACAGCATGCACCTTGGTGTGCACTCATGTTCCCAATACTCGTTGACCGACTTCTAGATGAGCAACACTAAAAAACTTGGTGTCCCTGGGCAGGCCAGTTCGTGTAGAATATACACGAGTTGTCCATTGAAATCCAAGTATTTGCCAAGGGGGGACATTTGAGGCGGGAAGGAAAGCCGTGTTTTCGCCTGATTCGGTCCAAATAGCCTACAGCATGCACCTTGGTGTGTGTGCTCATGTTCCCGACACTCGTTGACCGACTTCTAGATGAGCCACACTCAACAACATGGTGTCCCTGTGCAGGCCAGTGTTTTTAAAAGACACCTAAGATGTCCATTGAAACCCAAGTATTTGACAAGGGGAGAAATTTGAGGCGGGAAGGGAAGCCGTGTTTTCGGCTGATTCGGTCCAAATAGCCTACTGCATGCACCTTAGTGTGTGCGCTCATGTTCCCGCCACTCGTTCGCCGACTTCTAGATGAGCCACACTCAAATACCTGGTGTCACTGGGCATGCCAGAGGGTGTAGAAGACACCTGAGGCGTCCATTGAAACCAAAGTATTAGCCCACGGCGGAGATTGGCGGCGGGCGAGATGCCGTCTTTTCGCCTGATTCGCTCCAAACAGCCTACAGCTTGCAGCCTGGTGTGTGTCCCCATGTTCACGACACTCGTTGAACAACTTCTAGATGAGCCACACTAAAAATTTGGTGCCACTTGGCAGGCCAAAAGGTTAAGAAGATACCTGAGGCTTCCATTGAAATCCAAGTATTAGCTGGGGCGGACAATAGCGGCGAGAAACGAGGCCGTTCGTGTCGCCCGATTCGCTCCAAACAGCCTACAGCTTGCAGCCTGGTGTGTGTCCCCATGTTCACGACACTCGTTGACCGGCTTCTAGATGAGCCACACTCAAAACCTTGGTGCCACTGGGTAGGCTGTTGTGTGTAGAAGACACCTGAGGTGTCCATTGAAACCCAAGTATTAGCCGGGGGCGGACATTGGCGGCGGGAAGCGAGGCCATTCTTGTCGCCCGATTCGCTCCAAACAGCCTACAGCTTGCAGCCTGGTGTATGTCCCCATGTTCACGACACTCGTTGACCGGCTTCTAGATGAGCCACACTCTAAAACTAAGTGCCACTGGGCAGGCCAGAGTGTGTAGAAGACACCTGAGGCGTCCTGTGAAATCCAAGTATTAGCCCACTGCGGAGATTGGCTGCGGGCGAGATGCCCTCTTTTCGCCTGGTTTGCTCCAAACAGCCTACAGCTTGCAGCCTGGTGTGTGTACCAATGTTCAGGACACTCGATGACCGACTTCGGTACGAGCCAAACTAAAAAACTGGGTGTCACTGGGCAGCCCAGAGGGTGTAGAAGACACCTGAAGTGTCCAATGAAACCCAAGTATGAAACAACGGCGCAGATTGGCGGTGGGCGAGATGCCGTCATTTCCGCCTAATTCGCTCTAAACAGCCGACTTGTAGATGAGCCACAAAAACTTGGTGTCACTGGGCAGGCCAGAAGGTGTTGAAGACACCTGAAGCGTCCATTGACACCCAAGTGTTAGTCCACGGCGGAGATTGGCGGCTGGCGAGATGGCGGCTTTTTGCCTGATTCGCTCCAAACAGCCTACAGCTTGCAACCTGGTGGGAGTCCCCATGTTCGGGACACTCGATGACCGACTTCGAGACGAGTCACACTCAAAAACTGGGTGTCGCTGGGTAGGCCAGAGGGTGTAGAAGACACCTGAAGTGTCCATTGAAACCCAAGTATTACCCAACGGCGCACATTGGCGGCGGGCGAGATCCGGTCATTTCGCCTCATTCGCTCCAAACAGCCTACACACTGCAGCCTGGTGTGGGTCCCCGTGTTCGGGACACTCGATGACCGACTTCGAGACGAGCCAGACTCAGAAACTGGGTGTCGCTGGGTAGGCCAGAGGGTGTAGAAGACACCTGAAGTGTCCATTGAAACCCAAGTATTACCCAACGGCGCACATTGGCGGCGGGCGAGATCCGGTCATTTCGCCTCATTCGCTCCAAACAGCCTACACACTGCAGCCTGGTGTGGGTCCCCGTGTTCGGGACACTCGATGACCGACTTCGAGACGAGCCAGACTCAGAAACTGGGTGTCGCTGGGTAGGCCAGAGGGTGTAGAAGACACCTGAAGTGTCCATTGAAACCCAAGTATTACCCAACGGCGCACATTGGCGGCGGGCGAGATCCGGTCATTTCGCCTCATTCGCTCCAAACAGCCTACACACTGCAGCCTGGTGTGGGTCCCCGTGTTCGGGACACTCGATGACCGACTTCGAGACGAGCCAGACTCAGAAACTGGGTGTCGCTGGGTAGGCCAGAGGGTGTAGAAGACACCTGAAGTGTCCATTGAAACCCAAGTATTACCCAACGGCGCACATTGGCGGCGGGCGAGATCCGGTCATTTCGCCTCATTCGCTCCAAACAGCCTACACACTGCAGCCTGGTGTATAATTAATTTATTATCTCTCCCATATATGTATGAGCCTAATGGTTGTGCTACAAGCTCTACCAATACCCTGGTCTACCTTGTTTGTTACATTAATGGTTGTTGTTATGACCCCTATTGTAACAAAAATTGATTCAAGCCTTAGTATAACAATTGTTGTTACACTAAGGTTTTCCGCAGACCTGTGATAATATTTAATATCTATGTTTGTGCCATGCTTAACCATTTTTATGCTTAAATTGAACTGAATTTTATGTTTAACGCTATTATTACATATGTCTAACATTATGTAGTGTCTTGTCAAATGCTTTATATCTATGTTCTGTTTATTGTTAAGTCTCATATTCCCCACCCTTAACATATAACAATTTCATATTTTATTCCCACCCTTAAGGCATAGTACCACCATTGCAAAAAGGAAGTGCTTCCGTGGAGTAGTTGCATGATGGCGGTTATAAATAATCCTCATTTCTTCTTCTTTAAAAATGTATTTTCCTTATTTTAATGCTCATTTTTTATTTGAATTGCATAATTGATGTATTTTGAACATTTTGATAGCATTGTCATGTTTGAATTGTGAGTTTAGAAAAAAAATTGATGCTTGGAAACATGATTTCGGAAGTCTACTTTCACTTTGACACTAGTGTACGCACTGAGCAGAAAAAAAAATCTCTTATATGACACATGACCCTACTTTTCTCATCATATTTTGATAGTGCAGAGGTTGACAAACAGTAAAATGTAGGTTTCACTTCTTTCATTTGGGATTCTCTATGAATGACAAGCCTTCAAACGTTTATTATTTACTATAGAGTAAAGAATAAAAATCAATGGTGGGGTTACACCTAAGCGCGTTCCACCCGCTCTTCGCTCTCCATTGGTTAATTTTATCTTTTTTTAAACACTGACGTCATTATCTAAACAAAATATTCGTATTCAAGATGGCTGGGACTGTTGTTTTTCCCTCCTATATTCGCGAATTTGAAACTAACAAACACAGCGAAGCCCGTTATCGTGAGTCCAAATAAACATATAGTGACGATTGGTATATCTTTATAAACAGAAAATGTTATGTAAATATGGCAGTGGTCTACACTGGTCTTGCCGTTTCTTCTCCGAAATACAATCTGACAATTGCTTCATTAATGAAGATTTCACAGCACCCGCGGCCATTTGCAAGCTAGACATAATTGTGTTCAAGGTTAACCGTCTGGCAATACTAACATAACCTGAGCAGAGTTGTTTAAATCGCTGTTAGTTTAGCGCTCCGTTAGATGAATATTGAATGTACAGTATGTTTGAAATTCAAACATTCCGCTTGGGTTATAGAAGTAGAATTTCTATATTCTTATTATTGGCAGTAATTTGTTACCTTGAATATCAAAATACATGATTTAAACATGTCACCCAGTGTTACTTATTCATTTTTTTTAATTCAAGCATTTTATGGTTCAAAGGAGACAACACTAAAGATTATTGTGCACATTATCCCACCCACTTCCTACAACAAGTGTCTTCACTTTCAAATATACTTTTAATTTTATTGTGACATGTGTAAATAGTTTTTCCTAAACAAGATTTGTTTGAACATCTAGCGTCATTTTATGACATCGGATGTTAACATTTGATCATCTTCAATTATTCTGCAGGAGAAAATGCTAGCTCTGTTGATCTGCATTAGGAAAGTGCTTGTGTATAAGTGCTTGGTTGGTCTGTCTGTGAGCTCTTTTTGCATTTCCAACAAACTTCAGAATATATTGTTAGTGGTAAAGTATTTAAAGTATGCATTGTTTTACAATTAACATCGCCAACTAACTTTAGTGACTACTGAAGCCTCATATTTTTATGACTATTCCTTTTTTTAGATACCACAATACCATCCCACGCTATTGCAACCAGATAGCCCATGGTCGTTATATTTATGTCTACAGTTCCTTAACATGTGATCGATCCCCTTGGCACATATTTATTAGTGTTTCCTGAAGATAATGATGAAGTTAAAGTACAAATACCAGGGGCGTGACTTAGCTGAAAACGATGTGTAGGCACAGTTGTAAGGGATCCGATTCATGCCAATGTAGATAGTTTCCCACAGTCTGTAGTAGTGTCGTATTTGACTCTTGTGATCTGGATGATCATGCAGGAACTCAGTAACTGAGTGATGGTACTGTGATACCAAATTTTACCAATGTAGATAGTTTCCCCAGTCTGTAGTAGAGTCGCATTGACTCTTGTGATCTGGATGATCATGCAGGAACTCAGTAACTGCGTGTTGGTACTGTGATACCAGTGTAGATAGTTTCCCACAGTCTGCAGTAGCGCTGCATTGACTCTCGTGATCTGGATGATCATGCATTAACTCAGTAACTGTGTGATGATACTGTGATACCAGTGTAGATAGTTTCCCACAGTCTGTAGTAGCGTCGCATTGACTCTTGTGATCTTGATGATCATGCATTAACTCAGTAACTGTGTGATAGTACTGTGATACCAGTGTAGATAGTTTCCCACAGTCTGTAGTAGCGTCGCATTGACTTTTGTGATCTGGATGATCATGCAGGAACTCAGTAATGGTGTGATGGTGTATTAAACTACACCACTTTAAAGGCACATACACAATGTTTTTTCAAACCTCTGTCCTTCATTTTTTAGTTTTTGAAGAATGGGATCAAGAACTGCATGGTATGCAGTCTCTGCATTATGGTCACCTCCTGTTGATTGTTGGCACTTGCTCAGCTCACCTTCAGATAAACTTTTGGCTTGGAAATTGAACAAAGGCCAATAGGGACTTAAGTTTATTTTCTAAGCTTCAATAGTATCTTGAATTTGCCATTCCATTGTATACGATCATACACACTCCATCAATTTTCAGTCAAAATTTTGATAAACAAATTAAATAGAGAATCTTACATAAGTGCTTATTTATAATTGAATTTACTAAACAAGCTGGAAAAAAATAATATGCGAGGCTCTGCATTATATCATTTTTCCCAACAAGTTTAATAAATTCAATAATAAATGAGCATGAATGTAAAATTCATTTTATCACATAACTCAGGAAAATATTACATTTACCATTTATCTAACAGATCACCTCTATAAGGAAAAAAGAAAAAAACAGGCATATTTGTTCCAGGGAGTCATCATATCATGTAACGTCTTAAAATAACCTCTTTTAACCATGAAAAATTGATGTCATTTATATATCAGAGCAATTCGGGAAGTACGTCTGCAATACGCGTATGAGAGCCAAGTTATATGGTTAACACAGACTAATGAATCAGAAGCGATATATAAAAAAAATACTTCATGGGTTTATTACACTCCTGGGGCCGTATCCATAAAGCATCTTAGTTTTTTTCTTAGAAATTTTGGAGCAAAGTTGAGGTTTAGCAGTTTGGTTCAGCATACACATACATGTATTCAGACTGACAATTTTACATTAGCAAATGAACATACATATATTTGTTGATGGAAATATATGCACTTTTGCAATTTTGATTACACAGGAAATCTGTCAGGGAGAGTGTTTGTAGTACAAGAAAGTACAAACTCCTTCTAGGAGTGAGATTATCGACGTCAGTTCAAGTCTGACCCTTGGACAAATTGAAAGGCTTCTATTATTTGTTCATATAAAGGCTTTCAGTCCGCAATGATGTTGGCTTTTGGTTTAATTATTTGGTATGAAATATGGATTATTTATATAAATAAGATAAACATTAGGCAAATTTTAATTTATAAATATTTTGAACACTGTAAAGTTTCTATTCAGTGAGGTAGATTTAAAAAAAAAAGAAAAGAATATTCAAATACTTGCATACAATCATTCAGTCTGTATGAACTATTTATATATAGAAACTGCATTTCATTTCTTTATAAAAATCAATTGAATTTGGGTCGTGCTAAAAGGTACCAGTTTGCATTTCATTGGCACCATCATGCTGCTTTGCTTGTAGCTTGTAGGACATTACGTTGCATGAGATGCTTACTCAGTAGCCTAGGTAGCCACGGAGATGTGAACAACTGCGCTTATTCAACAGGACTGTGAACAAAGCCACTGTTCATACAATGACATTAAATTGGTAGCTAGATACTTCTGTTATTTTTTTTTTAATATAAAAAAAATAACATCATAATTATTCTTTCAACTTAAATAATTTGAAATATATTGTAATTTATACAAGAATAAAAAGTACAGTTTTGAGTTTTATTCTATTCTAGTTCAGACATCAGACATAAGAGTAGTCTGTTTTTCATTGCGGGATCAAAATCATGCTTATATTCCGGAAATAAACACAAACTTACATATATGGGCATTATTAGCTTGCCTAGACGAAGTCCAAGGAGAGCTATTGCCATGACCCCGGCTTCTTCGTCGTCGGTGTCATCGTCTGTAGACACCCAGGTTAAACTTTTGCGTTTAAGTTTAAGATATCTATGCAACCACTCATTGGATGTGAATGAAACTTTGCATGTGTGTTCACCATCATCAATGGAACACATACACAAGAACCATTACTCTGGATTGTATTTTTGCACAGTTTTGGCCCTTTTATGACTTAGACACCCAGGGCGAGCTTTGTTGTCTTCTGACAACTGTTGTTGTTACAGCAGCACTTTATTAAAAAGATTTGTGTCAAATATTTGGTTGGGGTTGGGGTTGGGGTTGCAATGTTTCAGAAGTGGACATGGTGTTTTCTTTTACAGGTCAGAAGAGGAGAAAAGTAGCCCACAGGACTCTTTACACCGAGTCCAGTAGAAGTCACAGTATCTTCAGTATTAGACTGGTTCAAGCCCCGCTGGATCCCAGGGGACAGGACGTGATACAGGTGAGACCTGTTAGCTGGAAGCTTCTCTTTGGTTGAGTGGTTGCAGACTCGATTCCCAGCATCAAAAATCATCACTCAGTTGCGGTTTTACCCAGGAAGTGAATGTTGTTTACATAGCAAATTTTGCCATAATAACAATGTTGCCATAGCGGGGCAGGTCTTGATGTTCTTAATCTCAATGATGGATCATTTATAAAACTTTAATACAGTATTAAAGTGACTGTTCTAGGAGAACTGTTGTTAAAAACTAATCTTTTATATGTTTGCCACTCGTGTTAAAGATTGCGGGGTTTAATCACCAGCTCGACCTGATGGTCTCAAAAAAAATGACACTCATAACTTGTTCTACCCAGGTAGCAGATTTGTATAAGCTCTGGGCTTAGCATGCAGTCGAGCTACAATATGTATGTAATTATTGCAGGATTTAGACAAGATCTGCAGCAGTCAACTGTCATTGGTAGAACTGGCGGGTAGTGAGAGAGTGGTGAGGACCAAGAACCAGGGTGATCACCTTAAAGAAGCAGGTAAAAAAACAGTAAAAAATGGGCCGTCCTTGAGTTGTCGTCAAGGGAAAGTTTCTACAACACATTAAAACATATTGTTTACTCTGACCAAGTATTTTTCATGTGAGTAGGTAGGTACAGGGCTGGAAAATGCCACTTGTCTGACCATGACATGTAAACATTTGGTCAGGCCAAGTAAGATTTAAGCAACAGACCTGATATTTCTTTGATTTTAAGCGTTGATTAAAAAAAGGGTTGGAAAGGGAGGACGAGTAGCTTTTATAAGGTATTTCAAGCCCTGAGGTATTACCAGATTTTGATTTTTTAGTGTCATTTTCAATAAAAATGTGCAGAAAAAATGAAAGAGAAAATATCGACACTTTGAAAATCAGTAAAAAGGTTTCAGTAGGTGCAAATTGAGTGAGTAGATAGGAGCACAGCAAACACATACTTTTTTAAGAAAGGCCTTTTTGTAATGAATATACCAAAGCTTACTGCTGTGCAATACTATAAAGTAATATGGAGTATATCTGGTTTAATTTCCTATATGTTTCAAGCTCACAATGGCACTGATATAACGAAACATAAAAATGTACTTTCACTGTTTTTTCATTGCTTCACATTTTCATTCAGATTTACAAGCGTCTGTCAGTTTACTGAGTGCTTATGATGGGCCTGGTTTCTTGAGCTAGTAGCTTGTTTGATTGTCGAACCAGGGGTCACTAGTTTGAATCCCAGCATTGCAACAGTCTCCTTAATGATTGATATGTCTTGTGTATCCTTGTCATTTGTCTCTCACGCCTGCTTCAAGTGGAAAAGTAATCAGTTTCTTGCGGAGATTGTTGTGCTAGAGTTCTGGGTAACCGTCGAGGATCCCAGGAAAGAGTGGTTAGGTTAGCTGACATTCTGTTACTCCCAGGAAAGTGTGGTTAGGTTATCTGACAGTCTGTTACTCCCAGGAAAGTGTGGTTAGGTTAACTGACAGTCTGTTACCCTTGATGGCATGAAAATGGCTATGAGGGCGCTGTGTACATGTTTAGAGGCTCTACGTGAGAACCAGGCATCCAGTGGCGGAAGTAGACTGGTACATATCGTGATTCAAAGTTAACACATCTGCTCAAGAACTTCTTTGATGGGGATGGTCAAGTGTGCATGGTCGTGTGTGTGAACCCAAAGGCAGAAGAGTACGATGTGACGGTGGTAAGTACAGCCGCATTAAGAAGATATCGTGATTTAGGTTAATGTTGAAATTGTTTCCAACAGGAAATAACTCATTGTTAGAAAAAAAAAATTAAAAGGGATAACAAGCCAGACCCAGTTTGCTCAGTCGGTATTATGTCTTCACTATCAGTCCAGGGGTCCAGAGTTTGAATCACAACTCAGTCACAGTCTCTCTGATGATTGATATCATATCTCATTATCATTTGTCTCTCCGCTGAATCAAGTGGGGATAGTTATCAGTTACATCTTGAGATTGGTGTGCTACAGTATTGGTTAGGTTAACTGATATATGTGTGGCAATATCTGTGTGCTAGAGTATATATATATATGTAAATAGGTTAACTTTACCACAATGTGTACATTTTAATGACTGACATTATGTTTCCGCGTTACTGAATAATTTTCATTATATTAAAAATGATCGATCGAACCGGAAGTGATGCAAGTTCCGGAAGCTGCGTGAAATAATCACCGTGGAAACCAATGTAACGGTTCAACCACCAAAATAAATCATTCCGAACCTGTCCCAAATCAAAACAAAATTGGTCCGGGTTCACTTTCATTAATTAATGTCATCAATTTTATAATTAAATTATTTAAAAGAAACGGATTATTGGGTCAAATGATATTGCTGCAAGGCGTATTTCACAGGTCAGTATGGCATGATAAGAGCAATTTATGAGATTTTATACGACCGATAGAAAATATCTGGACCGATTTTTTATTGAACTTTGAAAATATTTGGACCGATTCTTTATTAAACTTTGAAACGAAAACCGGTTTTGAACTTCAGAAATCGGTCCAAAAACCAAAAAAACGGCAATTTTAGAAGGCGTGGTGGCAACATCTGTGTGCTACAATATTGGTTAGGTTAACTGATATATGTGTGGCAACATCTGTGTGCTGCAGTATTGGTTAGGTTAACTGATATATGTGTGGCAACATCTGTGTGCTAGAGTATTGGTTAGATTAACTGATATATGTGTGGCAACATCTGTGTGCTAGAGTATTGGTTAGGTTAACTGATATATGTGTGGCAACATCTGTGTGCTACAGTATTGGTTAGGTTAACTGATATATGTGTGGCAATATCTGTGTGCTAGAGTATTGGTAAGGTTAACTGATATATGTGTGGCAACATCTGTGTGCTAGAGTATTGGTTAGGTTAACTGATATATGTGTGGCAACATCTGTGTGCTACAGTATTGGTTAGGTTAACTGATATATGTGTGGCAATATCTGTGTGCTAGAGTATTGGTAAGGTTAACTGATATATGTGTGGCAACATCTGTGAGCTTCTTTTATAGACATGGTTATTGGCAAAAAAATGTTTATGCAAATTATAAAATACTGAAAAATCCTGAAACTACTGTTGAGATTTGATTTCTCTGTTGATGTAATTGTATTATAATCTTTTCTCTTTTTTTCACAGCATGTGATGAAGTTTGCAGAGATGTCACATGAAGTTATGATACAGAGAGCTCAACAGGCCAAGTTTGATCTGGGTCTTGCACCTGGTTGTCGACATCTTGGTGAGAAACTCCGTGAGGAAAAGATCCTTGAAGAGAAGGAGAGGGAAGAAAGAGAAGGTAAGAAAATAAGGGTAGATTTTGGAGTCAATACTTCAATATAGCTTTAAAAAATGGAAATAAATTACCATTTAGCTTTTAAAATGAAGTGGGGTGGAGTAAATAGACTCCTGTGAAATATTTTATCAAGATTTCTATACAGAAATACGGTGATTCAGAAAATGTTTATTTAAAATATATGAATTAGTAAATGAAACCAAATGATTCCATCAATAATTATTTCTTTATTTTAACATATAATGATTGATTGATTGATTGATTGATTGAATATTTAGCGTCATTTTTATGCCATCGAGGGCTAACAGACAATCAGTTAACGTAACCACTGTTTCCTGGGATTAACCAGTACTCGAGCACACCTCGTCTCCGCAAGTAACTGATAACTTTCCAACATGAATCAGTGGTGAGAGACAAATGATAATGAGACGCAATGTCGTATATCAATCATCATGGAGACTGTTGCCGGGCGTGGGATTGGAACTCACGACCCCTGGATTGATAGTCAGATGCGTAACCGACTGAGCTAATCGGGCCCGGCTTTAACATATAAATCAGGAGTGTAAAATTCCACTTACCACTTACCCGCTTGTGTTGCTGAGTTTGAAGTTGTAGTCAGGCGAATAAAGTGTAAATGCTAGTTAATGGGTTGAGAATATTCCTGTGATATAATTATTCCAAAAATGTGGAAAAAAAACATTTTAAATTATTATTCATTCAAGCTAACAATTATTCTTTATTTATTTCATTTAAAGTGAAAAATAATAAGAATTAAATTTTTTTGCATTTGTCAAAATTTTCATGCGTGACTTTGATGTCTTAACCAATAATTATGTTGTGGAATACGCTGTACATAATTTATGAATAAAATATGTTTAAAACAATAAGATAACAGGACTCTATTTGTTCGATCGGAAATGGCAGTATCATTATGATATACGGAACACCTCACTCAATTCTACAAATAAAAATGGGCAAATGGTGCCCAAGGAGTTCCGAATACTCAGACTGTATGACTGTTTAATATTTATATAACATATTAGTAATACAGTGTTATCTTAAGTATGTACATCTGTATAATTTCAACTTCAAATTTTATTTTCTTGTATTCAGCTTTGGAGATGGTTCCCCGTCCATGTATAGTTTTCTCACTTGGTGCAGACTTTCCAAACATGGAGGTGAGTAGGTACATGCAAGGAAGCGAAAATTAAATTAATCACAACTGATTTTGAAGATTTTTTTTTTAATATAATTCTGTGACACTTAACAGCTGTTTTATCTGGGTTAAGTTTACATTGAAAATCATTTAATGAGATAGATTTTAGCAACAAAAAAAAGACTGTTTTTGAGAAGAACAAGAAATATCACTGTTTTGGCCAAAATTATTACTTTTTCTAATTTTTACCTCTACTGGTCAAAGGCCAGAAGTGCTTATGCGATGGCGCAGTTGTCTGTCGTCTGTCGTCTGTCATCTGTCGTCTGTCGTCAGTTAGCAGCACTTTCTCTAAAACCACTAAGCCAATTATACTGAAACTTCACACGGGTGTTTCTGTTGCATAGGAGACTATACAGAAGACTTTTTTTTTCGATCTGAAATTCAAGATGGCCGCCGTTACTAAACATAGTCCAAAAATTAAAAAATCTTCTTCTCATGAACGGCCCAACAGATTTTCAAAATGTTTATGTAGTAATGATGACCAACTATAGTTTTGTTAGATTTGTTCAAATGGTGTCCCTAGGTTTAAATATGACCCCGCCCCGAGGGTTCAATTAGGGGACACATGTCATTATAATATTTATTTTTTTTTTTAAAATGGAAATGATTTGGCCTATATCTTCACAGAAGCATTGGGTGGTGAAGGAGGTTCAGATTTGTAAAAATGACTGTGTTCCACTGTGTTCAGGGGTCAGGAGGGGTCCAAAAAGAGTAAAAATTGGGAATTACTAAATTCGTTTTCATAAGAACCGGTATGTCAGATTTGTTCATATTTTGCATAAATTATCCCTATGTGAAGGGGTTTGATTGCAGATAAGAACTTAGGGGCTAAAATTTATAGGGGCCCTGTAAGGGTACTTAGAACTTTACATAGGGATACTATGGGAAAACAGAAAATTCTCTTTTTCTTTCATCTGTTCTTCAACCACTAGGCTAATTAAACTGAAATTTCACACGGGTGTTTCTATTGCATAGGAGACTATACAGAAGATATTTTTTTCCGATCTGAAATTCTAGATGGCCACCATTACTAAAAATAGTCCAAAACTTAAAAAATCTTCTTCTCATGAACAGCCCAACAGATTTTCAAAATGTTTATGTAGTAATGATGACCAACTATAGTTCTGTTAGATTTGTTCAAGTGGTGTCCCTAGGGTTAAATATGACACTGCCCCGAGAGTTCAATTAGGGGACACATGTCAATATAATATTTTTTTATTTTTTTTTAAAATGGAAATAATTTTGCCTATATTTTCACTATAGCATTGTTAGGTAAAGGAGGTTAAGATTTGTAAAATTGACTGGGTTCCTATGTCTTAAGGGGTCAGGAGGGGCCCCAAAAGGTTACAAATTGGGAATTAGTAAAATTGTTTTCTTAAGAAGCGGTATGTCAGATTTTTACATATTTGATATAAATTATCCCTAAGTGTAGGGGTTTGATTGCAGATGAGAATTTAGGGGTTTAAATATAAAGGGGCCCTGTAAGGGGACTTAAAATTTTACATAGGGATACTGTGGGAAAACAGAAAATTCTCTTTTATTTTTCATTTATTCTGAAACCACTAGGCCAATTAAACTGAAACTTCACATGGATGTTTCTATTGCATAGGAGACTCTACAAAAGATTTATTTTTTCTATCTAAAATTCAAGATGGCCACCATTACTAAAAATAGTCCAAAACTTAAAAAATCTTCTTCTCATGAACCGTCCAACAGATTTTCAAAATGTTTATGTAGTAATGATGACCAACTACAGTTTTGTTAGATTTGTTCAAATGGTGTCCCTAGAATTAAAATGACCCCGCCCCGATGTTTCTATTGTATAGTAGAATTTCAAAAAGTGCTATGGCCACTATGAGTCAGTAGAGCGTCCTCAGGCCCTCTTGGGCCTCTTGTTAACTAAAGTCATCCATCGACAAATATGCTTTAAAACAAAAACAATGTAAATAAAAAAGCATAATTCATGTAAAAAAAATGTTTTTTGTTACGTGTTATAATCACAAGAATGGGTATAACCAGAAAAAGCATGTCTTATAAAAAGTACTTTGTGGCTGTTGTTCAGAAAACCAGTTTCGCAGTCGACTCACAGATTTTGAACGAGAATACCAGCGTCTTGAAAAACGGAATGTAGAACTGGAGAGCCTTAGCAACAGAACAGACAGCACCTATTCCAAGATGGAGTCCAAGTGTCGATCGCTGGAACAAAAGACAAACTCATTACAGCTGCAGTTGAACGAGATGATGAAGATGAGAAGAGAGTTTGAAGCTAAGGTAAGGAACAAAAGTTAGCATGGGAACTCTGAAACAAATGTTGAAATTCCTTTAGGCCATAATAAATTAATTGCTAGATTATCATCCCACCCACCACCTAATTTTCATGCCGCTCTGACCCTTTTTATTTTCATTTAAACAACAACAAAAAAAAAAAAGAAGAAAATCCTCCCCTTTACCCACTTTTAAGAAAAAATTTAATGATAATCTATTAATAATTTATAATAGCCTAATGAACAAATGTTACCAAGGCATCTTTTTAAACAGGTACTGAAATGCTGTTACCTCAAAGCTGACAATGGTACTTTTAACTTTGTACATGTATATAAAAAGGAAAGCAAAATATTAACGCATACATGCAGTCTGTGCCAAAAACCTTTCAGGACTCTTCCTTAAGTCCGTGAAGAACAGATGACCTAAAATTTACATAATAGGCCTAAAACAAATTGTTTGTTTCCAATTTCATGGCCAAAAAAATAGGGTAGGTAGGTAGGTAGGTAGGTAAGGATTTTTTGTTTTAATATTTTTTTTTAATCTTGATGCTATGTATTTTTAACATGTTTTGTATGTTGTCTATGTGCTTTTAATGTTTATGAATGTAAATTTAGATAAACACAACCAAACAAAATTGTAAAAAAACACATTTCTGCACTTAATAATAGACACCCATCCAGCCATCTTATTGACTTTGTGTTTAATTGGGACTGATTGACCTGATTCGGGAGATATCAGGTTCTGGGACAGACCCAGGTTTTCCCTAGGATTTTTCATTTGTGGGTTAAGGACACTTACAATGCTATTTTAAGGGTCCCAAACTTTAAGGCATCGTGCTGATCTGATGAGGTTGATAAGGATATTTTTAATTGTACCTTTTATTCATGAAGACAGCTGTGAGCTGTTAAAGCACAACCCAGAAGGACTCTTGCTTGCACTTTAGGGACTTAGAGTTTAGAGATTCAGCTCAGACTCAAATTGTCCATTTCAGATTCAAATAACATCTATTTAAGAAGCAGTTTGCTATATTTATTTGCAAAACCAAGCAGTTTTAATGATAGTTTAACAGAAAATGTTACATAATCACATTTCTTACCTATAATTGTATGTTTACAGTGTTTTACCAAAATGTAAGATTTGAGCCCAAGTCCGTTTCTCAGCATCATATTGTTGACGAATCTAGGCCCTGGCTTATTTGCAAGGCTTCTAAATCGCGAATACTGATGACATTACGTACAACAGTAGACTGTTCATTTGCAATACAAATCACTGATGCTTATGATGCAAACAATTGGTCATTGTAAGAAAATTTACCATATATACAACAAAATACGAAAAAGACGAGCATAATTGTATTAAAACACATTTTATTTCATAAATTCCAATGAATTTCGGATTTTCCTGACTCTTGTCACGTGATCAACAACAGTGTAATGGTAAACAAATGTTAGTGCATATGATCCGCTTCATGCGGTCTTACATAGGGGAAACGTTTTGGTGAAAAATAACAAAAACATCACGATTTTGATAGAATTTTTGCAATAAAAGTAAATATATATATCTCAAATATTTTATTTGGTATCTTATTAGGAATTTTGTTACTTTGGATTGGAAAAGGAATGAACGACATTGCTTTTTTGTGGAAATGTGATCTTGACGCAATGGAATTTAAAAGTCTACGCTTGAAAATGTGTGTCAGACGCAGAAAAATAGGGCTGCATTCAATTCGGTTAAATGGTTGATAACGTTAGCCAACATATTTTTCTGTACACCCGCAGTACACAATATTTTTAGGGTCGGTTGGTGTACCGGAAACAAACAATTTTTTTAAGGCCTAACATTTTATTTTCTATATTTTTATCATTTATATAAATCATTATTTTATTCAGTTTCAGCAAAGAAACTATGTAAATTTCTGGCAATATCTTCCTCAGATTGTTCCATATTTTTATAAAGTCATAGATATAGTCAGGACTGTATGTTTTGGAAAATTTTGCAATTCCGTTAAAATGTCATAGACTGGGTTCTCGTACTATATTTATTTTTCACAAACTATGTGAACCTTTTCCCCAAGCAATGAGGGAGTTTGACTTTTCAAAAGAAGAAGAGTAGGTCTGTTACATGTACAAATTGCACAAGAAATGCATGGATACATAGAGATTTGTGATTGCAATAGATCATGTAACTAACTGGACAAACAGGTTTTCACTTTCAATCCGGACAACTCTCGCACAATGGGGGAAGGGTATACATGTATGTTGATGAAAACATCGGATCATTGCAGATTGCCACATGAACATCAAGTCGATTTTAATGATCATCAAACTGATTTACATATTTTTATATAAAATTTTATGAATAATATAAATATGTCTATTAAAAGGTTCATTGACCTTAATAAAGAATTCATTTACACCTTGTTATTGTAAACAGGTCATCTGCGGCAGATTGGTCTAAGGTACTGTCTCTTGCCTCTCACTGCTAAGGTCATATGTTCAAGTTAAAAATGGTGTTAAACCCCATTAAAAAAACATGTTATTGTAAATAAGTAGTTTGAAGTATTACTTGAGCTGACGGTATCTATATATATATGTGTGGAGTCTAGTGGTAGATCATTGGACCAATGATCAGGGGTCATGGGTTTGATCCTTTGCTACAGCTATTTGTAGTGTCCTCGAGCAAGACCCTTGATCCACTTACGCTTTGTACTGGTTAGTTCAGTTTGAACATATTTTATTGCCAAATATATACACACTGCAGTATATAAGGGACTTTGTATGCAGGAAGACTTCGAGCTTGATTCGTCTTAAGTTGCAGGAACTAGTTTCACAATTGATGTAAAATAAATAAATTCAAAACATTGTACATGTATATTTTCAGTTGCATGACAAAAACATGAAGATTCGACAAGAACAGAGTGAGAAGGAGAGATTGAAGGACAGCTTTAAACAGAGGTTGGAGATGAAAAATATTCACTGGGAGAACAATATGGTATGTATATTAGACATAGAGGATCTTACTTGAGTGCTTATTTATCATAAAATTTATTAAATAAATTATTAATAAATTCAGTGATAAATAAGCACTCAAGTAAAATAAATACAAGGCTCTGTCGAGCATTATATCATTTTTCCCAACAAGTTTGATAAATTAAAAAAAAATGAGGCCTAAATAAAAATAGTGTTTGTTTCCCCTTGCGCGACCAACCCACGAAAAAAGCACCGACTGAAAAAATTTTATTTGGGAAAATTTCTGAATTTTTTTTTTTTTATTTTTCGACTGCTCCGGGCTTGTCTTAAAAATCTGACAAGCGAGTTTTCACAATACACAGGTCTGCAAATAACTCTATTCTATACAACACATGTGAAACTGTTGCTTATAGACTGAAACTAATCAGTAGAAACAATTGACCCCCGCGGTGTTTACTGCATGCCCGATAATGCGACTTCGGAAAACCGCTCATGCATATTCAATTATCTATTTTTATTCCTCTAATGTGAATGGGGGATAGCTTTGAACATAAATTAATCTATTTTAAATAACGGCTATGATTGGTCGGATATCTACGACCACGGTACACACAGCGTTAAGTTCTGGTATTTTAATAAATATTTCGTAGATTTACAATGATTGGAACTGCATGTATGTAAATTTTCTTCTGTGACCAGGGGCCAGCAAAAGCCAGTAACTAGTCCGTCGGATGAGTAAACCTTTTTGCAGAGATCGAAAAATAAACAATCTGAAAATTGTAAAAAAGGTAATGATCCAAAGTCGTTACGGTATTTATTCTTTCTATATTTCATTGCTGTAAATATAATTTGTAAATTTGACATTTAACGATCATCAACGATAACTTTATCATGCAATTTCTTGTTGAGTCCCAAGGACATTTTCTTTAGAAACCATTCGGCATAATTTTTTATAAGGTATCGAGAAGCGCATGCGCAGCTTTTTAAGATCGGCTTAAAAATCAGACTTTTCGGTCTTCGGAATATTTCCCGGTCTCCGGAATATTAACAGTCTTTTTGCGTTTTACATATTACGGAGGCTTGAATGCATTTACTTTTTATGTTTACCCCAAGCTGTTTGTATTCGGAACAAAAGCGATATATAAACATCAACAAACTTAATGTTTATTGCATGATCATAACGGTTAAAGCTAGTGGTGTACTTACTGTAAATGAAGTAATAAAACTATTTAAGGTAAGATAAGGTCACAATGTGCTTCCAAAATAGACACTATTTTACTATAACTTTTTTGGACAAGTGAGTTTTCCATACGGATGAGTACTTTTTACCAGTCCACTTGCCTGACAGACGAGTGCTTTTAAAAGCTTTTCCCGACCCCTGTTGTGAAAACGTGAACGTTGATATTTAAATCGAGTATACGGTAAAGAAAAATGTGTGGTTTCAGCGTATAATTTTCTTTGGCAGTCATGTCATGATTTAAATATAGTATTGAAAAAACAATTAAGATAAATTGTCTTTTTAATATTTGAAATAAAGTTTACTAGTTGCACTTTTCTAGATAACAGACTGCCAAGTTCTCTTGGATGAATTGAATAGCTTTGTAGGCTTGACATTGCCATTGTTGTGTGTTATGACATTTAGTAATCATAAGAAAAGAGAAAGATATTTAAAATAATTATTTGAATTAACACCTGCTCCCACACTGCCACAGAGTGGCAGAACAGATATGATAGTCAATAAAGAACAAAAACAAAATACAACTTAATAAGTTGGTCATACTTATAGAGACAAAGTCAGTTCTCCCTGAATTTCTCTCACTTCTCCTGGTCTTGTTCAAACTCTAAAACTTGTGATTTACACATGCATAATGGTATAGGGAGCTAACCTTACATAAATATTAATACATTTAGGTCTATTTATGTTTAATTATTTTATATTTTACTGCAAAGTGTATTGGTAATAAAAATCTTGGCAAGTGATCTTTGATCAGGGCAAGTTAGTACTACTTCTGGTAGTTTATTTTGATAAACAATGTTCAGAAACTGTATTATTATATAGAATGAATAATACTAGAAAATTTGACTGCAGAACTTTACTAAAACTGTTGCATTTAAAAATGCCAATGAACTATATTAAATAATGCCAACAGATTAATACTTATTATTCTATATACAGTTTCATTTTTTGATCTAGTTCTGTAGGCATTTTTAAATGCAAACAGTTTAAGTAACTGCTGTCCGATTTACTAATACTAGTCATATTGTATACAGTTTCATTTGTCAATCAAAATAAACACAGTTCAGTTTATTATATATAAATGTTATACAAATACTATTCATTTTTACAGTTTTTCTTAGTTTTCAATCCTACACTTTTACAAGCAATGCAGTTAGTATTGAGCACATTTAATACATGACATTGTAATATAAATTATGTTGTTGTATTGGAATAGCCATATCAGGTAATAAAATGTTGAGTTTCTTTGTTTATCAATACATGAATGTTTTTTATGGATTTCAAAAAAAAAAGCAAAAAAAAAAAGCCTACTTACCTACCCAGTTCTAAAATCTAGGGTCGGGCAAGGGGAAACAGAGATATTTTTAAGTGTGGCCTGAGCACGAATATAAGATTCATTTTATCACATAACTTAGGAAAAAATTACATTAACCATTTATTTAACATATCACCTCAATAAGGAACGAGAAAAAATTGATATGATGAAATGTCTCAAAATGATTTTATTTAACCATGACAAATCAACGCCATTTATATATTCCAGCAAGTCAGAAAGTACTTTAATTTACGTACAAGAGCCGAGAAAAAAACAGAGTGATGAATCAGAAGTGATGTTTCACTAGGTTAATTTAAAAATATGTTGTAGGTTTATTATTCTCATGCACCGTAAATTATGGGATTTGTTGTCATTAGAAATATTTTTATCAAACTTTTCCCCGTAACATTATCAGGAGTAGCACAATGAAGTACTTCTTCTGATAAACAGCATTCAAACACAAACTATGTAGTATTAAGAAAAATATATTTATTCAATTTATATACTTAAAGTTTATCAATATTTATTTTAAGGAAATGAGAAATAAAGAGTCAATTAAACGCATATTTTCTATACAAATAGTCCATGCCTTCTTACCACCCCAAAATTGGTTAGTGAGGTGTCTAGGTACACAGATCAATCGGAGGTAGTGACGTCATCTGTGAAACAAATTGGTATAAAAGTGTATCTCCCCCTCTCTGGGAGACTTAGTTTTTGTGCTTTTCTTCTGTCCATCCATCTGTCATAAAATCTTGTCTGCAAAACTCCTTTCATCTAAGGGGTCTTCTAGCCAAAACTGTATATAATAATTTAATCTTAATTATTAGCTCGTCGGGATGAAGTCCAGGGAGAGCTATTGCCATGACCCCAGCGTCGTCGTGGTCGTCTGTAGACACCCAGGCTAAAATTCTGCGTTTAAGATATCTATGCAACCACTCATTGGATGTGAATGAAACTTCGCATGTGTGTTCACCATCATCAGTGGAACACACACAGACAAGAACCCTTTTTGGACTTAGACACCCAGGGGCAAGCTTTGTTGTCTTTTTAAAAAAATGCATCGTGGCTCAGCGCAAAACCCCAGTAACTGCATTAGTCTTACTTTTCAGGAGAGACATAAAACTGATTATATCAATTACTAGTTAAAAGACTTAAATTTAATCTTATAATTAAGCATATTCATTAAAAACAGTTCTTCACATTTGTATCTTGTATAAAAAAAAATATTAACAAAGTATTAAAAGTGATCTGAAAAATTAAGTTGGAAATTTGTGTTGAAAAACTCAGCGCAAAACTCCAGTAACAGCACTTACTGATTTTTTGCTCTGAAATATATTTGTGCAAAACTCCAGTTAGTGTGTTTACTGTTTTTTTGCTCTTAAATTTATTTGTGCAAAACATCAGTATTTACTCTAAAAGGTATATTGTACAATTAAAATGGTCAAAGATTTACTATACAGGACAACTAGTATAATAACATTAGTTTAATGGAAAAAAGAGTTTAGAGTTTATTTGACTTTTACAATAGACAATATTTATTCAAACAATATTTTATTCAAAAGTAATTCTGACCTCTGGCCCATAATACAAATATACATAGTAAACATGCACATAACAAATGACTTGCTATAACTAATAGTAATTGCTTCTTATAAAATTGTTTTTGTTTTTTATTGGTTTTTAAATTAAAAAATCAAATAATATTAAAATGAAACATTTCTTTTCTTACACTGATATTTATTAAGCTTCACAATAGGCATGAATAGAAAGCTCTTTGGAATTATAAACTGTTTTAAAACCATAAACAGAATGATTCATATTTCTCTTTTATAAACACTATTTCTGTACTTCATAACGCAATAAAAAAAAATTTATTAACATTATTTGAGCAGTATCTATCAATTATAATCTTTAGTAATTTAAAAAAAAAAATGCCACAATTTTCATCTTTTAGCAGTGTTTTATTTAAAAATGTGTTGCTTTGAGTCGTGATATATATTATAAATAATGTGTCGTTTTTCGTTAATTAAATTGCAATAGAAGTCATTCAACATTAATATAACTATAACTATATTTGCCAGTTATGCTAAAAAATAATAATAAATTAACGGACAAGTTGGCTGCTTTAATTACCATTAATAAACAAACAGTATTTCTTTGAAATCTTCCTTTTACTATTGGTCTTGTTTAGAATTCTAACTCTTGATTGTTCTAGAATTGTTCGAGACATATAATCTCTTTGGCGATCAATATAACCAATGTCCCAGAAATCATTGAATAAAGTTTCTCTTTGGGTTTCTCTAATATGTAGTTGCAATTTCTTTTTACAAAGCAATCCACAACCTTTTTTTAACTGATTTAGCATATTTATTCACCCTAGAATGACTTGTATAGCTTAGACCTCTGTTTCTTTTATTTTTTTATAATATTTCTTTTCCATTTAGATTCCTGTTTCTTTCTTTTTCTCCCCCTACTTTGATTTTCTACAACTAAGACATTTCCCATTTGACATTCATTAGAGGGGCTATTGAGTTAGAGGTGTGAGGGATTAAATTCCTAACGGGTCGTGCATAGTAAATCAATGGTGTGTCATCATCATCATCAACCGTATTCTCACTCATTTCTTATAACAAGTACCATCTATTTCACTATTCATCTCAGTAGAATTCCTTCTATCACTAACACTTTTACCTGACTTGCCACCACTACCACTATTCATATCACTACCATCGCCTCTATCACCAATCTTGGTACCATCCCCTCTTTCACCACATTTACCACCACTATTCATTGCACTACTATTGCCTCTATCACCAATCTCAGTACCATCCCCTCTTTCACCACATTTACCACCACTATTCATTGCACTACTATTGCCTCTATCACCAATCTCAGTACCATCCCCTCTTTCACCACATTTACCAACACTATTCATTGCACTACCATCGCCTCTATCACCAATCTTAGTTCCATCCACTCTTTCACTACACTTACCACCACAACCACTATTCATCTCACTATCATCACCTCTATCACTAGATTCACCAACACTACCACTATTCATCTCATTACTATTGCCTCTATCACTAATCTTACTACTATCCCTTCTATCACCAGACTTACCACCACTATCACGATTCATCTAACTACCATCACCTCCATCACCAGACTTACAATTACTACCACTATTCATCTCACTACCATCGCCTCTATCACCAGACTTGCCATCACTACCTCTATTCATCTCACTACCATTGCCTCTATCACCAGACTAACCAACACTACCACTATTCATCTCACTGACCATCACCCCTATTACTAGACTTACCACCACTACCACTATTCATTTCACTACCATCGCCACTATCACCAGACTTACCAACACTACCACTATTCATTTCACTGCCATTGCCTCTATCACCAGACTTACCAGCACTACCACTATTCATCTCACTACCATTGCCTCTATCACCAGACTTACCAACACTACCACTATTCATCTCACTACCATTGCCTCTATCACCAGACTTACCAACACTAACACTATTCATCTCACTAGCATTGCCTCTATTACCAGACTTACCAGCACTACCATTAATATCTCATTACAATCGCCTCTTTCACCAGACTTACCACCACTACCACTATTCATTTCACTACCATCGCCTCTATCACCAGACTTACCACAACTACCACTATTTATCTCACTACCATCGCCTCTATCACCAGATTTACCAACACTACCATTGCCTCTATCACCAGACTTACAACCACTACCACTATTCATTTCACTACCATCGCCTCTATCACCAGACTTACCACCACTACCACTTTTCATTTCACTACCATCGCCTCTATCACCAGACTTACCACAACTACCACTATTCATCTCACTACCATCGCCTCTATCACCAGACTTACCAACACTTCCACTATTCATCTCCCTACCATTGCCTCTATCACCAGACTTACCAACACTACCACTATTCATCTCACTACCATCGCCTTTATCACCAGACTTACCACCACCACCACTATTTATCTCGCTATCATGGCCTCTATCGCCAATCTCACTATCACCAGACTTACCAACACTACCACTATAATAATTCATCTCACTATCATCACCTCTATCACCAATCTCACTACCATCCCCTGTATCACCAGACTTGTCACCACTACAATAATTTATCTCACTATCATCACCTCTATCACCATTCTCACTTCCATCCTCTCTATCACCAGACTTACCAACACTACAACTATAATAATTCATCTCACTACCATCGCCTCTATCATCAATCTCACTACCATCCCCTCTATCACCAGACTTACCAACACTACCACTATAATAATTCATCTCACTATCATCGCCTCTATACCCAATCTCACTACCATCCCCCTGTCACCAGACTTACCAACACTACCACTATAATAATTCATCTCACTACGATCACCTCTATCACTTATCTCACTACCATCCTCTCTATCACGTCTTACCAACACTACCACTGTAATAATTCATCTCACTATCATCGCCTCTATCACCAATCTCACTGCCATCCTCTCTATCACCAAAATTACAATCAATGTAATCACTTTCACTCTCCCAATCAAGACCTCCATTTACAACATCATCATCATCACTTTCACGTTGCATTTCAGAAGTAGAAAAATCTAACATTTATATCTATAGAACTTTAAAACATGCTGCTGTCATTCAGATCCAGATATTTTTAGCTCGCCGGGACGAAGTCCAAGGAGAGCTATTGCCATGACCCTGGCGTCGGCGTCTGTAGACACCCAGGTTAAACTTTTGCGTACAAGTTTCTGATATCTATGCACCCACTCATTGGATGTGAATGAAACTTCACATGTTTGTTCACCATCATCAATGGAACACACAGAGACAAGAACCATAACTCAGGATTGCATTTTAGCACAGTTATGGCCCATTTCAGACTTAGACACCCAGGTTAAACTTTGCATTTAGTTGTGTACAAGTTTCAGATATCTGCAACCACTCATTAGATGTGAATGAAACTTCACATGTTTGTTCACCATCATCAATGGAAAACACAGAAACAAGAACCATAACTCAGGATTGCATTTTGGCACAGTTATGGCCCTTTTTGGACTTAGACACCCAGGTTAAACTTTGCATTTAGTTGCGTACAAGTTTCAGATATCTGCAACCACTCATTGGACGTGAATGAAACTTCACATGTGTGTTCACCATCATCAATGGATCACACAGAGACAAGAACCATAACTCTGGATTGCATTTTGGCACAGTTATGGCCCTTTTTCGACTTAGACACCCAGGTTAAACTTTGCATTTAGTTGCGTACAAGTTTCAGATATCTATGCAACCACTCATTGGATGTGAATGAAACTTCACATGTGTGTTCACCATCATCAATGGAACACACAGAGACAAGAACCATAACTCTGGATTGCATTTTGGCACAGTTATGGCCCTTTTTCGACTTAGACACCAAGGTTTAAACTTTGCATTTAGTTGCGTACAAGTTTCAGATATCTATGCACCCACTCATTGGATGTGAATGAAACTTCTCATGTGTGTTCACCATCATCAATGGAACACACAGAGACAAGAACCATAACTCTGGGTTGCATTTTGGCACAGTTATGGCCCTTTTTGGACGAGGCGAGCTTTGTTGTCTTCGGACAGCTCTTGTTTTACTTTTCAAGGGGGAGGGAGTGTCAATAAAAAGTTATAGTGCAGGAAAGTTATAAAATCATAGATAATACTGGTTTTTTGCATTATTGATTTTTGTGTATTGTACTTTTAAAGCTTAGTGCAAAAACTCAATAAGTGCACTTACTGGGGTTTTGCTCTGAGAAAAATCATGAATGCAGATATTGGATTTTTCTATTTTTTGAATTAAAACATTAAAAAAAAAATTTCAACCACCATATTTTGATAGGAGGTGTGTGTAACTTACCTTTATATACCAAATTATTGAAAAAAGTAATTTTTGGAAATAATGTTAGTTACATATACTGGGGTTCGTATTCATGAGTCTGACATCTTGGAAATAAATTAAAACATCATTCAAAATATGAAAGACAAATCATAATACAAACAGAGTGGTAGTGTAGTGGATAAAGTGTTGGACACTCACACCAGAGGTTGCCTCTCAAAAAACTACACTTAACAATGGTTCTACCCAGGAAGCGCACCAGAGAGTGGCTCATATAAGCGTTGAGCTTTCTCTATACAAAATAAAAAATCTTTTATTTCAAATTGTGAAATATTATTATTTCAAATATAATGATTACATATATAATTGTAATGTTCCAATCTTTGTTTTGTAGGTGAATTTCTCCATCCTATTTATAGCATTTAACTTTATGATAGAATATGAACAGTTCTATGTCAGCCTACAGTCTACAAGTTAGACACTACAATACAATGTCTGAGATGCAGCACATCTGTACCTACACCCTGCAACATCTGTGGAGACAATATGTTTTAATGCAGAAATACTAGTATGGATTTGCAAAGCTGCTTAAATTATAAAAACATGTCTGCAAATATCTCTATTTGATAAGACACAGTTCAAACTGTTCCCTATACACTGTAGCATTTTAAGAAGTGCAAAGAAATGTTGCATCTGTTAAACATGTGAAAGTCCTTGAAAGTGACATTAATTTTACCCATGTTTGTGTCATTTCTTTTGGAAAATAAAACACTGTTATAGATTGTGTAGTTAATATGGAGGAAATGTATCACATTGTTGGAAATTTTATATTGTTTTCAAAAGCTAATAGGTTATACTGGTAGCTAGCTTATGTTGGTCCAACAACAGATATAGAAGTCGGTTCACTGCTTTAGAAGTCTTGGTCTAAATCGTTATGAAGAATTATAGAATTATCTGTCTTTGATCTGGTTGTCTAAGTTGCTGGCTCAAAATCATTTACCTCACTGTTGTGGTTTAGGGTTCAAGCTCTGTTCAGTCCACCTATAGATAAAGTATGAGAAAGTTTGCCAGTTACTAGTGGAAAGTTAGTGATTTTACTCAGATTCATTCTGAGGTCTTCTTTCACGGGGAAAACTTCATGCATAACTTGTAATGTATTGAAAAAGTTTTAAACCCAATTAAAAATATACATGTATAATATTATGTATATTTCATGTGTATTTCAGGCAATATCCACCATTAACAGCCAGTTGGAGAAAGCTGACCATATCTACAAACAACCGTAGCAATACAGCCAGCATTGGAGAATTTTATGATTCAGGTGCAGTGTTTTTTTTCGGCCATTTTTATAGCCGTTATTGGGTCATATTCCCAATGGCAAATAGTATCTTTTTTTCCCAATTGAATGGTAAAAATTCCCAATTGAAAGCTTCAAAAATGTAAATTGAAACTTGCCATACTTCCTTGATAAAATAAAGAAAGTTTTCCCCATTCTGAATTTAGTATGACATTGATTATTTAATTAAATGGCCTGATAAGCAAGTGTACACTTTTTATAAATATATAAATATATTTAATGCAAAAAAAAATCCCAATGTTAATGAAAATGGCGCTAAAATTCCCAATTCCAAGGGTATGGGTCATCTTCCCAAAATGGTGAAAAAAAACACTGAGGTGGCAGAATACAGTATGGACAGACTGGAAGATAGAGTTGGCCCTGGGGTGGTATCAGTGTTCAAGACAGAGTTGTCAACAAATCTGCAGAATCTGGCACTGAAATACTGCAGCTAGAGTAAATCATCATTTGATGAGTTTAGCAGAATCATAGAGGTATAAGTCTTGTAATATTAGGATTAGCATTATGATAATATCAAAAACATAGTGGATAAGGGGACAGAGGCATATAAAACATTTTGTTTATTGTTGTGTTTGTTGCTTTTTCCCTTCCAACTGTGTGTACAGTTGTCTTGGTGTGTTGATTTCCATTTACTTTTTCTCAGAGGTATACAAAGGGTAGCTTAAGGGTAGGATAGACAAATTTATCTTCAACCTTGGTATTGCATGGTAAGAGAAATACTCTCTCGGGCCAAATATATTCCAAAAATATAAGTTTCCTCTGTGACTGCTATTCCAGTTTGAAGTAATATGTAATTTAGTAGAGCATAGGAAATACAACTTATCTCCCTTGATTGAAATGCTACCATGTGTGTATACATGTAGTGTTTCGTATGTAGACCATTCTATTTCAGCAGCATGATCATGTTTATAAATCGTTGATGTTTTCTGTTAGCCACTGTCACCAAGACGTGTATTTTGTTTTTATTAATTTTAATGGCCAAAGGCGACATGATACCACCGCCCATTTTACATAAAATCTTAACTAACTTGCACAGCAGTTATATAACCAGAAGATCTTGAACAAGTTCTTGAACCAGTGTGACTTGACTACAGATGCCCTCCCCACAGGGCTTATAAGCACATTTTAAGTGAAACTTTAAAAAACATTTACTCTAAAAGTTAAAAATGTCTAGACATTAGATATTATACATGTAGCATTGCATGGAGGTCCCCTAAAAGGTTTGTTGAAGTCAGGTCCTTGGGGTCAAATTTGGGGCCGCCACAGGGGTCATGGTTTTACATAGAGTTTAATAGGGAAAATGTAGACGCAATAGCTCCCCATTTTTAACTGAATCTTAACCAAATTTGCACAGCAGTTATATAACCACAAGATCTCATACAAGTTATTGAACAGTGTGATTTGACCACATATGCTCCCGCCACAGGGCTTATAAGCAAATTTTAAGTGAAACTTTAAAAAACATTTCTCTGAAAATCCAATGCCTAGACATTATATATTTTACATGTAGCATTACAGAGGTCTCCTCAAGAGAAGTCGGGTCACTGGGTTCATATTTGGAGCTGCCACAGGGGTCACTGTTTTACATAGATTTATATAAGGAAAACATTGTAGGCGCAAGGCATCGCCATTTTTCATTAAATCTTAACCAAATTTGCGCAGCAATTACATAACCACAAGCTCTTGGACATGTTCTTGAACCAGCGTGATTCAACCACAAATACCCCTGCCACAGGGTTTATCAAAGCACATTTTAAACGAAACTTTAAAAAGCATTTCTCTCTGAAATATGAAATTATAGTAGTATTCAGCATACAAGTTGAAAAAATAAGCTAAAAATGAAATAAAAATGAATCTTAAAGTGACATGAAATGCTTGAAAAACCCAGTGAAATCCGAGGACTTATTCTTATTGGGGTCCATATAACGTATTAAAAACTATTGTTAGACACTTGAAATAGATTATTACATATTATTTTGTAAAAAATGTATCAAAATTATAAATACTTTATTGTATTTAAGTGATTACATATTAAATGTTGCTTGAGACTAATAATTAATCAAATTAAAATCAAAGAGGGGCAGACGTCGAGAGGATAGAGGTCAGGGGTCATCACATGGGTCACTGTTTTACATATGTTAAACACAAATAAAACTTCTTTGAGTGGGCACAGAAGCAACCCCACAATTTTAGAGGAACTTACACAAAAAAATCCCCTGAAATGATTATCTGTCCATATGTTGCCAGTAGAGCCCCTCTTGGGCCGCTTGTTTGTCCCGATATTGTTGCATTAATCTACCTTTATGTTATTTCTTGTGAAAACATGATAAAACTCTGCTGGTGATGTGCAGCCATTTCATACCCTGGGAACAGTTTGTTCTGTGTACTTTGTTTGATAGGTGATATTTTCACTAACAGTGAAATGTTTTGATAGGTGATTAATTTGTTTACGTGAGTTACATGTCCTCTTGGAAGGACGGTGGTTCATATATTATTGAACCTGTTTCTTGTTAAAAATGTCATAACACTCCATTTAAAAAAAATAATTGTTCATTGTTTTAATACATAGCATTATTTAAAAACAATGCATGAATCCAGATTATTGATGTAGAAGTTCTGTATATCATTTATACATACATGTGACAACAGTTAACAATGTATGATGCAAACTTACTGACTGTACTTATTCTTACATGTACCTGTACCATCAAAATGTTGTGTCTTTCTACAGAAAGTTTTGGCATGCAGGAAGGAGTTGGTTGACTATAAAAGATAACAGAGACTGGCCGTGGCTGCCAGCAGTTGTCCTGTCACTTGTCCACAGGATCCAACAACGATGAGGGCAGTAGATGAGGACACAAAGAGGGACATATTAAGGTTAGTGTATTTAATTGATTACATAAGTTATTAAATATGTTTTCAATTAGATAGTATCATATTCTTTCTAAAGAATCAACAAATGATAGAACAGTTCTCTGGAATAAATGTAAATTTCAAATTTAGATCTACTATGGAAAAATTTCCTATTATAGCGAAACTCTACAGTAATCAAGTCTACAAACAGGAGGAAGTAATGATAAAGTTAACATCATACACATAACCATTGAACCTTGATATCTACTGGATGGCTACCTCAAAGGTGAATGTCAAAATCAGGACTTTGACATACATGTATTGAGGCTGTATATTTTCATATTCTGCAGTATTGGTCGTATCCGGTCTGTAACTTCCAAATGCATGAACCGATTTTCAAACAACTTGATACAAGTGTTCAGCATAATATGACAACATATTGTGCGCATCACCTGGGCAGTTACCTTAATGGTCAAGGTCACATACTGGACTGGGTATATTATTCCAGGGTGACTTCCTTATATTTGTGTAAACAAAATGTATAATTTTGTTATAATTGATATCGAAATTTAAAATCAATGTTGGGGTATAATATAAGGGTTGTGTATTTCCATGTACATATAAAACAGTAAATCAATATACATGTACCAGTATTGTTCGGAAACAAATATAGAAATCTCTGTAGTATGAGCTTATTTCATTCAGAATGTTTTAAAATATTAAAACAAATAAATATATAATAAAATATACATTTTATTTTAATAAAAAAAAAGAAAGCTTTGAAATAGTTATAGAGATTTGTGCAGAATTTCAATGTTTTGTCTATAGCCAACAAAAGTCTGACTGGAAGTCATTCATAGCTCCAACTGTCCATGCATATAATGCCACTAAAAGCAATTCAACAGGTTTTTCACCCCACTATCTTATGTTTGGATGGCATCTGAGACTTTCCGTTGACGCATACCTTGGGACAACCCCAGAAGGTAATGAGGCAGCTGCAGAGCCTCATACTTATGCCCAAAAACTGAAAGCAAGACTCCAGTTTGCTTATTCAGCAGCTGCCAAGGAGCCGCAGAAAAGTTCAGCTAAGAATAAAGTCAATTATGACAAGAAGGTCAGAGAGTTGAAACTGGAAGAAGGTGATCGAGTTCTTGTGAGGATCGTTGGGTTAAAGGGATAGAATAAACTTCCGGACAAATGGAATAACAACCCTGACACGGTTGTTTCTATTCCAAACTTAGATGTCCCAGTTTACAGAGTAAAAAGAAAGGATGGAATAAAGGGGATTTGAACCCTGCATAGAAATATGCTCCTCCCCTTCTCTTTTATCCCACCTGTTCTTACTAAACCAATGTCTAAGAAACCCTGTTAACCCAAAACAGCTGTTGAAGCAGAACATCAGTACAGTGGCTCTGAATTATCAGTATCTAGTAGTTCTTAGTCTGAGACTGAGTCTGACAGTACTTTGTATGTTCTTCCTGCCAGGCGCAAACCTAAAGTTAAGTTTTGCAGCTAAACCGATTGAAATTTTGATGGGTGTACTCTTGACAGTTCCACCTCTGTCGATACTCATGGTACTGTTCGAACTAGCAATAATGTAAATTATTGCAACAGGTACAGTTCAACACTCCAGAATAGTACTGACGACTCTTACCGTCGTTCAGGCATCCTTTCACACAGGTCTGATAGTATCCCAACCCCCAAAGTTCCAACTTTACACGAGGAATCCCACCCTGCAATCCTGATTGTACAGGAGGAACCCCCAGTTGTAAATCCGCCTTTGGATGAAGTGCAGCGACTGCAATATCTGACAAATAACTCCTCAGCAGTAAAGAGATCCAGCTGAGAGAGGAAACCTCCTGATAGATATGGACAATGGTCATATCCTTCACCATCAAATATGTCCCAGACCATTTATTACATTTGATCCTGTCTGCAGAGAATTTCACAATTTTTGATGTGTAATATATGTATTTTAGTTATTTTTACAAATATATTTATTCAGTCAGGTTTAAGATTTAATTAATGTAGTAACTTATAACTTACCATCAATTGATTAAGAAAAACTTAATCATAATTAAACCCATTATTTTACTTTATTATTTTATCTGTGTGAATATAATAAAATCAGTCTAAAGGAAACTACATTGATTAAGTACTTGATGCTTATTAATAGATAAGAAACCTTAACATGTCAAGGAATATCCTCCTGGTCACAAGTACTCTGGCGTGTGTAAATAGATCTATAGTCCATTTCAATTGTTTGTGATGTCAGTGTATCTGTTTGTATACATGTATGTTTTGCACGAAGTGATTGAGCGAATGAGTGAGCAATGTGTGAGCGATTTTATTGCATGATGGGTAAATATTGCATTATGGGTAAATAAACAATTTCCAATTCCCGCAAAACTAACCATCTAGGCACTTTTCTTCTGACAGTTGAATGATAAAGACAAATAGAAAATCTTCACTTCACAGATTTTCTAATATAAAACAAGAAATCTCACTGGTAAGCGTCGCATGCCCCCCAAATGGTCAATGAAACATAATAATATAATTATGTTATAATAAGTAGAGATGTATCCGTGAATATAAAGAGTAATGGACTGATGTTTCAGACTAGACATGCAATTTCATGTTTTAAGCTCTACTGGCCAAAGGCCAGAAGTGCTTATGCGATGATGCGTTGTCTGTCGTCCGTCGTCTGTCGTCTGTCGTCTGTCAGCAGCACTTTCTCTGAAACCACTAAGCCAATAAAACTGAAACTTCACATGGGTGTTTCTATTGCATAGGAGACTATACAGAAGACTTTTTTTTTTCGATCTGAAATTCAAGATGGCCACTGTTACTAAAAATAGTCCAAAACTTAAAAAATCTTCTTCTCATGAACGGCCCAACAGATTTTCAAAATGTAGTAAAGATGACCAACTATAGTTTTGTTAGATTTGTTCAAATTAAATTGTGTCCCTAGGGTTAAATATGACCCCGCCCTGAGGGTTCAATTAGGGGACACATGTCAATATAATATTTTTTTTTTTTTTAAATGGAAATGATTTTGCCTATATTTTCACTAAAGCATTGTTAGGTTAAGGAGGTTAAGATTTGTAAATTATCCCTAAGTGTAAGGTTTGATTGCAGATAAGAATTTAGGGGCTAAAATATATAGGGGCCCTGTAAGGGGACTTAGAATTTTACATAGGGATACTATGGGAAAACAGAAAATTCTCTTTTTTTTCATCTTTTCTGAAACCACTAGGCCAATTAAACTGAAACTTCACATGGGTGTTTCTATTGCATAGGAGACTATACAGAAGACTTTTTTTTTCGATCTGAAATTCAAGATGGCCTCTGTTACTAAAAATAGTCCAAAACTTAAAAAATCTTCTTCTCATGAACGGCCCAACAGATTTTCAAAATGTAGTAAAGATGACCAACTATAGTTTTGTTAGATTTGTTCAAATTAAATTGTGTCCCTAGGGTTAAATATGACCCCGCCCTGAGGGTTCAATTAGGGGACACATGTCAATATAATATTTTTTTTTTTTTTTAAATGGAAATGATTTTGCCTATATTTTCACTAAAGCATTGTTAGGTTAAGGAGGTTAAGATTTGTAAATTATCCCTAAGTGTAAGGTTTGATTGCAGATAAGAATTTAGGGGCTAAAATATATAGGGGCCCTGTAAGGGGACTTAGAATTTTACATAGGGATACTATGGGAAAACAGAAAATTCTCTTTTTTTTCATCTTTTCTGAAACCACTAGGCCAATTAAACTGAAACTTCACATGGGTGTTTCTATTGCATAGGAGACTATACAAAAGATTTATATTTTTCTATCTAAAATTCAAGATGGCCGATGTTTCTATTGCATAGTAGAATTTCAAAAAGTGCTATGGCCACTATGAGTCAGTAGAGCGTCCTCAGGCCCTCTTGGGCCTCTTGTTTACATTAAAGCATGACCTTGACCTTTGTGTAACCTTGACATCTGATGTAATGGTCTGGGTATTTCAACAGTCAAATGCTGCTGAAACATCTTCATGACATGCTGATCACTAATGTCAAGTTATTTTAAAATCCCTAAATGTAAGACAAAGTTACAGATCAATTGTTGATGAATTGAGCCAAGTGTTTTTGAAATCCATCCATATATGATAAAGTTAAAGGACAGACTTGAAATCTCAAACAGATTCAAAGTGTTGTCATACATACTAAAAGTGTGACCTTGACCTTTGAGGTATGGGTCTAGGTCTTACTTATGACACATCATGTCATCTTGATAAATTAGTATAATGAATCATGTAATAGTTAAACATTGTTATTTCTGCTGGATTTTTGTGTGTTTGTGTTTTAAACGCAAGTTTCAATTAATATAATTGATAGAATTTGGAACCCCACATGTTATTATTATACTGTAGTTTAGGTTGAACATTAGATAAATCCGTATACAAAGTTAAACACTGTATATGGCTCTAGGGAATATTGTGTTTATAAAATAACAAGATATTCAATTAGTGACCGACCTTTGTTAATCAGTTCTCAGCAGATCTGATGTGAGGTGATAATGGATATTTTAAAACATTTTTTAATGATGGCGCTTTTTAGGTATGTGCAATCTGCCGGGTGCTTATTTACAAATTTAACAATTTTATTATATAATTTTTTAATTTAATTTTAAATCACTGTGTACCATTACGTGACACACCCTGGGAGATTAACAGAGGTTTGTCAAATCTTAACCATGTGATGTACTAAATATAATATTGCAAGGCTGAAACAGGATATGGTAAATTACACACTATTGCGACTTATCATACTGGGGTAACTCAATTTACATATCGGATTGTGGGAAATGACTTGTATACTAGTCCACGGGTGATTACTTTTTTGACAAACCCTAGTACCTGCCGATAATAAAGTGTTACTTCAAATGAAGTAAATAGTACACTTTTCATTCTTTCCTAATTTTTAAAAAAATTAACATATATAATAGTGTACTATAATTATATACATTGTATATAAATAGTACTCTCTTCAATTTTTATCTACTATTATTTTATCATATAATAGTGTACTATAATTATATACACATATAGTACATAAATAGCAATATACTTAGGTATAGGGCTATATTGTTTACCAATATCAGTAAATACTATTGCATAATTGTGATAGGGAATGTCATATGACGTTATTAGTGTCATAAGCATTCAATATAGAGTTACACAAGACTAACTAATTAAAAAATCAACAAAATATTACAGGAGAATATACTCTACTGTAGTTGATATATCTTGCACAAAGAATATCAAAGTACATGTAAAATTATTTATAAAATTTATAGGGTGAATAAAAAAAATTATCACAGTTACTTAAAAAATAGTCAATAAATCTTGTACAAAGATAAGATAATCAAAAGGAATCCATATAAATAAACATGATCAAAAGAAAGGTTGATTACCGTATGTAATGAATAAATATGTAAAATAGCAAATATGTATATTATCGTCATATATCATTACTCATCCTTCATATGTCATTCATATTCATCAATTTATTTTTAATCATCTGTTCATGCTCGCCAAAATGACCAGTTCAAAGTGCAAGGGTAAATAAAAACTACACAGTCAGTCTTGATAGAATGAGCAAATTTAAAGGCAAAGTCACAGATCAGACACACAATATCAAACAAATTGAAAGTGTGACCTTGATCTTTGAGGAAAGGTTCTGTGTCTTACATGCGACACTTTATTATGTCATGTTGATCAACTGAGCCAAGATGTATCCATAGATGACAGACGGGACAACAAATGTCAAAATGACTGAAAGTGTTGTCAAACAAAGTTAAATTGTGACCTTGACCTTTGAAGTGGGAGTTTGGGTATTAAGTGCAACACGTCGTCATGTTATGTTGATCATTTGTAACAAATATTTTTAAAAATCTATGCATGACAGAGTTGCAGGTCTGACACGAAATCTCACACAGACTCAAAGTGTTGTCAAACTCATATTGTGACCTTAACATTTGAGGTACGGTTGTGGGTCTTACTCACGACACGTCTTCATGTTATGTTGATCAATTGTAGCAAGTATCATTAAAATCCATCTATGCATGACAAAGTTACAGGCCGGACACAAAATGTCACACACTCAAAGTGTTATTAAACAAACTCAAATTGTGACCTTGACCTTTGAGGAACAGGTGTTGGTCTTACTCACGACATGTCGCAATGTTATGTTGATCATTTGTAGGAAGTATTTATAAAATCCATCTATGCATGACAAAGTTACAGGCTTGACACGAAATCTCACACAAACTTGAAGTGTTGTCAAACAAACTCAAATTGTGACCTTGACCTTTGAGGTATGGGTGTGGGTCTTACTCGCCACATGTCGTCATATTATGTTGATCATTTGTACCAAGTATCAACTAAATCCATCTATGCATTACAAAGATACAGGCCAGAAATGAAATACCGGACGGGAATACGGACAGATTGAAGGACCGACGGATGCTGCGATTACTATATGCCACCCAAAAAATTTGGGGGAGTGGGGCATAAAAATTGTTTTGTTTCGTTACTTACTTAATCAGCCTGTTAAGCAATTATTTGTATTTTCATTCTCATTTAAAACCGTATTTGTATTATGTGAAATGTGTGAATTATGTATCGAGTGAAATTGTTTGAAGTTTGTTGTAATCGTTGTTTTCATGTCTTGTACTTTATGGATCGTACTGTGTCGTTGCAGGTTTTTGTCTATAGTGTAAACAGCTTATAAGAACTGCATTAAACCCAAATAAACCCCTCACTGACCTTTAAGTTAGTTCTTGATATAACCACCATCGGCCACAGTTATACAAAAACTGTATGTATCAATACAAGCTATATTATGTCGAAACTTAATACTTTACACAATAACTTTAGATAACATAACATGCATACTATGTCTTACAAGTAATATTTTAAAGCAACACATCCACCTTTAAACTTTTTTAAAAAGTTTTTCAATTGAGTTGTGAGCACATTTCCCATACATAAATATATGGTCAGTGAGCTGTATATGTGCTTACAAACACTATCCAGAACGCTTTAGAATTATAAAAAAAGATGTCCAAATTATAAAGCGTGACAAACGCTTTATAAATTATTTTTAAATTGCCAAGGATTCCAACTTGGCTTCAAATTGAATTATGTGAGTCGTATTAAAAAACTTCACGTTTTAGTGCGTAGTGTACTTTACCTGCCTTGAAAGTCATTTTGACAATTTTCTTTGACTCGGGTGAGTTGCACGCTTGTTTTATAAATTGTTAGTCACGCATTATAATTTGGGCATCATTTTGTTCAGGATTGTGTTTATATGCTCATATACAGCTAATTGATCATATGTTTGTATGGGAAATGTGCTTATAACTCAATTAAAAAATGTTTTTTAAAAGTTCAAACGTGGATGTGTTGCTTTAAGGGTAAGTATAAAACAGAAAAGAATAGAAATGGGTTAAAGAGAGGAAAGAAGCAGCAAAAATAAGAGAAATTTACAGATGAGAAGATGAGAATCTGTATGCAGTATAGTTTTCTTAATTTGACATTCTGAAAATAAATGTTCAAAAGTTTCCGGATATCTCTCACAAAATTCACATAGACATTAACTAACTATTTTATATTTAGATAAAAACTAGTCGTTATATAAAATTCTCATAAGGTATTTGTATTGAAATGAAATTAGTTTTGTGTCTATGGTACTTTTGAAAGATATACTGTTTATATTGTTGCATGTAATAATGCATACATACTAAAATTATAACTAGTGGGTTAGACACTGCTTTCTCTGGAATTAAAGAATGGTATACATGGACATGATGCCATACAATTGTTTTGAATATAAGCATCATTTCATGCCATCAAGGGCTAACAGACGATCAGTAAATCAAACCGTTCCTTCCTGGAATCCTGGAAAGTTAACCTGTGCTAGAGCACACTCATCTCTACAAGTAGATTAGTTAATGTATTATACCGTTAGTTTGATTGTAAAGAAAGCTCAAAGTTAATGTGATTTGCTCTTGAATCTTAAACCAGTACTGAGTGTTGTTATTTGAAAGCATCGGGTTGAGCTGGCGGTGGAACCCACAACCTCTGGTTTGCGCAGGCAACATTATCCACTACACTGCTATCCTGCTTGTCCACCTGAATCAGCAGTGAGAGATGAATGACAATGAAACACAATGTTGTCTTAATCATCATGGAGGCTGGCCGGACGGGGATTCAAACACATAGCCCCTTGATTGATAGTTAGATATGCTACCAACTGACCTAACCAGACCCCCCTGCTAATTCTTTCCCCGAGCAAAACCTCAAATTGAATCTTAAGTATAATCTCAGTCCTTCCGCAAGTAACTGGCAAACTCTTTCACATAAAGTTTTTGAATTGAGCTTGGCTCAAACCTATGACCCCAGTAGTGAAAGTTTGATGATTTTAAGTTGGCAATGAGACAACGGCCATGGAAGACCCTCATGTGCAGTATACATAAAGCTGATACACAGAGCTTAAAAGTTTATTGCAATACATTGATGTTCTTGTTATCAGTTAGTCTTTGAACATAAATTGATTTGTTTGTTTAAATATTTAGTGTTATTTTATGCCATCCAAGTCTAATATGTTCAGACAATGAATATAAAACATTGAATATTTAAGTTAACATGTATTTTGATAACAGAACATCTGCCAGTGATTCTGGGATGGAGACCGCATGTCTGAGCGAGTATTGGAAGCACTCTCTATGTGAAGAGTGTTGCCAGGATGGGTTAGGAGAAATTCTTACACAACCTCGAAGTCCTCTTCTCTGAGATACTCAAGGTCCTCTTTTCTGAGATGTTGCTGGATTCTATGTTGAGACCAGAACAGGTATGATAAACACTTTTTTTTTTGGACAGTATTCTACATATTCACTGTTAATGTTTATTATTTATCTTTATCCATTGTCTCGTTTAAAGACAATGAAAGGTAAGAGCAAGTTCAACTTCATATACTAGTAACTTTTGTTTGTTTTTAACACTGTAAATCTACAATAAAGTTAAGTGTTTGTTTATGATAGTGTCACCCCTATTAAAAGGGCCAGCCACACAAAGCTTATGAGACACCTTTATATTGTACACAGTTACTTCCTGAAAGCTGTTAGACATTCGGTACCCCTCAATTTGATTAGCTGCTGGGTGAGCAACCGGCCGCATCAGAAAAAACCCAAGTGCTTCCACCGGGATTCAAACCTTTGATCTCCTGCTTCCGCGGCACTAAACCGTCAATAATATAAATTTATTAAAGTGTTTTGGTGTTGTACTTTAGATAGTCTAAAAGTCATTAGAAAGTCTCAAATAACATTTTCTACAAGTCATCAGTTATATGTCACACATCAAGTAAGTAATGAATTTTGTCTATTTTAAAATTTTATTCTTTGTGTCACATGATATATTCAGACACAGCATCTTGTGTGTATGAACTGTTAACTGTTCATCATGAAGAACCAGACAACAAGGAGACTATCAACCACATATTTGTGTCCTTACTTGAGCTCCACCAGTAACCATATTGTTTTTGGTTACTGGCAAATCACTGTTTAAAATTGCCTCCATGGCCAGTTTCACCTCTGCGTTCATCATCTTAAAAAGTTATAATGAAAGTGTTTTCACTTAGTCCTGTAAAATTAAATTTCTTTGGCTGTTCTGTGTTATGTTAGAGTGCTATTCCAATTTAGTCATGGTGTTGGCCCGAGACAAGCGTTTAGTGAAATACATCAGTCTGTTATACATATTGCATTATTATGTACATGTATGTTGTTGTGTATAGAATAAGATATGTATCAGGCAGTGTGGTTCAGCTGTAATATATCAGGTGGTGTGGTGGCTCAACTGTAATTTATCTGGCCGTGTGGCTCAGCTGTAATATATCAGACGGTGTGGCTAAGCTGTAATAAATCAGGCAGTGTGGTGGCTCAGCTGTAATATATCAGACAGTGTGGTGGCTCAACTGTAATATATCGGGAGATGTGGCTCAGCTATAATATATCAGGCTCAGATATAATATATCAGGGGGTGTTTTGGCTCAACTGTAATATATCAGGCTGTGTGGTGACTCACCTGTTATATATCAGGCTGTGTGGTGACTCACCTGTTATATATCAGGCTGTGTGATTGCTCACCTGTAATAAATCAGGTGGTGTGGTGACTCACCTGTAATTTATCAGACCGTGTTGTGGCTCACCAGTAATATATCAGGCAGTGTGGTGGCTCAGCTGTAATATATCAGGTGGTGTGGCTCAGCTGAAATATATCATGCCGTGTAGTGGCTCAGCTGTAATATATCAGGCCATGAGGTGGCTCGCCTGTAATATATCCGGCCGTGTGGTGACTGACCTGTAATATATCAGGCAGTGTTGTGGCTCAGTTGTAATATATCATGTCATGTGGTGGCTTGGCTGTAATATTTAAGGCCGTGTGGTGGCTAAGCTGTAATATATCAGGCCAAGCGGTGGCTCAACTGTAATATATCAGGCTGTGTGATGGCTCACCTGTAATAAATCAGGCGGTGTGGTGACTCACCTGTAATATATCAGGCGGTGTTGTGGCTCACCGGTAATATATCAAGCAGTGTGGCTCAGCTGTTATATATCAGACCGTGTGATGGCTCAGCTGTTATATATCAGACAGTGTGGCTAAGCTGTAATAAATCCCGCGGTGTGGTGACTCAGCTGTAATATATCAGGCGGTGTGGTGGCTCAACTGTAATATATCGGGCGATGTGGCTCAGCTGTAATATATCAGGCAGTGTGGTGGCTCAGCTGTAATATATCAGGTGGTGTGGCTCAGCTGAAATATATCATGCCGTGTAGTGGCTCAGCTGTAATATATCAGGCCATGAGGTGGCTCGCCTGTAATATATCCGGCCGTGTGGTGACTGACCTGTAATATATCAGGCAGTGTTGTGGCTCAGTTGTAATATATCATGTCATGTGGTGGCTTGGCTGTAATATTTAAGGCCGTGTGGTGGCTAAGCTGTAATATATCAGGCCAAGCGGTGGCTCAACTGTAATATATCAGGCTGTGTGATGGCTCACCTGTAATAAATCAGGCGGTGTGGTGACTCACCTGTAATATATCAGGCGGTGTTGTGGCTCACCGGTAATATATCAAGCAGTGTGGCTCAGCTGTTATATATCAGACCGTGTGATGGCTCAGCTGTTATATATCAGACAGTGTGGCTAAGCTGTAATAAATCCCGCGGTGTGGTGACTCAGCTGTAATATATCAGGCGGTGTGGTGGATCAACTGTAATATATCGGGCGATGTGGCTCAGCTGTAATATATCAGGCAGTGTGGTGGCTCAGTAGTAATATATCAGGCAGTGTGGTTTAGCTGTTATATATCAGGCTGTGTGGTGGCTCAGCTGTTATATATCAGACGGTGTGGTGGCTCAACTGTAATATATCAGGCAGTGTGGTGGCTCAGCTGTGATATATCAGGCCGTGTGGTGGCTCAACTGTAATATATCATGCAGTGTGGTGGCTCAGATGTAATATATCAGGCCGTGTGGTGGCTCAGCTGTGATATATCAGGCCGTGTGGTGGCTCAACTGTAATATATCAGGCAGTGTGGTGGCTCAGCTGGTATATATCAGGTGGTGTGGTGGCTCAGCTGTTATATATCAGGCGGTGTGGCTCAGCTGTAATATATCAGGTGATGTTGTGGCTTAGCTGTAATTTATCAGGCAGTGTGGTTGCTCAGCTGTAATATACCAGGCCTAGTGGTGGGTCAACGGTAATATATCAGGCACTGTGGTGGCTCAGCTGTAATGCAACAGGCCTTGTGGTGGATCAACTGTAATATATCAGGCCTTGTGGTGGATCAACTGTAATATATCAGGCCGTGTTGTGGCTCAGCTGTAATATATCAGGCAGTCTTGTGGCTCAGCTGTAATATATCGTGCCATGTGGTGGCTCAGCTATAATAATATTTATTTTCAGTACTATAGTATTTCCTTTTCCTTTTTTGTTTTTTGTTTTTTGTTTTTTTCTTTCCTTTTTTAAGAAGAATATTATAAACTTTCTATTTGGAAATGATAATTAAAAAGAAATATAATGAACTTTACCTATTGACTGGTTACCTTTCAGATTTTTACTGCACCCTCCCGCCTTGTTACATGTTGCAGCATCACTATGAGAACAGAGTTTGCTTACAACATTCATTACAATCACCTTGTTATGTTTTATTTGCAACTCAGTTATTGTTATACTGACTTTGCTGGCTGCATTGGAGTTGTCTCCCCTGTATATCTCGGACTGTTGTTATTCTGGGAATCTACCCCGGCTATAATAGAACAACCCCTGCCAAATCCACAGGCTTCACTGTTTTCAGTGACTTGGCACAATGGCTTGGTGAAAACTAGCCTCTGCAACTTTTGTTGCTTTATCTGCTACAAAATTGCATTGATTTTGTATGGAGTTGAAAGATGGAGGCAGTATTTTCAAACAAATCAACAGATATTGCAAGTCATTTGGACCAATTTTAGTGTCCAACTGACACGCTGCTATGGACAGGTTGATATCTGCTGACTTTGATCTATGTCGACCAGTCTCACTATGTCTGTAAAGATAAAGCCACATTTAGCAATTTGAGTTTCTCACATCATCCAAATGCTATTTGCTTATCAAATTTCATTTAAACTCCAATGTTTCCTGTGTAGTTCTTTAAAAACACGTCCACAGTCTTTCCCAAATGGAAAATATGGTAGGTACACAGTTCCTTTTTTTCACTTTCATCTTTACTACATGTATTTAATGCATTCTTCTATAGCACTGTCAGATGGCTTGCCTGGCCTTAGAATCTTTGTGGCCGGTATATATATTCTTATTAACTGCTACGATCAGCGAACCCTACTTCACCAACTAGAACATCATTACGGAATCTCCAACAAACCACTTACATGGATGACGGCATACCTGAATGAATGTTACTAGTCAGTATGTGTTGATGGAGAACTATCACGTCCTGTGCTAAGGAAATAGTTTAAACAGTATTTTAGTAAAAAATGTACATCATTTTAAAACATATAACATAAATCACAATAACAAGAGTACATATTGAAAGGGATGCTTTGTAAAGCACTTTTGGGGGTATTTCATATATGAAAAGAGTGCTTTACAGGGGTCCTTATGCTGGGGGTATGGGGGCCACCAAGGCCTTGAATTTCCTGGTAGCAAATATGATGTATTATATGATGCTGAATTTGTAGTTTTATTACTCCTAAAATTCCAAAATGATGACTACAGTACCAGTTTTGTTGTAATCCACAGTTTTGAAGTAAGTGAGTCAGTGAGTCAGTCAGTGAGTCAGTCAGACAGTCAGTCAGTCAGTCAGTCAGCCAGCCAGCCAGCCAGCCAGCCACATGTGTGTGTGCGTGAGTGGGATGTAATTATAACTACAAACCAGAAATGTTTGCACTTAATTGTTAAAAGGATATAACTTGGATGCCAGGGCTTGCTCAATTAACATCACATTTCAGCCTGTAAAGACTATATCAGTGACAAGTCTGTTTTAATGCCATCAACATAGATGATCACACAGACGCTTATTGAAAGGGAACAAAAAAATACAAGCATGCGTTTCAAAGACTCCAATAATGAATCAATTTAGTACTTCCTGTAGACGGGTTTTACCGATTTTACATACAATATTGTCGATTTTATTGAGCGTCGGCCTAGACCAGTAACATCCGGTTCTGGTCTGTCTAACTTCCGAAAGCAGAATGGAAAAACGACAAATTACATGACGGACCCGTTTGTCCGATAAACTATGGGTCAAATTGTGGATTAATGGGTCCGATCGGCGCACGGCCCATTTGTTTTTGCGCCATATAAAATTTTAATGTGCAAATGGGGCAATGGCGCGACCTTAAGGGATCCCTGCTTTATAAATACAGTATGATAATAATAATAACAACTGCTCCACACAGTAAAATGTCTGACTTTTTGTCTTGTATGATAACACTATCATAAAGTTTGTAAACATCTTTTGTTATTCTCTTCTGTGTGGTTGGTTGACTGCTGGAATCAATACAGGATCCTCTTTCCGCGCAAGTTTGTAATCTTCTTGGATCAAATCTTTTCTTTAATTGCAAATATTTTATGAAACCCTTTAATTAGCATTTTTTAACCATTTTGTGTATTTCACAATTTACTGATATACTGATTTTCTCTCACCACAAAGTATACTGCTCCCTAGCTCTTTCATAAACATTTGACAATATTAATGTTAGTCTTATATGCTTATTCCCATACAGGAACAGGCAGCAGCTAACTGTACAGTACTTGGAGATTTGGACATTGTCACCTGGGCAGCTGCAGTGTGTGTACATACAGATTATAAATAGATAAGTCAGCCAGGTAAATATCTCTACAAACAATGAAGTTCATTTGGAAGGAGAAATAAAAAGTTAAAGACAAGATTTTGTTAAATTTTAGCAGATTTAGTAAAAAATCATATAATTCCATATATGGGCATATATTTGAACATCAACTATACATACTATTACATATGAAATAAAACGTATTTAATTAAAACATAGAATAATCATTTCAGAAGGCATATTAGCACTTTCAAAGCATTTACTGCATCAGAAAAAGAGATATTCATAATCTGGTGATACTATGTTGGTGCAGTTTTGTTTAATTTTCATGTTTTCAGAAACCACCATTAAGAAAATTGGATACCCTTCCGAATTCTGACCCTAATTTTAAGAATTGTGATTACTCTATTTCCCAAGTATAATCCGCACTTGAGTATAATCCGCACTCGAGTATAATCCGCAGGTGATTTTGAAGTTAAAACTAGTGGAAAAATACTAATATACATCTATTATCTGCAGGCATGATTCAGTTTACTACTTCTGCCATTTTGAAATCCTTACCAAAGTGAAAGATCAATTTTGATTGGTTATTCATAGAGTAACACAATCTAGACTGGTGTGCTGCATGATTTCGTCAAAAACGTAGGTAAACTATTTTGATGTGATATATATAGAGTGTACTTCAAAATCCCTATGTCAAAAATGACATGGTACTCAAAACTCCCTTGATGGGTGGCATTTGTGAATAATTGTGTAGGTAATCAATATAACAAGAGGGTTATTTCTAAATTTCAAAAAGTGCTAAAATTAGCCAATAAAAGACAAATAAAAAAATGAGCAATACATATAGAAGATTTATTTTGACTTTTCTTAGTGTAAGCATAACCTTCATAAAGATTTATGAGAGCCTTTATTACTAGTAATGAATTCCATTTTGAAAGAGCAGTAATGTTGATTCCAAAGACATTGTATATACCCAAAGATGCAATAGTTTGAAATAATGCAAACAACAAGATTAAATTAAAATTTTGTTGAAAAATATCAAACTGCAAATTAATATAATCATTTAAAGTAATTATCATCAAAGATCTTGAGCCAATATGCAGTCAATTTAATTAAGGGGTAATCATTGACATGATCTAAGTGATGTGACTGTGACAAAAAGTTTTTGTTAAAAATTACAATAAGCTGCTCTAATTATCAGCAAATAATTAACATGACCACATAAATAATTGACTGTGACAAACAATTTTTTTGAAAAATTACAAACTTTAAAAATATAATTAATAACAAAAATAATTGTTCATAATTGTAAAAAAATGAAATTCATAATTGTAAAAAATAGTTATATCAATAAAGGTCAAGGTCGTTCATGGAGTAAGGTGTGTTTTTTGTCAGCTCTCGATACGAAGATAGAAATCTTCAAATAAGTATAAAAATATGGATATATTTTAAATATAAAAGGGACTAAATGCATTTACATCGTGTTTAAGATGTTTATGTGATTTTTCATACTTGAGAAAAGGAGTTTTTTATTCAACAAAAATGGACAATTTGTTGGCGGGAAAAAAAACATGGGAAACGTGAGTACGGACAATAGCTACATTCCTTTCCTTCGCTTTGTGAATAGACAAATGAGAGACCGTGTATATACACAGCGGTAGCCTAAGTAGTATACGATAGTAAAAGAACAACTTAAATTACACATCTGTTAAAAAGACTACGGGGAAAATGTCACAGACAAAGACAAACAAAGAGAGAAAAACGAGAGGCAATAGCACTGGATTTCATGAAGATACGATCGAGATAAACTCTATAGAAGGAAAGAAAAGTGAGGCCTCAGGGTCACAGAGCACAATAACAGAAATGTTCCGACCAGAAAAAGTAAGTGACCTGGACTCTGTCTTAAAAACTTCGGAAGCAAAAATAAGTAAAGTAGCAACTCAAGAGTACATTGAAAAACAGTTCAAAACAATGATCTCAGAAGAGTTTTTAAGTAAAAAGCTGGAATCACTAGCAAAAGATTTGAGATCACAAAAAAAAAAAGAACTTGAAGTCGTCTTTTTAAAAATTGATCAACTGGAGAAAAAACTCATAGATTCAGAAGAGACTGTTAAAAAACTTCAACACAACGTATCAGCAGTAGAAATTGAACTTGAAAAGTGTACCATCGAATACAGAAAACTTAAAGAAACAAGTAAAGATGTAGAAGACGCTCTCAAAAGCTCGGGTTCAATGAACAAAATGTATGAAATTGCCATTAATGATCTGGAGCATTACACCTGTAAGAATAGCGTTCGGATATATGGTATTGATGACCGCGATCGGAACGAGGCAGCATCAGAAACTACATCAAAAGTCATAAGTTTTCTAAAAAATAAGCTTGGCCTAAGACTGAGTGAGGAAGATGTAGACATTGCACATCGTCTGGGCCCTTTTAGAAAAGATGGTAACAGGCCTGTCATTTGTAAATTTTTGTCAAGGATGCACAAGTTCGAAGTGATCAGAGCAAGAAGGAAGCTAAAGGGTTCCGGAATAGTTATCTGCGAAGATCTGACGATCAAAAATGCAAAACTTTTAGAAAAAGTCAACAAACATGGAGACGTGAAGACAGCATGGTCAGATGAGGGGAAAATTATTGCCCTTTTGAAATCGGACAGAAAAGTTGTGGTCAACCTGAAAACAGACTTAACCAAATCGTTCAATTAAAATTCCCAGTCTTTTGGGTCGAAACGGATTTAAATCTGGACTTGTTTAAACAATATGTTAAAAAAATAACTTTTCAATTAAATATCATCCCCAAAGAAATGTTATGTAAAGGTATATATATACCCTTTTGTTTTATACAGGTGACTCTATAAATATGTTTTTGGCTTTTTAAATATGTTTTTGCCTAATTAATTAGATGGGTGTTCTTTAGAGGCTCACTATCCATAATCCGTGTCACTGAAAAGCACGGTGCTTTCCAACAACCAACATTTTATGCAAAATAAAGCGTCTAGTAGATATTTTGATCACACGACTTCACTACACGAGTTTTGTTGATACACAACATAATTCAGCGCCTCTTTTTAGACATTCAAAAGCCTCCATTAGAAAATATAGTTGACAAACAACCGTATGTTTATTGGAAGGGATTGGTAGTATATTTTGATATGTTTATAAATTCTATAAGATACAAATTAAAAACTTTATTTTTATATTTTTTACTGAACAACTCTAGAAATAAATTGTTGACTTTTTATAGGGACTCTTCCATATTATAAGTCATTGCTTTTCCAGCAATGTATAACTTAAGCAACGTATAGCAAGGTTAGTGATACAAACTACTAGCCTTCATAAAATATACCTTTCTGTAGCTGACAAGGTAATGTCTATTCGTTACATCTGTTACATAACACATTTATTAACAGTCGTAGTAATATACAAATTACTTTTGGAACCTAGATCAAACTATTTACTGGCAAACAGCCTTTTTTTTTTTTTTATAAATATATTTTTTATCAATATCATATTGAACTGAGACAAACTGTGTATACTTTTATTGATGTATAAAAATGTGCTGTCATTTTGATATAGTTTTTAACGTAGCTTTTTTAGCCCAGTGTTTATATTTTGCAGATATAACTAGTATCAAGAACTTTAGTGTTGAATGGCATCATGGCAACTTACCGAGTAGTCTTAGCTGGTAAAAGCTAGTTTGTATATCTACCTTAACTGTGATTTAATATACAAATACCAACCGGCATGTAAATAGCTGTGTCACAGTATGAATTCAATTATGATACATAAGCACGGTGGCCAAATATAAACATAAATTTTGATGCATTTGTAAAATAAATTGACATTAACAGGGATATATTTCAATGTTTAGTTATATAGGGTATAATAAATTATGCCAGTTATTGTCATTAAAGTTTATTCTTTTGTCTAAATGTTTAACATTTATGTATTAGTAATACCTAATCAGTAATAACTTATTTAACCTCATACTCTCTGGTATATATTCAAACAAACCGATAAAAAATAAATTAAGCATATAAATATTTGTTTAGTCAGCTGCTCACATTAAAACTTTAAAGAGCAGCCCTCATATTAAAGACTTCTATAAATAGATCATAATTATGATTAGATATTATGGATAAATATTACATGTTGTAAGCCTGTATTTTGAACCGCTGATTTTTAAGAAACAATAAATACATGCTATAAATGTACAGATATACATATGTTGTGTACATATATGTACGGGCATAGGAATGTATATAATATATGTATGTATATATGAAAGATCCCAAAAATGGGAAACTTCGTTGTTGAGAAATTAGTTGCCTCCTTTTTGTGTATGTATTGATATATGCATGTGTGGGTATGTATGTATATGTATGTTATATATGTATATATATGTGTGTGTATATGTAAATATGTGGATGTATATGTGTATATGTATGTATATGTTGCCCCATTGGTGCAAAAAGGGACCAAGTGCCCTTTAATATATATGTGTATGTACGTGTGTGTATAAACATATATTGACTATCAGATAGGAAGTACAGTATGTGCTTGTATGTATTATTAGCTTTATATTAGAACTCTGCCAATTTTTTTTTTTACAGACAACCAGCTGTGATTAAATGAAACAGATGTCAGAAATATATTTCTGGTGGATCAAATGCATGTACAAAGAACCCGGTAATATAATGTTTTGTTTTTTTGTGTATGTTTTGTTTTTTTCTCTTAACTAAAATGTGAATGTAAATACTATATTAGTTATATATTCGAGTGTACTTTGACATTGTAACTATAAAAGTAAGTTATAAACTCGATATATGTTGAAATATTAATATAAGACCTCGTTTTTGTTTTTTTATAAAACGTCGATGATTACCTTTGTTTTTTTGTTTTTTTTCTCCTTAAATACAGTCATTATCATTAGTGTGTTGTTGTTTTTATGTTTCGGAAGGAGTGTAAAAATAGCTCATGCACATTGATGTTGATCTTCTGTACATGTTATTGTAACTATGTTTAATCTATTATTGTAACTATGTTTAATCTATTATTGTAACTATGTTTAATCTGTTATTAGATAATGACAACTAGATTTAGTCAGGTTCGTGTATATACTGTATATACTCCAGTACCCTTTTTGGTAATGGAGAGACAACAAAAAAAAAAAGATTTTTTGAATATCTCCTTTTTTATGTATGTAAATATCTGCCCCCAACCCGTATTATTTTCATGTATTTTTTATTTTGTACTTTATGCTTTTTTTGTGGGAACAGGTTGCAGGGAACAATGTCTAGTAGGTTTCAAACCATATACTGTGCCGGTATGGATAAAAAACAGTTATACAGAATATACAGTTTACGTCTGACCAGACAGCCAATGTATAGATACAGTTTTATAAATAATGACTGATAAGGTAACCTTTATTTCAGTTAACGTCCAAGTCCTTGGTGATAGTAACAAACGTATAGATGTTTTCCATTTTTTGAAGCAAAAATCATATTCTGTCTATTTTTTACAAGATACACATTTTGTCAGCAAAGGTGAAAATTATATACGAGCGCAGTGGGGTTACGAATGTTTTTTTAATAATTTTAACAGTCAATCTAGGGGTGTTGCAATTCTATTTAATAATAATTTTGAATACAAAATACATAAAACTGAAGGTGATATAGATGGTAATAAACTGATTTTAGATATAACAATTAATAAGAAAAGGATGACTATAATAAATATTTATGGACCAAACAAAGATAAACCTGAGTTTTATACAGGGGTTAAACAAGACTTTGATAGATATGGAAATGATACAATCTTAGCAGGAGACTTTAACCTAGTTCTCAATCTCCAAATAGATACACATAATTATGTAAATATCAATAATCCTAAAGCTAGGGAAAATGTTTGAAGTATTATTAATGAATGTAATTTGACAGACTGCTGGAGAGAACTTAACATTGATAAGAGAGAGTTTACTTGGAGACGTCTAAATACAAATAAAATGGCCAGATTAGATTTTTTTCTGATTTCGGAGCATTTACTTACTGACATTGAGGATAGCCATATTTTACCGGGGTATCGAACAGATCATTTAATAATTACTTTAACATTTACTTTTGGGAAATTTAAAAAAGGACGTTCATTTTGGAAATTTAATAACTAGCTTTTAAAAGATAAAACTTCTGTAGACGAAATTAAAAAAGTAATTGATAATACAAAACTTCAATACGCAACAAGAGATCAAAATTTAAATGTATAAATTTGTGACATACCTTGTAAAGATTTGATGCTAGATATTAACGATCCACTTTTTTTTTGAAATGTTACTATTGGAAATCGGGGGTAAAACAATGTCATACTCATCTTTTCTTAAAAAACAAGAAAATCAAACTGAGTCTAAACTTTTAAAAGAAATCGAAAGACTTGAAAAACAATTAGATAATAATTTAGTTAGTTTAGAAAATGAAAAAAAAAGTCTGTTTGAATTAAAACAAAAAAAAATTAGAGGGCATTAAGATAAGAACAAAAGCTAAATGGTTAGATGAAGGGGAAAAGGTTACAAATTATTTTTGTAATCTAGAAAATAGAAACTTTGTAAGTAAATGTATACCTTCGCTAATATCAAATGAAGGCAAAGTTTTGAAAAACCAAGAATTAATTTTGAAAGAAGCAAGGATTTTTTATCAATCATTATATGCCCACAAACCAGTTACAAATAGCAATCTGAATACATTGTTTAAAGATTTTCACATACCTAAACTTACCAAGAACAACAATTCACATTAGAATGCCCTCTTGAATTACCAGAACTATTGCTTTGTTTAAAAAGGGCAAAAAATCTTAAAAGTCCTGGCTCTAGTGGTTTTACAATGGAATTTTATAAATTCTTTTGGATTGATATAGGTGTTTTTCTCTTGAGGTCCACAAACTACGGTTTATTGAAAGGAGAACTTTCAATTACACAAAAAGAAGGTATTATTACATGTATTCCCAAAGCTAATAAAGACTGACAGTTTTTAAAAAATTGGAGGCCTATTTCTTTATTAAATTGTTCTTATAAATTAGTTTCTGCCTGCACAGCGTCTGAAAAAGGTACTACCAAGTGTTATAAATGATGATCAGACAGGATTTTAGGAAGGAAGAAATAATGGCGAAAACACTCGCACTATCTATGATCTCTTTTATTACACAGAAAAAAATGATATACCAGGGTTATTGGTTATTGCTGATTTTGAAAAAGCATTTGATACTATCTCATGGTCGTTTATTGAGGAGGTTTTAATGTTTTTTAATTTTGGTCATAGTGATTATTCTAGACCTAGAAAAAGGGCAGGGGGGAGACTAAAGAGGGGCAAGGGGGCAAAAGCCCTCCAACACACAACGGCATTATGCATAACGCGTAAACAGGCCATTAACACTAAATTCAGTGGAGTAAAGGTGAGCAAAGTTCTATGCAGCATCATGATCATTTAGCTGTAGTTTTATGAATTATCTCCCTTCTTTCTTTGCAGCATCAGCAACAACTTTGTGGAAGTAGTATAGCTTGATTTTCTGCAAGATATCTTACTGAATTTTTTAGTTTATTTATTTGGCAGTGGGCCAGTGTCAAAAATATACTAATCTCCTTTGAATTCCTTTGTTTACCAAGAAAATTTCAGTAAGAGAACTTGCATGAAAGCCAGAATAAAAGGCCATGTTGGCATAGGACTGATGATGTTTTTCTATGGATAATTCAACATGTCACAGCTTAACACTTGCTCCAAGCTGAAGGCAATTGACAGTGTAAAATTTTCAAAATTTATGAGTTCAGCTGTTTGCTTTACTTTAGATTCCTTAGACAAACAATCCATAGCATAGGAGACACAAATATGGCATGTATTTGTGTAAGAAATCAAAAGAAAATTAGCAAGATGAACTAAAGAAAAGATTATGGAACATTTTTATTAAACCCCTTATTTTCACAACATTTTCAAGCAATCAATTTTACCAGTTTAAATTACTCATTAAATGACCTTGCAAACAAAAACATTTCATAACTTCTTTAGACAAAGCCTATTTTTTCTTTTAATAAGCATCATACATCAACACATGATAGAACTTTTTATGTACACAACCAGGAAGAACCCAGATTGAGCTCAACAATAAAAAATAACAAATTAGGTCAAATAAAAAATGCTCAATGACCGACTTGGTCTCTGAAAATATTGTTACTGCTTTACCATCATTTACCTTAACATCTTTAATAAAGTCCACACATATATCACCACTATCAACATCAACATACTTAACACAAAATGCCAAATGTTTATCATTGGTAACATCGGTTGTTTCATCAGTCATTACTGCAAAGCCAGGACTTTTTTCTACTCTTTCTTTTAAAGTACCCTCAATATCATCAACCATACTGTTCAATAACTCACTGACTATGGTGTTACTGGTGTACATAGCATTTTTACCTTGTTCTAAGTGCTGCAGTGCGGGACAGTGCAGTTCTTTCATTGCAAAATTAACAAAATCTTTAAATACTGTTGTATGAGGAATGTTATGCTTGATCAAGAAATGCAGGATCTTTGTTGCACAGACGACTGCTTCAAACTCTTTTTCACCCATAGGGAGATGTTTATCACTGAAAGATGAATTGATACCACGTTGCTGTTCAGTCTCGAGTCTTAAGGAAAACTTGTGCATTTCTGAGTTTTCATGATCAATCACTTTATCTTTTTTTAGGGTCACACAACCTTTTTCAGTCCAAGTTCCACTGCCATTCATACCTTTACTTTTGTGTTTCTGACAAAGTTTACAGTACATTGCACTTATTGGGCCATTGTCTGAATTTTCATTTTCAAGATTCAACCATGGTCTGTTTTCTGTCCATTTTTGATCAAAACCAACTTTATGTTTGCTTTTAACAATTTTTCTAACAGATGTGGATTCATTACTCAATGTTGTAGAATGGTTCTCTATTACCAAAGACGTATCATAAATCTGTGATTCATTTTGTGATGCAGTACCAGTGGTACAGACCCTAAACAGCTCAAGTACCCCAAATGCACGCAAACGGAGTGCACTCAGAGCGTAAGCGGAGCGCGAGCATAGCACAGACGGAGCGCAGATTGAGCGCTGACGGAGCGGACTTAGACCGTAAGCAAACGCTGGATTTTGAATAATAAATGCACTCCTGAACGCATGAAATAAATCGAGTGCACTCAGACACGCTGAATGCACTCAGATACGCTGAGTGCACTCTGATGCGCAGTATATGCAGTATACGCTAGACACAGTAAGATAACTGATAACAGAACTATTCGTGCACTACTGAGTGCACTCGTTCATTCGGATACACTCTTTTTCATTATTTGATCGTGAATTCGATACTTTAAGTCGAGATAACAAAAAATTTTCTTTCACATAAATATAAACCATGTAGTTTATATAAATGTTTTATTGTAAAACGCATGATAAAACTTATTTTGGTCAACAATTTATCAATTATAACATAAATATCAATATTTAGCTGATCAATACAATAATGTTTAAAATACCTATTATACAATAGACGATACATCAATAGTTATCTACGGTTTCAAGGCTAATTTAGTTGCATGTTGAAGCATGATTTGGTTTGCGCAACAAATATATAAATAATTATATATATTGTGTAAATTACAATTCGAAAAGATGTAATATGAATTCACTATTTGCCGTGTTATTTCGATATAAATTAGTTATAGAAAATACAATACATGTACTTTATTTCGATTTAAGCGTATACTGCTCCAAATACAAAAATATCAAAGCATGCGTGAATCAAACGAAACAAAGATATGCAGAAAATTATATGATTATGATTCTATTTGTTTGGGTATTTCGGCAAAATAAAATTTACCAATTTTCAATTTAATTTGGACTTTAGTTTTATATTTTCCCCAAACATAGTTACACTGAGTTTGTGCTTAGTTGTGAACAAATCTACGTAAAACTGTTATACTGCAATTAAAGTTGAAACATTATACTCGTGCACATCTCATTAAAATAATAGTTATAAATAAATTGTATTCTAAAATATAACGTGGGTCAGTAGTATAGCGGATAGGGTGCTGGCTTCAGATGGCAGAGGTCGCGAGTTTGACCCAGGCTCTACCCGACCTCTCGAAACACAATTCATTACCAGATCTAATAAGGAAATGCACTGGAGAATACATAAGCTCCGAGCTTACTTCACAATCAAGCTGAATTAAATTAATGTAAAATAAATGTATGTATGCCAAATTAACACGACAGACCGAAATAACACATTAGACACAGGAAATAAAAAACTAGTAAACGTAAATTTCTAGGTGACCTTTTTGAGGTGACTACAGCTTTTGATCATGAGGAAGGTTTAAATAAACAAAAAAGAACATGTATTCACTGCCTACAAAATAGTAAATATATTGTTTTCCCACTTTCCTACAAAATCGATACGCCTGATCACATGCACGTAAGTACGTAACAATTAAGCAATTTTAAACGCTGTGAAAGGCGCAACAAGTAAGAAATGACAACAACAACAATAATTATAATAATAATAATAATAATAATATAATAATAAAGTAATATAGCAATAATAACAATAATATTAATAATAATATTAATAAATGATAATAAAATATATAATAGATATTAATAATAATGAGGATAATAATAATATTATAAAAAATCTGCATATTTTAGTATTGATTTTGACTATATATTTCTTATCCAATCACATGCGGTGGGTTAAATAAAGATTAATTCATCTGGCACAAATTATAATCAAAATGAAAATTACACACCGGCAGGGTTCTTCGTGACCAATGGACCGATAAATCATCAATTAACTATTTATTGACACACATGTGGTTCTCACCATGGGTATCTGTTTTGATGATTGCCATGCCTTCATAATAGTAATTAAATTGTTTTATTAATTGTGAACGACTGACCAGATGCACGTACGCACATATCCAATATAAAAGCTGTGACAAATCAACAAGTCAATATGTATACTATAATAATAGCTCCAATGAAAACAATATTTAAAACACTAAAACAAATAATGAAAGTAAAAAATAATACAAATAAAATACTGCATTTTTACAAGGAATTATTTAGAGACATGTATTTAATTTTTATTAGTTTTAAAATTGTAGGATTGTTTTATTTTGTAAATTAACAATTCTGATCTGTTTTTTATACGAAATCGCTATGGCAGCTGTGGTAAAATGACAGCCCTGAATATACATCCCTTAATACGTGTATGTCACACTTTCTACCATTCATTCAGAACTGGCGTTGGGTTTTCGGTTCATTAATTTAATGATATTAACATCATGATATTTACATACTTGAGCGTTCTGAAACTTCGAATAACCAATATCTTAAATGATTTTTTTATTTGTTGTTAATTGGCTAGCAGTTTTTCTTTTTTATCTTTTCTTTTCAATCACATAATGTTGGCTCAATAAAGATTCATCCATCTGACAGGAATTACAATCAAAATGAAATCATACATATCTTCCGTGGTGAATAGACCGATAAGTCACCGCTTTAGCATATAACTTAATTGACACGGCTCTCACTGGCATGTGACATAAAGTAATTAACATCACGGGTGTGTTGCTGCGTGTCATATAATTAGTGGTATAGCACAGTGGGTGTAGTTTCAAACAAGTTTAATATAGTTTGTCATTTTAAATAATATATTAAAATAAAGCATACTATCAGTAAAATAATAATTTGAGAAACCCGCTGAAAAAAGTTCATTGCAAGTATATTTATATACATAATGATAATGAAAATAATTATAAAAACTCAAAATATCAGAATATCTTTTTTAAGTTTAGTGAAGCCACATTTGGACCCAAATCGAGAAAAACACTTCAATATTATTATTTTTCAAAAATCATTTATTATAATGTCGAATTGCAATGCAGGGATTATAATAATTTTTTTATCACCCATGCAGTGCATATTATTGATTATAAAGCTTATTTTAGTTTGAACATTAACAAAACCAGTGATATATCCACATGTTGTTAAGTCACTGCTTGCACTGAGCAGCTTTATGGATTATTATTAGGCCAACGAGGTATCAACAGTATGGAATTATTTATTAAATTTTATTATTAATAACAATATATTTAGTTTATGTTGATGATGTTTATGTAAATTTTGTGGACAAACTTTATTGCTTTCCTGTAACAAACGGCTTACGGTATATCAAAGAAGATACTGACGCAAACACATGTCGGTCTGAATAAAAGAAGCCGGGTATAATGTGGATATTCTTTGATCACCAAGACCACTGATCACATAACATATCAAAACATAGACACTTCCGTTAAACATGCCTACTATCGATACTAGTTCAACCTTTCGCCCAGCGGGTGACATAATATGTAGACAAACAATCGGATTATGAATTAATTTACCTTGACTAAATCCCATGGATATATTTTATTGCTCCATTGGAACAGATTAAATTAAAAAGTCAATATAGAATCATTTTAAAGAGTTGAGATGTTGCGATTGGTTATGGGACGGAAACCGAACTGAGCGAACTGAACGTTAAGTGAACGCTGAACGAAGCGAACGCTAAAAGGATTATTAAATAGAGCACTCAGCTATACAGCGCTCATGAGCGAATACTTGCGTTTGTGAGTGCATTAAATTAACCACGTTTAATCGAGTGCATGCAAACGGAGCACGAACTAAGCGCGAACGGAGCGCGAACGGAGTGCAAACTGAGCGCAAACGGAGTGCAATTATGGGGTACTTGAGCGGTTTAGGGTCTGTATCTGGAACAATGCTGACTGGGTCATTTGTTTCAGTCACACTGGAAATATAAAATGAAACTGGTTCAAACAGCTATTTCAAAAATAAATTATATATTTATATGCCTACTTACAGTTCAGAAACACCTTATTCATATTCCTTCACATTAAAAAAAACAAACACTTAACACTTCATGGATAGCAAAGTAAGCACAAAATTAATCCAATCACTCATACCTTTCATTAGCTCCAAAGAAAGACGAAATACTATGATTAGTTTTACGAAATTTTGCACATTCTTTTTCAATTCCTGCAAATTTGCGCTTTGCAGATGGCATTTTGACTGTTAAGAGAATACAATCCAGACAACCAAAAAACCTCTCTTTATAAGGTGCTTAGCATTGCTTTAAAACAATTAAATCATCAACACTATGGAAAATAATTAATTATAATTACCTTTGAAATTATCCGAGTTTTCAACACATTTCAACGTATCCGAATTTTTACCGGCTTTCATCAAGTACCGTGCGAGCAAACCAATTAGCAGATGGATTACATCTTCATAAACTCATTAAATCATTACAATTGATTAAAGTCTACAAGTTTCCAATCAAACATTATTATTCTCTTCTTAAATTATTTATCGAAAAACTGTCAACAAATTTATGTCAAACACAAGTTGATTGGATCCACTTCAAAGGCGGTATATCATAATGTACCGCTATGCGCCGCAGGGCACCAGTCTGTGTAAACTCTAATCCATATCAGTAGAAGCATGCTGAAGCGTGCCGAATCATTGATAAACAATGGATGAACAACACAGGGCTATTTTGACTAATTGGCAGCTGTTTTTTTTCACGGTTTAGTGGCCGACCAGTAAAAAGGGCAGCAGGGCACACGGAAGGGAAGAAGGGCGGGGTTTTAGGGGCAGAAGGGCAGGCGAAAAAAAGGGCAGGGCGGCGCGCCCCACCATCCCGCTCTAGAATAATCACTAGGTCATAGTTTTAAAAAATGGATTAAATTATTTTATACAGATATTATATCATGCTTATCAGTAAATGGTCATCTGTCAGATTGGTTCTCTATTTACCGAGGCTGCCGACAAGGTGATCCACTCTCCCCATATATCTTTCTCTTGTGTGTGGAAATATTGGCTGTACTGGTCAGGACAAATAAAAACATAAAAGGAGTTCAAGTAGGCGACACTGAATACATTATTTCATAATATGGGGATGACACCTCACTTATATTAGATTGTACAGAACAGTCACTTAAACATGCTCTTAAAGTTTTAAAGTTTTATGCAGAAATCTCAGGTCTTAAGGTTAATGTTGAAAAAACTAGAATTATATTGTTTGGGAAAAAGACAGGTTCAGATGTTAAATTATGTACGGAAGTAGAACTAAATTGGGATCAGGGAGCTTTTATAGTCCTTGGAGTTACTATGTCTACTAATTTAGACAGTATGATCAAATTAAATTATGAAAAAAAAATTAATGAAATTAAATTATTGTTACGTTCATGGTCCAAAAGAATACTCACTCCTTTTGGAAAGTTAATGTTTTTAAAAAGTTTAGCTTTACCGAAACTTAATCATCTATTTTCTTCATTACCAAATCCGCCTGAAGATCAAGTTAAACTGTTACAAAATATGTGTTTTAGTTTTCTATGGAACAATTACCCAGACAAAATAAAAAGAAATGTTGTTACTCAAAGCTATGAATATGGGGGATTTAGAATGATTAATATTAAACAGTTCATATGTTCTTTGAAACTAACTTGGATAAGACGACTTTTATTTGATGGAAAAAAATGTATGAAAATCCATGACCAAATGTATCCCTTTACCACAAAGATGTTAATTTTTGGTAATGATTTTATGAACAATAATTTACATAAAATAGGCAATCTGTTCTGGAAAGATGTTTATGAAAGTCTTAATTTATTAATATCTGTTACAAAACCATTGTCATGGAAACAATTTTTAACTCGACCTTTATGGTACAACAATAACCTTAAGATAGGAAGGTCAAGTGTTTTTTACAAAAGATGGTATGATAAAGGCATAATAATGATCAATGACCTGATAAATGAAAACGGTAATCTTCTGTCCTTTAGATCATTTAAAGAAAATTTTTCTGTTAATTCAAATGTTATAGAATATGAAGGCATGATTGCTGCAGTACGTACTTACCTTCAAACTCTTTTAAGTTTACTCACCTAGCAATAAAACTAGAAAAATCCTGTCAGCCCACTTATAGTTTCTATTGTCGAGTTATCTGTGATGTACTTAATAGGTCCAGTGTATTACCAACATCCATTTCTAAATGGAATCAATACGGACTAAATATAGATAAGGAATGGAATAAATTATTTAAAATACCATTTAGTTGCACTAAAGACACCAAGCTACAATGGTTTCAGGTCAAAATGAATCACAGAATTACTACTACAAATTATTTATTGACAAAAATGAAGATAAAAGATGATAGTTCTTGCACTTTTTGTAAACAGCATATAGAAAATATTACGCATCTTTTTTGGGAGTGTAAATATACAAAAACATTTTCGGCTAATTTTGAAACTCTATGCACTGACAAAAATATAAACGTTCAACTAAAATGGTCTGTGAAAGACATTATCTTTGGGTCAATTAAATATGACAGTGTTCTAAATAAATTAATACTAAATGCAAAATATTACATTTATAAGTGCAAGTTAGATGGAAGACAACCAGTTTTCAACAATTACAAACCACAAATAGAATATTTATACCAAATTGAAAAATTAAATGCAAAAAAAAAAGATACATTAGTAAAATTTGAAAAATACTGGAATGCATATGAATCTTTATTGTAGTAATATTGTTACTTAATTGAATTCCTTTTGCTTGTTTTGTTTTGGTTTTTTAAAAAAAATAGAATTAACAGGGTCAACTGTTACTCATAACTGTTGCCTAGACCAATCATCATTTAAATGAAATATGTTTAAACAAACTGCCAAATGTGTTCCCTGTTGTTTCTCTTTTCCTTTTTTTTGTTCTCACCTGAAAAAGCAAAGTCACATCTCCAAAAGAAATATTTTGCCTTTTTTTTTTTTATTGCTATTTTTTGTACTGTAATTTTTTATTATATAATTCGTATTGTTAAACCGTTTGGAATACCTGGTAGAAATAAAACTTGGTATAATAATTCTTTTATTTGTGATATTAAAGGCTGGGTTTTCGGGAAAAAAATGTCATTACTTTAACATGGTGAAAAGTCAAATGTATGAATTGAAAAGATCTCTGTAATAATTTTTGTTTGTCTTGATCATTTATTCTTAATATAATTATATCTTATTCTTCTTACTACTTTTGTCTTTGATTAATTTAGAACTATATCATGTTAAAAATAATGTTAAAATCAATCTTTTTGGTGGAGATCCTCTATATAATTGTAATGACATAGAAAAACTCCCCATTTATAGAGCTTGTATAATATGCATTGTTTTTTTGTGGTTTTTATATGCTCCATGTTATACATACTTACAAAATATATATAAATAAACGTGCATGTTAATTATTTGTACGGTTTGTTGGGGGATGGCCCACCCCGACCCCCACAGACCTATTACGGGGTGATTAAATGGGTCACCATATTTTTTGTGACTGAAATTAAAAAATATATATTTTCATATATATTTCTTTATTACATTAAACATCATACAATTATCCCGTTTAATGGCAAGTGTAAAAATATTAAATTGAACAGAATTTGAATATTTGCACCAGTCAAGTTAATAAGTAGAAGACTTCTGGTTTAACAAAAAGTTTTATTGTTTTCACATTTGGAAGTTGCAGAATACACAATTATGCCAAAAAGGGTTTATAAACTTTGTTTATTAAACAGAAATCATAAAATATAAAGCATGTAAGACATGTTTAAAACTTGTGTGCTTTTTGCACGTAACGTTCAAGATGATAGTCATCAGAAATACTGTTGTTGACTGGCCTTTGTTGATGATCGCAAAGTTTCGGGGAAACTGATGAGACCTGAAAAATAATTTTTTTTTTTATCTATACATTAGTATAATACGCACCCCTGTTTTCGACCTTAAAAATTGGGAAAAAACTGCGGCTTATAATCATAGTTTTATGGTAGAAAAAGCAAAAGATGGGTTTTTTTATGTAGAGAAATAGTGCAAGTTTTAGCAACAAACTTTTCAGTCAGTTGAGATGAACTGGTCTGCTCTTCATTAGGTCTCACTTAAGAATTACCTCCCTTACAATGTCATGACAGTAGTAAAATTATTACCCTTGAGAAATTAGAGGTGTATAAATTGGTTACGCATGTTTCTGTTTTGAATATGCTTTGAATGTTCATGTTTTTTTCTACAGATGAGAACAATGGAACATTGTCATGAGTTGTGCCAAGTTTGGATGACACTGGGTGCTGTTTGATTAAGATATAACAGTTTGAAGATGCATAGTGATACACTGCAAGAAGTGGACAGATTTGTCAAAAATGAAGGGGTGTCATCAAACCATAGATATTATGGTCATCCCCATGTTTTTTCCTGCCTAGTTGGAGCAACAGATGACAATGTATGGAAACAAGGTGCTTTTAGAACATTTGGTAATGTAATCAGTGTTCCATAAGTGCATTTCATTATTTTTATGTAGAACAGTGCAAAACTAATTGTTGTGTGAGACGTTCTAGGTGGTTGCCCTCAGAATGACATCCATAACAGAGTTCTTAGCCAAGATTACATGCGGTGATGTACATTCCCTACATTGAGGTTCTGCCATTTTGGGTATCAGCATCTTACATGCATGGGACCAAAGGTATTCATATTTAATTAGTCATTTATCATTTTCAGATAAAGGCAAATTGGTGCCAAGTGCCTTATTTTATATATTTGGCATATTTTGCACTATTGGCACAAAATTGTAAAGATATGACGCCAACAAAAAGGAAGATTCTAGGCTCACTCTACCTACACAAAAATAAAAAATTAATGTAAGATGATTTTAAATTTTGCCATTTGACACCCTGGAATCAAATATCAGTGACTTATAATTCTACCACAATATTCAACATGATATAATGGATATGGCATCTACTTTCACAATTATGTTTTGAGGACAATGTGACAGTTAACTTAATCGATATATCATAATTATATTACTTATTTTACAACAGTTTTTTGTTTGAAGTCGCATCTCAAATTGTTTAAACATTAGATCACCGGTGAATGATTCTGATTTAGACAATCATCTTTGCTATATTTTTACTTGTCAAAAAATATATTGTATTGTACAATTATAAATAGTGTTTATTTATCTAATTGAGGGGCTATTCCCTATAGTGTAAATTAATTCTAGCTATATTTTTTAACAAATCAATTATAATCCAGTTGAAATTGAAAATACGCCACCAAACTTGAACAATTGCTTATTTTCATGAAAACAGAAAATTCATACACAGTACACATATGTATATAATATGAAAACTTCCATTAATATTGATGTAATAAAATAGAGAATTAATACACAAAATATGTCGCAATAAAAATATTAAAGGTATCTCAATAAACAGTCATGAATACAAGCTTTCTCAGTTTGCTGGTGACACTTCAGCTATTTTAGAGGGTTCAGAAAAATCATTAAATGAAACACTTAAAAAGAATTATCATTTTATGCAAAAACATCAGGTCTTAGTTAATTTTGACAAAATGCAGGTAGTATGAATAGGAGCTAAAAAAATATAGTATGATTCAATTGAAACAGAATTAGTGAGCCAAATGCAAATACATTTTTATCAAATTCATTGTTTTTTATCTCTACTGGCCAAAGGCCAGCAGGGCTTATGTCATGGTAAATTGTCCATCGTCCGTCTTCTGACTTATGTTGTCCGTCTGATAGCACCTCCATTTTTTAGCTCTACTGGCCAAAGGCCAGAAGTGCTTATGCAATGGCGCGTTGTCCGTCTTCTGTCGTCTGTTAGCAGCACTTTCTCTGAAACCACAAGGACAATTAAACTGAAACTTCACATGGATGTTTCTATTGCATAGGAGACTATACAGAAGATTTTATTTTTTATCTTAAATTCAAGATGGCCGCCATTACTAAAAATAGTCCAAAACTTAAAAAATCTTATTCTCATGAACGACCCAACAGATTTTCAAAATGTTTTTGTAGTAATGATGACCAACTATAGTATTGTTAAATTTGTTCAAATGGTGTCCCTAAGTTTAATGACTGACATTATGTTTCCGCTTTACTGAATAATTTTCATTATATTAAAAATGTTCGATCGAACCAGAAGTGATGCAAGTTCCGGAAGCTGCGTGAAATTATCACCGTGGAAACCAATGTAACGGTTCAACCACCAAAATAAATCATTTAGAACCTGTCCCACATCAAAACAAAATCGGTCCGGGTTTTATCACTTTCATTAATTAATGTCATTAATTTTATAAGTAACGTTATTTTTTTTAAAAAAATGAAACAAATAAGTAACACTGCACGATTTATCAAATATTTTAACGACGCAAACAATATTCGATCTGATCGTCCCAGCTTTGGCTAGCGGTATATCAAAGAAATATACGAACGCAAACACAGTCTTTTGATGAACCGACAGAACGCTATACTGATCACACATCGAAGGCGTGCTACATAGCGATAGACTCTTCCGATAAACTCCTCTAATACCTACCGTCAATGGTTTAGTCGAAATTGACATCATTTTGCACTGCAGGTGACAAAACAAACGGATTACTGGGTCAAATGATACTGCTGCAAGGCGTATTTTGCTGGTCAGGATGGCATAGTAAGAGCAATTTATGAGATTTTATACGACCGATAGAAAATATCTGGACCGATTTTTTATTGAACTTTGAAAATATCTGGACCGATTTTTTTATTAAACTTTGAAACGAAAACAGTTTTGAAATTTAGAAATCGGTCCAAAAACCGAAAAACCGGCAAGTTTAGAAGGCCTTCCTCTCACATAAGTTCAGTAGCTGCCCCATCGCTGTGATTTGCTTGGTTGATACACATACCAATGCAACTGGAATGGGCGTTTCCATCTTGGCCTTCTTGGCTATATGAATGTCATCTCTGAACACAACTTCTTCTTTTCCTGGCGCATGTGCCAATATTAAATAATTTTGCACAACGTTTTATGTGCACGTGTATACTGTTGCCAATACACCGAAACTCTTGCAGAGAGCTGCGAGAACTAAATCAATTGTATCATTGTTGAACTCCATTCTTGTATAAATGTATTTATTGATTTCAGTGACAATGTCGCGGTCACCAACAAAGTCAGTGTAATAGCCCCTGTTAACAATAATTTCATTTCTCAATTTAAAACAAATTTGATCGTGTGTAATATCCTCAATATTTTCTTCAGCCAGGCATTTGCGCATGGAATGCAGATGACAGTGACCATCTCCTGGGACACATGTTAGCAGTCGGTTCAGGCTATGTGCATACACGTCCATTGTGTCCCATGCATCATTGGTTGTGTCATCGGTCGTTTCCCTGATTGCCTCAGCTGGGTTGTCAGTTACAATTTGTTCATCGCAATTAAATGAAGATGAACACTAGAATTCTAACAAATTAAATGAGAATGAAATGGCTAATGAAACAAAATATTATGCAATCATGTTAACATTTAAAGTTTACAAAAACATTTTTTTTTTTAGCTATAATGACTAGAAACAAAGAACACATTTACAATCAAAAATTTAAATGGCTAATCTCAATAGGTTTTACTAATTTATCTTATCTTGATTGGGAAGAAGGCTTCACTCATATATGAATTGCTCTCGAGTAGAACAAGTACTGAAGGTTGGTTTTTGAAAGGCATCAGGTCGAGTTGGGGATCAAACTTGCAACCTCTAGCACGAGTGGCCAGCACTAGCCACTACACTACCGCCTGCTTAAAATGAAACCTACCGGTAGACTGTTGAGCTTAGAGGTTAAGCCACATAATATAGAAAGTGGTATTGATGTCTGATCTGTAATTTTGCAGTTATACCCACTCCAACAAAGTTTTAAAGAGGTATTTAAGTTAACCCAGAATTGGTTTCATAATGATTTGGAGAACTGAGTGTTGATTTTTTGAAAGGCATTGGGTTGAGTTGGAGATCAAACCCACAACATCTGGCATGAGCGGCCAACTATCTATCCATTACACTAACACCCACTTAAAATGAGACCTACTGGTATACTGTTTAGGTCACACTAAAAGGTTAAATAGCTTACATGTATAATATTATGTCACATAATACAGAAAGTGATGTTATGATCATTGCAACAAATATGTCGAGGGGTATACTGGTACTGGTTTCATAATGACCATAAATAGATAAAATTTTGTCTAGCCTGTACTTCCTTTCTTGATACAAGGATCTCTTTTAAATTTTCTAGAGTTGTTGCCAATGGATATTAATATATATATATATATATATATATATATATATATATATATATATATATATATATGCAAGATTGTACAGTTATTGAATAAAGGTTTTCCAAGTTTGGGTTTATTCAAGTCTGCTTTATGATGACTGTTTAAATTTTACAAATTTTATATTTAAAAGCAAACATTTTGAAGCAAGAATTACTCAAAGAATTAAAAATATAACCGGATTGTGAACTATCATGATTAATGTAAAATACTACTTAAAGGTAGCTTCAAAATGCATCCTTATAGTACAATGAAGTACATCTGTCTTTAAGATGGAAGATGTTGGTTCAGTCCCAACTAAGGATATCTGTTGGAGGCTTCATACTATGCATTGTAAATCAATTTTGAATTATGAAATGAAGGTAGTGAAAATGCTTTTATCGGTTAGTAAGTTTGTGTTTATTTCAGGAGTGATGGCAAAATTTTGAGTTTGATCCGGTGATGAAAAACAGGTTAATTTTATGTCTGAAGCTTGAGCTAGACTAGGGAATGTTAATCAAAATTGTACTTTCCATTCTCGTATAATTTACAATATTTTTTCCAACTATTTCAGATGAAAGAATATTTATGATTTTTTTTATATTAAAAAAGGGGAGTATACATGTATCTAGCTACCAATTTAATTTCATTGTTTGAACAGCAACTTTGTCCACAATCATGTTGAGTAAGCGCATTCATGCACATTTTCATGGCTACCTAGGCTACAGTTAACATAAATTGCATGAAACATAATGTCCTAAAAGCAAAGCAACATCATGGCACCAATGAAATGCAAACTGGTACTTTTTAGCACTACCCAACTTCAACAGTTACTGATTTTCATAGAAAAATGAAGTACAATTTCTATATAGTTCATACAGACTGAATGATTGTATGTTTTTATATATTCTTTATTTCTATTTGAATCTACATCTCACTGAATGGAAATTATATGGGGTTTTGAAGATTTTCAAAAAATAACTTAAAATTTGCTTAAATGTTACATTTGTATAAATAAGCCACATTTAAAACAAAAGCCTACTTCATTGCACAATGGAAAACCTTTATATGAAAAATTAATGGAAGCCTATCAGTTTGTCAAAGGTCAGACTTGAACTGACATCTCACTCCTAGAAGGAGTTTGTACTTTCTTGTACTACAAAGACTTTCTCCCTGATAGACTTCCTGTGTCAAGCTAAAAAACATTATCTCTGTTCTGTATATTTAAAAAAAAATATATTTAATATTGATACACACTGAGAAGTTACAGAACAAATGTTTTTAAACCACTCTTTAATTAATATAAACACAAACAAACAGTTACACTGTCATTTTTTTTTAAAAAGTAAACATATGTTGAGACTGCAGCATAAGCCTTCAAGACTAATGCATAAAATATACATCAATCTGTATCAGTATGGTTTATTGAGAATGGCCACCATCATAAAACAATTATGGGGTGAATAAACAAAGATTACAAAAATATACAATTCTTCGAGTGATCAAAATAAAAAAAATATCATATGCATCTATTTACTAAACAAGTCCTACTCTGTTTGAAATGAACAAATATATTACAATTTTCAAAAATATCAGTAACTCGTGATGTACATTATAATATCAATTCAGCAATAGGGACGTATCTTAGGTTCTTCAGATAGTAAGGCAGCATCGACCAATTTTCTTATTGATACTTGAAAGATACCGTACTACCTAATGCCATGCTAGGTGACAAAGAGATGTTTGCAACGTCAGAAAAAAAAAGTTAAAAGCAGCCCATCATTACTTCCCATGTACAATAAAAAAAATACTAGTAGCAAATATACATGTAATCGGCATGCAAAAGGAAAACTACTCTAAATAGGAAAATTGCTTATGACATTTTGTCCATCTGGTAAATTTCAAATTATACCCTAACCCCCCTTAGGATCCAGTTTTTATTGCAGATTTTAATTTTATTTCTTTGACTTGCCCAAATTTATTTTACGCACGTAGAGAAATGTAGAAAAAGAAAGTAATTGTTCTTAAGCATTATTTTATATACACTGTATATAAAACATATCAAAAATTACAAATACATCTGGAGATCTTCACTGTCTACATCACAAGCAGATACAGAGGAAGACAGGGGCATGAATAGATCCAGAGATGGGGGCAGGGCCTTTAGCAAATCCAAAACAGGGCAGAGGCTTCAGCAGATTTAGAGGGGGGCAAAGGCTCCAGAAGATCCAGAGGGAGCAGGGTCATCAGCAAATCAAGAGGAGGAGGGGAGGGGCAAGGGCTTCAGTAGATCCAGAAGGGGGCGAGAGAGTGGACAGGGGCTTCAACAATCCCAGAGTGGGAACAGGGGCTTCATCAAATCTAGATGGGAATAGAGGCTTCAGCAAATCAAGGGGGACATGAGCTTAAACAGACCCAGAGGAAAACATGAGGTTCAGCAGATCCAGAGGGGAACATGAGCTTCAGCAGATCCAGAGAGGGACATGAGCTTCAGCAGATCCAGAGGTGGACATGAGCTTCAGCAGATCCAGAGAACATGAGCTTCAGCAGATCCAAAGGGGGACATGAGCTTCAGCAGATCCAGAGGAGGACATGAGCTTCAGCAGATCTAGAAGGGGACATGAGCTTCAGCAGATCCAGAGGGGGACATGAGCTTCAGCAGATCCAGAGAAAGACATGAGCTTTAACAGATCCAGAGGAAAACATGAGGTTCAGCAGATCCAGAGCGGAACATGAGCTTCAGCAGATCCAGAGGGACATGAGCTTCAGCAGATCCAGAGGTGGACATGAGTTTCAGCAGATCCAGAGGAGGACATGAGCTTCAGCAGAACCAGAAGACATGAGCTTCAGCAGATCCAAAGGGGGGCATGAGCTTCAGCAGATCCAGAGGAGAACATGAGCTTCAGCAGATCCAGAGGGGGACATGAGTTTCAGCAGATCTAGAGGGGGACATGAGCTTCAGCAGATCCAGAAGGGGGCATGAGCTTCAGCAGATCCAGAGGAGGTCATGAGCTTCAGCAGATCCAAAGGAAGACATGAGCTACAGCAGATCCAGAGGAGGACATGAGCTTCAGCAGATCGAAAATGGGACATGAGCTTCAGCAGATCGAAAATGTGACATGAGCTTCAGCAGATCCAGAGGAAGACATGACCTACAGCAGATCCAGAGGGGGACATGAGCTACAGCAGATCCAGAGGGGACATGAGCTTCAGCAGATCCAGAGGGGGACATGACCTACATCAGATCCAGAGGGGGACATGAGCTACAGCAGATCCAGAGGGGACATGAGCTTCAGCAGATCCAGAGGGGACATGAGATTCAGCAGATCCAGAGGAAGACATAAATTTCAGCAGATCCAGAGGAGGACATGAGCTTCAGCAGATCCAGAGGGGGACATAAGCTTCAGCAGATCCAGAGGAAGACATGAGTTTTAGCAGATCCAGAGGGGGGCATGAGCTTCAGCAGATCAAGATTAACATAAGCTTTAGCAGATCCAGGAGACAACATGAGCTTCAGCAGATCCAGAGGGGACATAAGCTTCAGCAGATCCAGAGGAGGAAATAAGCTTCAGCAGATCCAGAGGAAGACATGAGCTTCAGCAGATCTGGAGGCGGACATGAGCTACAGCAGATACAGAGGAAGACAGGAGCTTCAGCAGATCCAGAGGAGGACATTCGCTTCAGCAGATCCAGAGGAGGACTAAGCTTCTGCAGATCCAGAGGAGGACATAAGCTTCAGCAGATCCAGAGGGGGACATGAGCTTCAGCAGATCCAGAGGGGGACATGAGCTACAGCAGATCCAGAGGGAGACATGAGCTTCAGCCGATCCAGAACGGAACATGAGCTTCAGCAGATCCAGAGGGGGACATGACCTACATCAGATCCAGAGGGGGACATGAGTTTCAGCAGATCCAGAGGACATGAGCGTCAGCAGATCCAGAGGGGCACATGAGCTTAAGCAGATCCAGAGGTGGACATGAGCTTCAGCAGATCCAGAGGGTTACATGAGGTTCAGCAGATCCAGATTAGGACATGGGCTTCAGCAGATCCAGAGGAGGACATGAGGCTCAGCACATCCAGTGGAAGACATGAGCTTTAGTGAGCCAGAGGAAGATATGAGCTTCAGCAGATCCAGAGGGGGACATGAGCTACAGCAGATCCAGAGGAAGACATGAGCTTCAGCAGATCCAGAGGACATGAGCTTCAGCAGATCCAGAGGACATGAGCTTCAGCAGATCCAGAGCGGGACATGAGCTTCAGCAGATCCAGAGGACATGAGCTTCAGCAGATCCAGAGGGGGACATAAGCTTCAGCAGATCCAGAGGAAGACATGAGCTTCAGCAGATCAAAAGAGGGGCATGAGCTACAGCAGATCCAGAGGAGGTCATGAGCTTCAGCAGATCCAACGGAAGACATGAGCTACAGCAGATCAAGAGGAGGACATGAGCTTCAGCAGATCGAGAATGGGACATGAGCTTCAGCAGATACAGATAGGACATGAGCGTCAGCAGATCCAGAGGAAGACATGACCTGTAGCAGATCCAGAGGGGGACATGAGCTACAGCAGATCCAGAGGGGACATGAGCTTCAGCAGATCCAGAGGGGGACATGACCTACAGCAGATCCAGAGGGGTCATGAGCCACAGCAGATCCAGAGGGAACATGAGCTTCAGCAGATCCAGAGGAGGACATGAGCTTCAGCAGATCCAGAGGAGGACATGCGCTTCAGCAGATCCAGAGGAAGACATAAGCTTCAGCAGATCCAGATGAGGAAATGAGCTTCAGCAGATCCAGAGGGGGACATAAGCTTCAGCAGATCCAGAGGATGACATGAGCTTTAGCAGATCCAGAGGGAGGCATGAGCTTCAGCAGATCAAGATTGCGTAATCTTTAGCAGATCCAGGAGACAACATGAGCTTCAGCAGTTCCAGAGGGGACATAAGCTTCAGCAGATCAAGATGAGGACATAAGCTTCAGCAGATCCAGAGGAAGACATGAGCTTCAGCAGATCTGGAGGCAGACATAAGCTTCAGCAGATCCAGAGGATGACATGAGCTTTAGCAGATCCAGAGGGAGGCATGAGCTTCAGCAGATCAAGATTGCGTAATCTTTAGCAGATCCAGGAGACAACATGAGCTTCAGCAGTTCCAGAGGGGACATAAGCTTCAGCAGATCAAGATGAGGACATAAGCTTCAGCAGATCCAGAGGAAGACATGAGCTTCAGCAGATCTGGAGGCAGACATAAGCTTCAGCAGATCCAGAGGATGACATGAGCTTTAGCAGATCCAGAGGGAGGCATGAGCTTCAGCAGATCAAGATTGCGTAATCTTTAGCAGATCCAGGAGACAACATGAGCTTCAGCAGTTCCAGAGGGGACATAAGCTTCAGCAGATCAAGATGAGGAAATAAGCTTCAGCAGATCCAGAGGAAGTCATTAGCTTCAGCAGATCTGGAGGCGGACATGAGCTACAGCAGATCCAGAGGAAGACAGGAGCTTCAGCAGATCCAGAGGAGGACATTCGCTTCAGCAGATTCAGAGGAGGGCATCAGCTTCAGCAGATCCAGAGGAGGACATTAGCTTCAGCAGATCCAGAGGGGGACATGAGCTTCAGCAGATCCAGAGGGGGACATGAGCTTCAGCAGATCCAGAATGGAACATGAGCTTCAGCAGATCCAGAGGGGACATGAGCTTCAGCAGATCCAGAGGGGACATGAGATTCAGCAGATCCAGAGGAAGACATAAATTTCAGCAGATCCAGAGGAGGACATGAGCTTCAGCAGATCCAGAGGGGGACATAAGCTTCAGCAGATCCAGAGGAAGACATGAGTTTTAGCAGATCCAGAGGGGGGCATGAGCTTCAGCAGATCAAGATTAACATAAGCTTTAGCAGATCCAGGAGACAACATGAGCTTCAGCAGATCCAGAGAGGACATAAGCTTCAGCAGATCCAGAGGAGGAAATAAGCTTCAGCAGATCCAGAGGAAGACATGAGCTTCAGCAGATCTGGAGGCGGACATGAGCTACAGCAGATACAGAGGAAGACAGGAGCTTCAGCAGATCCAGAGGAGGACATTCGCTTCAGCAGATCCAGAGGAGGACTAAGCTTCTGCAGATCCAGAGGAGGACATAAGCTTCAGCAGATCCAGAGGGGGACATGAGCTTCAGCAGATCCAGAGGGGGACATGAGCTACAGCAGATCCAGAGGGAGACATGAGCTTCAGCCGATCCAGAACGGAACATGAGCTTCAGCAGATCCAGAGGGGGACATGACCTACATCAGATCCAGAGGGGGACATGAGTTTCAGCAGATCCAGAGGACATGAGCGTCAGCAGATCCAGAGGGGCACATGAGCTTAAGCAGATCCAGAGGTGGACATGAGCTTCAGCAGATCCAGAGGGTTACATGAGGTTCAGCAGATCCAGAGTAGGACATGGGCTTCAGCAGATCCAGAGGAGGACATGAGGCTCAGCACATCCAGTGGAAGACATGAGCTTTAGTGAGCCAGAGGAAGATATGAGCTTCAGCAGATCCAGAGGGGGACATGAGCTACAGCAGATCCAGAGGAAGACATGAGCTTCAGCAGATCCAGAGGACATGAGCTTCAGCAGATCCAGAGGACATGAGCTTCAGCAGATCCAGAGCGGGACATGAGCTTCAGCAGATCCAGAGGACATGAGCTTCAGCAGATCCAGAGGGGGACATAAGCTTCAGCAGATCCAGAGGAAGACATGAGCTTCAGCAGATCAAAAGAGGGGCATGAGCTACAGCAGATCCAGAGGAGGTCATGAGCTTCAGCAGATCCAACGGAAGACATGAGCTACAGCAGATCAAGAGGAGGACATGACCTGTAGCAGATCCAGAGGGGGACATGAGCTACAGCAGATCCAGAGGGGACATGAGCTTCAGCAGATCCAGAGGGGGACATGACCTACAGCAGATCCAGAGGGGTCATGAGCCACAGCAGATCCAGAGGGAACATGAGCTTCAGCAGATCCAGAGGAGGACATGAGCTTCAGCAGATCCAGAGGAGGACATGCGCTTCAGCAGATCCAGAGGAAGACATAAGCTTCAGCAGATCCAGATGAGGAAATGAGCTTCAGCAGATCCAGAGGGGGACATAAGCTTCAGCAGATCCAGAGGATGACATGAGCTTTAGCAGATCCAGAGGGAGGCATGAGCTTCAGCAGATCAAGATTGCGTAATCTTTAGCAGATCCAGGAGACAACATGAGCTTCAGCAGTTCCAGAGGGGACATAAGCTTCAGCAGATCAAGATGAGGACATAAGCTTCAGCAGATCCAGAGGAAGACATGAGCTTCAGCAGATCTGGAGGCAGACATAAGCTTCAGCAGATCCAGAGGATGACATGAGCTTTAGCAGATCCAGAGGGAGGCATGAGCTTCAGCAGATCAAGATTGCGTAATCTTTAGCAGATCCAGGAGACAACATGAGCTTCAGCAGTTCCAGAGGGGACATAAGCTTCAGCAGATCAAGATGAGGAAATAAGCTTCAGCAGATCCAGAGGAAGACATTAGCTTCAGCAGATCTGGAGGCGGACATGAGCTACAGCAGATCCAGAGGAAGACAGGAGCTTCAGCAGATCCAGAGGAGGACATTCGCTTCAGCAGATTCAGAGGAGGGCATCAGCTTCAGCAGATCCAGAGGAGGACATTAGCTTCAGCAGATCCAGAGGGGGACATGAGCTTCAGCAGATCCAGAGGGGGACATGAGCTTCAGCAGATCCAGAATGGAACATGAGCTTCAGCAGATCCAAAGAAAGACATGAGCTTCAGCAGATCCAGAGGAGGACATGAGCTTCAGCAGATCCAGAGGGTTGCATGAGCTTCAGCAGATCCAGAGGAGGACATGAGCTTCAGCATATCCAGAGGAGGACATGAGCTTCAGCAGATCCAGAGGGGGACATGAGCTTCAGCAGATCCAGAGGGGGACATGAACTTCAGCAGATCCAGAGGGGGACATGAACTTCAGCAGATCCAGAGGAAGACATAAATTTCAGCAGATCCAGAGGAGGACATGAGCTTCAGCAGATCCAGAGGGGGACATAAGCTTCAGCAGATCCAGAGTGGGACATGAGCTTCAGCAGATCCAGAGGGGGACATGAACTTCAGCAGATCCAGAGGGGACATGAGATTCAGCAGATCCAGAGGAAGACATAAATTTCAGCAGATCCAGAGGAGGACATGAGCTTCAGCAGATCCAGAGGGGGACATAAGCTTCAGCAGATCCAGAGGAAGACATGAGTTTTAGCAGATCCAGAGGGGGGCATGAGCTTTAGCAGATCCAGAGGGGGGCATGAGCTTCAGCAGATCCAGGAGACAACATAAGCTTCAGCAGATCCAGAGGGGACATAAGCTTCAGCAGATCCAGAGGAGGAAATAAGCTTCAGCAGATCCAGAGGAAGACATGAGCTTCAGCAGATCTGGAGGCGGACATGAGCTACAGCAGATACAGAGGAAGACAGGAGCTTCAGCAGATCCAGAGGAGGACATTCGCTTCAGCAGATCCAGAGGAGGACTAAGCTTCTGCAGATCCAGAGGAGGACATAAGCTTCAGCAGATCCAGAGGGGGACATGAGCTTCAGCAGATCCAGAGGGGGACATGAGCTACAGCAGATCCAGAGGGAGACATGAGCTTCAGCCGATCCAGAACGGAACATGAGCTTCAGCAGATCCAGAGGGGGACATGACCTACATCAGATCCAGAGGGGGACATGAGTTCAGCAGATCCAGAGGACATGAGCGTCAGCAGATCCAGAGGGGCACATGAGCTTAAGCAGATCCAGAGGTGGACATGAGCTTCAGCAGATCCAGAGGGTTACATGAGGTTCAGCAGATCCAGAGTAGGACATGGGCTTCAGCAGATCCAGAGGAGGACATGAGGCTCAGCACATCCAGTGGAAGACATGAGCTTTAGTGAGCCAGAGGAAGATATGAGCTTCAGCAGATCCAGAGGGGGACATGAGCTACAGCAGATCCAGAGGAAGACATGAGCTTCAGCAGATCCAGAGGACATGAGCTTCAGCAGATCCAGAGGACATGAGCTTCAGCAGATCCAGAGCGGGACATGAGCTACAGCAGATCAAGAGGAGGACATGAGCTTCAGCAGATCGAGAATGGGACATGAGCTTCAGCAGATACAGATAGGACATGAGCGTCAGCAGATCCAGAGGAAGACATGACCTGTAGCAGATCCAGAGGGGGACATGAGCTACAGCAGATCCAGAGGGGACATGAGCTTCAGCAGATCCAGAGGGGGACATGACCTACAGCAGATCCAGAGGGTTCATGAGCCACAGCAGATCCAGAGGGAACATGAGCTTCAGCAGATCCAGAGGAGGACATGAGCTTCAGCAGATCCAGAGGAGGACATGCGCTTCAGCAGATCCAGAGGAAGACATAAGCTTCAGCAGATCCAGATGAGGAAATGAGCTTCAGCAGATCCAGAGGGGGACATAAGCTTCAGCAGATCCAGAGGATGACATGAGCTTTAGCAGATCCAGAGGGAGGCATGAGCTTCAGCAGATCAAGATTGCGTAATCTTTAGCAGATCCAGGAGACAACATGAGCTTCAGCAGTTCCAGAGGGGACATAAGCTTCAGCAGATCAAGATGAGGACATAAGCTTCAGCAGATCCAGAGGAAGACATGAGCTTCAGCAGATCTGGAGGCAGACATAAGCTTCAGCAGATCCAGAGGATGACATGAGCTTTAGCAGATCCAGAGGGAGGCATGAGCTTCAGCAGATCAAGATTGCGTAATCTTTAGCAGATCCAGGAGACAACATGAGCTTCAGCAGTTCCAGAGGGGACATAAGCTTCAGCAGATCAAGATGAGGAAATAAGCTTCAGCAGATCCAGAGGAAGACATTAGCTTCAGCAGATCTGGAGGCGGACATGAGCTACAGTAGATCCAGAGGAAGACAGGAGCTTCAGCAGATCCAGAGGAGGACATTCGCTTCAGCAGATTCAGAGGAGGGCATCAGCTTCAGCAGATCCAGAGGAGGACATTAGCTTCAGCAGATCCAGAGGGGGACATGAGCTTCAGCAGATCCAGAGGGGGACATGAGCTTCAGCAGATCCAGAATGGAACATGAGCTTCAGCAGATCCAAAGAAAGACATGAGCTTCAGCAGATCCAGAGGAGGACATGAGCTTCAGCAGATCCAGAGGGTTGCATGAGCTTCAGCAGATCCAGAGGAGGACATGAGCTTCAGCATATCCAGAGGAGGACATGAGCTTCAGCAGATCCAGAGGGGGACATGAGCTTCAGCAGATCCAGAGGGGGACATGAACTTCAGCAGATCCAGAGGGGGACATGAACTTCAGCAGATCCAGAGAAAGACATGAGCTTCAGCAGATCCAGAGGTAGACATGAGCTTCAGCAGATCCAGTGGAAGACATGAGCTTCAGCAGATCTAGAGGAAGACATGAGGTTGAGGAAGACATGAGCTTCAGCAGATCCAGAGGAAAATATGAGCTTCAGCAGATCCAGAGGGGGACATATGAGCTTCAGCAGATCCAGAGGGGGGGCATGAGCTTCAGCAGATCCAGAGGAGGACATGAGCTTCAGCAGATCCAGAGGGGGGCATGAGCTTCAGCAGATCCAGAGGGGGTCATGAGCTTCAGCAGATCCAGAGGGAGACATGAACTTCAGCAGATCCAGAGGGGGACATGAGCTTCAGCAGATCCAGAGAAAGACATGAGCTTCAGCATATCTAGAGGAAGACATGAGCTTGAGGAAGACATGAGCTTCAGCAGATCCAGAGGGGGACATGAGCTTCAACAGATCCGGAGGGGGACATGAGCTTCAGCAAATCCAGAGAAAGACATGAGCTTCAGCAGATCACGAGGAAGACATAGGCTTCAGCAGATCCAGAGGAGGAAATGAGCTTCAGAAGATCCAGAGAGGGACATGAGCTTCAGCAGATCCAGAGGGGGACATGAGCTTCAGCAGATCCAGAGGAGGACATGAGCTTCAGCAGATCCAGACAGGGGGCATGATTTACAGCAGATCCAGACAGGGGGCATGATCTACAGCAGATCCAGAGGAGGACATGCTCTTCAGCAGATCCAGAAGGACATGAGCTTCAGCAGATCCAGAGGGGGACATGAGCTTCAGCTGATCCAGAGCTGGACATGAGCTTCAGCAGATCCAGAGGCGGACATGAGCTACAGCAGATCAAGAAGACATGAGCTTCAGCCGATCCAGAAGAGGACATGAGCTTCAGCAGATCCAGAGGGAGACATGAGCTTCAGAAGATCCAGAGGGGGACATGAGCTTCAGCAGATCCAGAGGGAGACATGAGCTTCAGCAGATCTAGAAGACATGAGCTTCAGCAGATCCAGAGGGGGACATGAGCTTCAGCAGATCCAGAGGGGGACATGAGCTTCAGCAGATCCAGAGGGGACATGAGCTTCAGCAGATCCAGAGGAGGACATGAGCTTCAGCAGATTCAGAGGAATACATGAGCTTCAGCAGAACCAGAGGAAGACATGAGCTTCAGCAGATCCAGAGGGGGACATGAGCTTCAACAGATCCAGAGGGGGACATGAGCTGCAGCAGATCCAGAGGTGGACATGAGCTACAGCAGATCCAGAGGAAGACATGAGCTTCAGCAGATCCAGAGGGAGACATGAGCTTCAGCAGATCCAGAGGAAGACATGAGCTTCAGCAGATTCAGAGGAAGACTTGAGCTTTAGCAGATCCAGAGGGGGGACATGAGCTACAGCAGATCCAGAGGGAGACATGAGCTTCAGCTGATCCAGAGGAAGACATGAGCTTCAGCAGATCCAGAGGAAGACATGAGCTACAGCAGATCCAGAGGGGGACATGAGCTTCAGTATGAGCAGCCAACACTCTATCCATTACACTACTGCCCTGCTTTACTTCAAAGGTCATTCACAACTAGATGCTTGAGTATTACATACATAAGTCCCTACTAGTCTATCAGTTTAATAATTTTAATGCCATAGCAACCACAGTTTGTACGACTGAAATATCTAGTCGCCTTCAGTGAAACCATAAGGGAATAATTATTAAATTTTCACATGACTAACTGAGAAATTACATTTCAGAAACATTATTATTATGATGATTATGATACCTGGACTATGCATGTATAGTTAGTTGAAACAATATTGAAAAAAGAATGGTGATGGACTTACATGTAGTTGGCCAACAATGCCGAAAGTGGCATTAACAATAAATAAATGTATATATTCTGCTTTCTATTATTGTAAACGAGACTCGAGACCAAACATATGAGATTCCTGACATGCTTATTACCGAGCACTGTGTGGCATTCTTGTCATCATGCCAATTTACCTATGTGTCTACCCCATAAAAAAAGTGACACCTTAGTAATCATGACTAAAACTTCTTTATTTTCATTAAACCAAACAAAAACCTAAACAATGAAGTTTCATGTCATTATTATTGCGACATTTTTCGAGGCTCCAGTCTTGGCTCAGTCTAAAACTTCCAAAATGATACAATGTTGTGATAAGCACTGCCATGAATAAAATTACAGTAACTAGAGGCAAGTTTAATGTAATCTCCCATACTGTGTTATGTAAATAGCAAGCATGTTATGATGGCTGATCCAAGAGTAGGTGGGCATTTATCATAAAATAAAAACTTAAGCTTCTTATGACTTGATGAAATGAAAACATTTTGTTGACCACTCAATGTTTAATATAATCTTCATCTGTAAGGGTAAAGTACATATATATATAACAAAGTGTACCATGCAAGAGAGTTATAAACCCATCACAAATATTTTTTTATATTAACTTAACGTAATATCACTACTGATTCATCACTCGGTGTTTTCCTTATGGCTCAGCTCTTACGTAAATTACAGAAAGCCTTTTTCCCCACGGACTTCCCTGAATATATAAATGATGATGATTTTACATAGTGAAATATAGCAGACAGCTGTGAATGATTTAAAAATTAAGAGTCATATCAGTAAATGCACACGACATTGTGAGCAACCTGAACTTGCACATGTTAATGTGAGCAACCTGAACTTGCACACAATAATGTGGGCAACCTGAACTTGCACATGTTAATGTGGGCAACCTGAACTTGCACACGATAATGTGGGCAACCTGAACTTGCAGACTTTTATGTGGGCAACCTGATCTTGCACATGTTAATGTCAGCAACTTGAACTTGCACACGATAATGTGGGCAACCTGAACTTGCACACTTTAATGTGGGCAACCTGAACTTGCACATGTTAATGTGAGCAACCTGAACTTGCACACGATAATGTGGGCAACCTGAACTTGCACACGATAATGTGGGCAACCTGAACTTGCAGACTTTAATGTGGGCAACCTGAACTTGCACATGTTAATGTCGGCAACCTGAACTTGCACACGATAATGTGGGCAACCTGAACTTGCACACTTTAATGTGGGCAACCTGAACTTGCACATGTTAATGTGGGCGACCTGAACTTGCACACGATAATGTGGGCAACCTGAACTTGCACACATTAATGTGGGCAACCTGAACTTGCACACGATAATATGGGCAACCTGAACTTGCACACATTAATGTGGGCAACCTGAACTTGCACACAATATTGTGAAGCAGAGATGTATGCAGAGGGTTAGTTGGGCATCATCAAATACAAATGATGTAAGACTTGCAGAATCGGAGCTTACATGTATACATGTATGACAAATCCAGTTTTAAAATCCATTTTACAGGAGAAAAAAAATTATACATTAAAAATGGACCTCAACTGTACATGGATAAGTAATGGTCCTATCTCTCTTCGTTATATAGCATAAATGTTTTGGACCAAATTGGGTTTGAACTGACAACCTCAGTGACGAGCAGGTCTATGATTAACTTGTCTATATGCCTAATGACATGAATGTCTAAGATATATGGACAGCAGGTCTATGATTTACTTGTCTATATGCCTAATGGCATGCATATGTCTAAGATACATGGACAGCATGTCCATTATTAACTTGTCTATATGTCTAATGACATGCATATGTCTAAGATACATGGACAGCAGGTCCATTATAAACTTGTCTATATGTTTAATGACATGCATGTCTAAGACACATGGGCAGCATGTCCATGATTTACTTGTCTATATGTCTAATGACATGCATATGTCTTAGACACTTGGACAGCATGTCCATGATTTACTTGTCTTTATGCCTATTGACACGAATGTCCAAGACACATGGGCAGCATGTCCATGATTTACTTGTCTAATGACATGCATATGTCTAAAACACATGGGCAGCAGGTCCATTATAACTTGTCTATATGTTTAATGACATGCATGTCTAAGACACATGGGCAGCATGTCCATGATTTACTCGTCTATATGTCTAATGGCATGCATGTCTTAGACACATGGACAGCATGTCTATGATTTACTTGTCTATATGCCTAATGACATGCATATGTCTAAGACACATGGAACGCAGCTCTGTGATTTACTTGTCTATATGTCTAATAACATGCATGTCTAAGACACATGGACAGCAGGATCATGATTTACTTGTTTATATGCCTAATAATATGCATATGTCTAAGACACATGGACAGCAGGTCCATGATTTACTTGTTTATATGCCTAATGACATGCATATGTCTAAGACACATGGACAGCAGGATCATGATTTACTTGTTTATATGCCTAATGACATGCATATGTCTAAGACACATGGACAGCAGGTCCATGATTTACTTGTTTATATGTCTAATGACATGCATATGTCTAAGACACATGGACAGCAGGTCCATGATTTACTTGTTTACATGCCTAATGACATGCATGTCTAAGGCACATGGACAGCAGGTATATGACTTACTTGTGTATATGTCTAATGATATACATGTCTAAGACACATGGACAGCAGGTCCATGACTTACTTGTCTATATGTCTAATGACATGCATGTCTTAGACACATGTACAGTAGGTCCATGATTTACTTGTCTATATGCCTAATGACATGCATATATTTAAGACACATGGACAGCAGGTCCATGACTTACTTGTCTATATATCTAATCACATGCATGTCAAAGACACATGGACAGTAGGTCCATGATTTACTTGTCTATATGTCTAATGACATACATGTCTAAGACACATGGACAGCAGGTATATGACTTACTTGTGTATATGTCTAATGATATACATGTCTAAGATACATGGACAGCAGGTCCATGACTTACTTGTCTATATGCCTAATGACATGCATATATCTAAGACACATGGACAGCAGGTCCATGACTTACTTTTCTATATATCTAATCACATGCATGTCTAAGACACATGGACAGCAGGTCCATGACTTACTTGTCTATATGTCTAATGACATACATGTCTAAGACACATGGACAGCAGGTCCATGATTTACTTGTCTATATGTCTAATGACATACATGTCTAAGACACATGTACAGCAAGTCCATGATTAACTTGTCTATATGTCTAATGACATGCATGTCTAAGACACATGCACAGCAGGTCCATGATTTACTTTTCTTTATGTCTAAGTACATGCATGTCTAAGACACATGGACAGCAGGTACATGATTTACTTGTCTATATGCCTAATGACATGCATATGTATTAGACACATGGACAGCAGGTCCATGACTTTCTTGTCTATATATATGTCTAATGACATGCACATGGACAGCAGGTCCATGATTAACTTGTCTATATGTCTAATGGTATGCATATGTCTAATACAAATGGACAGCAGGTCCATGATTTACTTGTCTATATGTCTAATGACATGCTTGTCTTAGACACATGGACAGCATGTCCATTATTTACTTGTATATATGTCTAATGACATGCATGTCCAAGACACATGTGCAGTAGGTCCATGATTAACTTGTCTATATGTCTAATTACATGCATGTCTAAGATACATGGAGAGCAGGTGTATGATTTGCCTGTCTAAGTTTTTATTTATCCTCATGCTTTGAACTCATTTGTCCTGTCGACTATCACCAAAACACTCCAGTTGTGACACAACTTACTTCATACAGCCCCTGTATTATTTGACGCTTTAGAAGAAATAAAATAGTTTGAACAATGATGATGATGATGATATTTATGATGATATTACGGTCACAGCAATGATGTGGCAATAATGATAATAATGTTGATGATAATAATGTTGATAATGTAAGGAATGACCCTTATGATAGTAAACATATTTCGATGTTTGTAATAAATAGCACATAGTAATGACAATTACAAATTAAGTCTATGGTAATGATGACGATGTTGATGATGACTACCAAGGGTAATTATTAACACATATTAAAAATAGTTATGAATAATGATGATGGTGCTGATGATGGTAATGGTGATGATGATGGTGATGGTGGTGCTGATGATGATGATGATGACTACCCAGGGTAATTATTTACACAGTAAAACAGTTATAAATAATGATGATGGTGCTGATGATGGTGATAGTGATGATGATGATGGTGATGATGGTGGTGCTGATGATGATGATGATTGTGTTGATGATAATAATGATGGTCACCAGGTGATGATGGTGCTGATGATGATGAATATGATGGTGATAGTGATGATGGTGGTGCTGATGATGATGATGACTACCCAGGGTAATTATTAACACATAGTAAAAACAGTTATGAATAATGATGATGGTGATAGTGATGATGATGACGATGGTGGTGCTGATGATGATGATGATGATGACTACCCAGGGTAATTATTAACACAGTAAAACAGTTATGAATAAAGATGATGGTGCTGATGATGGTGATAGCGATGATGGTGATGCTGGTGATGATGGTGGTGCTGATGATAACAATGATGGTGTTGATGATGGTGAATATGATGGTGATAGTGATGATGATCTATGTATTCAGTTATTCATTGTTGGTGTATTTATCATATTGGTTCTTTCTTAACCTTAACTGTTCAATCTGAAATCATTCAACACTGAAGTGAGGTTAAATGCCTGGACATTATATAGGTTAATACAATATATATACAAATAATGTAACTAATACTGCCAGTAGGTGTTTAGTTGTAAACTTCCAACAGCTGCAGTCACATTAACTCTTATTATATTTCATATTTTAGAAACATTATATATTTTCCCCTACAAGTCTCCTGTGTTCCCTGTGTCAATCTAAACGTAGATAAACAATGATTGATTGATTGATTGAATATTTAGCATCATTTTTATACCACCATGGGCCAACAGACGATCAGTTCACCTAACCACTGTTTCTTGGGATCCTGAAAGATTAACCAGTACTTCAGCTCACCCCATCTCTGCAAGTAACTGATAACTTCCCCACTTGAATCAGCTGTGAGAGATGAATGATAATGAGACACAATGTTGTATATCAATCATCACGGAGACTTTTGCCGTGCAGGGGTAGATAAATAAAGCCCACTGTCCCCTTCATGTCCCTGGTCACAGTAAAATCATGACTGTAAGTACAAGTGAGTAGGCATGGTTATTCAAAGTACTTTCTGCATTATCTATATGGAGAGCGTGTCAGAAATGCTTTTCTGGCATACCGGACAAGGATTTCTGCATACTTTTACAGGGTACTGAATTTTCATCCTACATCCCACTCCACGCGCTCATCCTACCCTGCTGTGATAAAATATTCAATTTGACATCTAAAGGCCATAGTGGTAAAATTTAATAATACTTTAAATTAAAATAAGTATTCAATGTGTTTGATATGCAAGAAAAATAATCTTACATAGCTTTTACGGTTCAGATGCGAAATTCTGTCCCTTTGGGCAGAGCCTCATTCCCTCTATAAACAGTTATCCCTGTCAGTCTGGACGGAATTAAATTCTATCCACACCTCCTACCCATGTAAATATTCATGTAGGCATTGGGGTGTTATTACTAAAAATTCATCCAAATAAATAGGTTCTACATTGACCATTTCCCTTTTTCTTGCAGATGATTGATATACCACTTTGTGTCTCATTATCATTTGTCTCTCAACGCATATTCAAGTGGGAAAGTTATCAGTTACTTGCAGAGATGGAGTGTACTAAAGTTCTGGTTAACCTTCCAGGATCCCAGGAAACAGTGGTTAGGTTAACTGATCAGCTATTATCCGTCAATAGCATAAAAATGACGCTAACTATTTAATCAATCAATTCAAACCCTTTCTGGTATATGCAAAAGATTTTTTAAATGCAGTTTTCAACATATTACAGGTTAATTATGAATTGGGTTCGAACCTACAACTGCAGCTGTGTATCATCTCAGACTCCCCTGCCACACTATTTAGAATGTAGACACTGTTTGACATTTTCATTTTTATGTGTTCCAGTAGTAGACAGGGCCTAGTCTGGCTAAAAAAATCTTGTCACCAACACATTCGCCAATTGGGAAAAGTTGGAGCCAAATTTACAAAATACACCTTACAAAAGTTTCCAAATTCATAAAAAAAAATATATATGGTTATCTTGCAGCGAATCTTGTAAAGTTTAAATTTTTCGGGACCTTATCAAACAGAATACAAACGTAGCTGTGCTTAACCTATGTATAAGTTAATACACTGTTGCTAACACTAATTATAAAACCATAACACCTCGAGATACAAACAATAAACAGATTAGGAAAACGCAATTACGTGTCATAAACGACCGCATGGGTAATTCGGGGTTCAGTGCATTCGTGTTCACCAGCTATCGGACAGGTGGTATCTATGGAGACGCACTTTATGATCGAAAGTTAAGGACAAAGAAGAGTTATTTTATGAACAAATTAAGGCCATATAGCTAAAATATTGGCATATTTTGTTGGCGCCAATCTCTTTTGCCAAACAAAAAAAACATGCGCCACTTTGATTTTTTTATCGCATTTGGGGCCATTGGCGACTGACAGCGCGAACCCTGGTAGAACATTGAAACTAGGATGGGAGGGTCCTGGGGTCGATCCCCCCACCCCATTTATTATTCCAAGTATGCATAAATAGGACTGACTAACACATATAAAATGCATTACCCACAATAACCTGAATGGTATAGAATACAAGTCAGCCACTCTGACTTACAATGAAACAGACTTTAGATTGTAAAGGTATTCGGCCATAATGTCAATATTTATAAAAATTGGACACTTCCAATAATCATTCAATTATTAACATTCTCTGCAGTAATTTCAGTATTATACTGTAACTATTGCCCCAACTTGATATCAATGATAATTAGTAGATTATTGACCCAGAGCAGTAATTTAGTTTATTAAATAGGAACTTTTTTTTCAAGTCAGTTTGAGCACTATCCTGTGCCACGTGGCATGAATGATGTTTTAAGATTAATTATAATGATGTATTCTGGTTATTTGTGTTCTATTAAAGAGTATTAACAGTTTATTTTTAAAATGGGTTTTACTCCATTTTCACAGCCATCATTTATTTTTATGACATTTTAACGCCATTTTCAACACATGGCAGGTAATATATGGCATATCCTGCTTTACTCATGTAGTAATAATATAAGGTGCACATTTTCCATTCAATCAAAAACCTCATGAAAGGTACTTTATCTTGCATACAACTGTAATGTTGTGATTTTTAAATTTTTTTTATTCCAGACTATTTTCTACAGTAGTGAAAGAATATCATAATATTAAGAATGAATACATCATAGTGCGAGGAGAGAAGAAAAGCGCATGAAGATTGAAAACTCCATACCTGGTTAAAAAACGTGGAAATCATTGTGTGGTATGCAAGAAGACCTCAGAATCAATCTGAGCAGAAACAGCATCCTTCCGCAAGTAACTGGTAAACATTATCCCATAAAGTATTTGGATTTAGTTTTGGCTCAAACTCATGACCTCAGAGGTTAGAGGTCTCTAGACAACAGCCAGCAGACCTTTTAGCCATTGAGGACCTCTCTATCATTCATATTATATGGTCAGTTATATTAGTGGCGGAAGAGGTCCTCTGAACCAACCATAGAACCCAATTATGACAAAATTAAAGAACTTGAAAAATAATGACTTTTACCAAGGACTAATATAGAGAAGGAAAAGCAACTGATTGCAATGTTATGAATGCTGCATATTTAACCAAAATCTCGTTTTCAAATATTCTAACCACCATCCATCTCAGAAAAACATATCAAAATATTTTGTTTGCACAATGGTATTTTCTACACAATATAACCATTCCCAGCAAATTGTGTTTACAATAATTGTTGAAGTACTTATGATTACAACATTTGTATACTGCAACTAAAAAGATAAGGAAAGTACTTCAAATTTTACTTCAAACTGCAATATATTAAAATCAAGAACATTTTGCATGTTTAAAAAATTATAAAACACCTAAGGTTACATGCACCTAATATTTTATGTAAAAGAAATCAGTTGCCTGTGAAATGTTAATGATTAACACAGCTTGAATGTGGCAGTTGTTTTGGTGGTGGAAACGAGGAAGACCTCAAATGCATATACCACTATCCTTCTGCATGCAAGTGGCAAACTTTCTCACATAAAAAGTTTGAACAGGCTGTTGCTTCATACAGGTTTATTTGTTCTAAAATCATAGGACTGGGAAATAGCAAATGTGGCTGTCTATGCAGACAAGTGGCTGCTTAATAGAGGTGACCGCTTACACATATTTGACTGTAGGTTCTAAAATAACTTGCATCATAACATATATTTGTTATCAGTATCACATATCTGATATGTCACAGTACCTTTAACTTACACATAGATGGTTAATGAACCGAAACATGCCAAAATCATTACAAGATCTTAATAGTAAATTCCAGTGACAGATCCACAGCAAATCAATGTAATAATCATTGGGATGAAATATTTCTTTTTCTGAACATATTTAAATCATGTGACAAAAGAAGGGTGATTTAGTCAATAAAGCAGATTTGGATAATAAAAAATAGAGCGATCTATTTACAGTATTAAAAGACAACACAGACATGAGCATCTGTATTAATGGTGGCCATACTCATGTTATTTATTTGTCTGTCTATTATTAATTTCAATCTGTGAACTGTTTGTAAAGATTTTTCGCTATTTTTTTCACCAGCCAAGGCTTACTCCTGAGGCCCGAGTCTTCAAGATTGAGAAATATTGGGGGAAATATTGGGAACATATTGGGAAAATATTGGGAAATATTGGGAAAATATTGGGAACATATTGGGAAAATATGAGGGAAATATTGGGGGAAGTTAGGATTTTTTAACTTGGAAGCTTTAGCTAACTGAAAAATAAAGTGTAGCCCTGTTAAGATCATGTTTTAACCATTAATTATCAGATATTACAATAATATTATATATCCAGTGTTTTATTATCCCCTTATGTAGGAAAAACTCCCCCACCCCCTCAGCAAAATATAAACAATTCCATTTTTGAAATATTTTTGGACTCAATTAGGGGGAAAAAACATGATTTTTTAATTGGGAAGTAGTAGATTATTGGCCTCTGTTCAATAAGGTAAAATTGATTTGACAGCATTTCAGTTACTGGTATTCAATATCTGTCAGTGCTACTAATTGTCCACAAGGTGACTAATCAGTATTAGACTATATTGAGTAATACAGCATTTCAGTTATTCAATATCTGACAGTGCTACTAGTTGTCCACAAGGTGACTAATCAGTATTAGACTAGATTGAGTAATACAGCATTTAAGTTATTCAATATCTGACAGTGCTACTAGTTGTCTACAAGGTGATTAATCAGTATTAGACTAGATTGAGTAATACAGCATTTCAGTTATTCAATATCTGACAGTGCTACTAGTTGTCTACAAGGTGATTAATCAGTATTAGACTAGATTGAGTAATACAGCATTTCAGTTATTCAATATCTGTCAGTGCTACTAATTGTCTACAAGGTGATTAATCAGTATTAGACTAGATTGAGTAATACAGCATTTCAGTTGTTCAATATCTGACAGTGCTACTAGTTGTCAACAAGGTGACTATTCAGTATTAGACTAAATTGAGTAATACAACATGTTAGTAGTTGATAAGTTAAATACAAGATCTCAAAATGATAAAAAAAGATGATGAACATGTGAGAACTAATCATCCACAAGGAAATCATATATAATATTTAAACATACTGAAATAATATGACACACAGAATACATTCAAGTTGCAAACATCAGACCAATACATTTTCATAAACAACCACGAGTCTAAGATTTTCATACAATAAAAACATCCGCAAACTGTCATAAATGCGTATTTGTGATTGTTAATTAAAATGTAATTTTCTTAAGCTTCTGAAAGTTCTGCTGTAAGTCAAGCAGATTGCTTAACAATTTCACCAATTTTTTCTGTCTTCATATTATGCTTAAGAAATTTGTAAACTTGTCATCATTAGTGAAATGGACCCCAGTAAGATAGGAGACATGCTTGGATCACATCTGACAGAATAACATCCCCTGTGTACAAAACTCACCTCAATGTTTGGTCCTCTAAATTGTTGCTACTGGATTGCCGTGGTCCCATACCATCTGTACGTAAGACAAGCAACTGCTTCAGGTACTCTTCTAGTGATTGCTGCAAACAAAAATATGTTATTTTTAAACAATATCATGCATGAAATTTTCTATTGTTTCTACACATTCAAGCCAATAAGGCGGTCATCCAGTGGCTAGTGTTAGCCACTCATGCAGTCAGTACTGGTACTTCTCTGGAAACAGACTTGAATCCCATTCATTAAAGCTTCAAGATTATTGCACAAATATGCTAAAATTAAACTAATATATTGTCTACCTAATCATTCAGAAATGTAATGTAAATTTAAAATGAATCTATACATTTTAAAACACTAACAAGCTAATCTTTTCACATGAATCTTGACTTAAAAAATACAAGCATTCAGCGACTTGTTTTACATTTACGTCCTATGCAATACATTACAGCTGGTTTTCCACCGCTGAATCCAACTGGACACACACCAACTTTCTTACAAACACTTTTTAGTGAGGCATTGGTGTTCCCCAAACAGAGATGGGTTGTTTTCAAGAAATCAACGTTGCTCTCATTGCTATTGAGAGTTACTTTTTTAATTCATACTTATTTTTTATTTTAGTTCAATTGCAAAGTAAGGTCAAAGCTTTCAAGTCCACTTCCTGGGTTTAACCAGTACTGAGTGTTGTCCACTTCCTAGGTAGAACCAGCACTGAGTGTTGTCAACTTCCTGGGTAGAACCAGTACTGAGTGTTGTCCACTTCATTGGTAGAACCAGTACTGAGTGTTGTCCACTTTGTCCACTTCCTGGGTAGAACCAGTACTGAGTGTTGTCCACTTCCTGGGTAGAACCAGTACTGAGTGTTGTCCACTTTGTCCACTTCCTGGGTAGAACCAGTACCGAGTGTTGTCCAGTTCCTGGGTAGAACCAGTACTAAGTGTTGTCCACTTCCTGGGTAGAACCTGCACTGCATGATGTTTATTGAGAGGCCATTAAGTCATGCTTTGGATCAAATTGGCAACCACTTGCATGAGCAGCCAACACTCTATCCACTGCACAACCACCCTGTTTCCTTGCTTAATCTGCATTATTTGTTTCGTAATGTGTGTAAAACTGACCTTCAAAATCTTAATACTGTGACAAGGTTTGACCAAGATCCGTCCCTGCTGTCTATAATCGCTGTCAATCCATGTCTCTTTGACTCCTCACTGTTCATAAAAAACAATTTAAATCATAAAAAGATTCTAAAAAAAAAAGTTTTTAAATAGTGAAAATCATTTTATGTAAGATAAAGGTACTAAGGGGGGTGGGGGAATCTTCAACACATTGTAGGTTATATATGTCTTGTACATGTATATAAGTTAAAAGTTGTTTTTAAAGTTGGCAAGTATGAACACAAAAAAAAAACATTTCTGAGGGGTGGTCAAAAGTTTCTGACTGGCAGGATTATTGTGGGATCTGAACAGGCAAACAAACAATATTTTGATCTAGGCCCAAAGAAAACACAGCTTTTCTTTTGCACTTTATATACATCCCAGTGTTTGAAAAAAAATATGTACAAACACTACTTAATGACAAATTCAATGCTTCAATTTACAATGGTTTTTAATTTATTCAAATGTCTGTGTTTAAAACATACCTTGGAATTTGGACAAGATACTGTAGGCAAGCTGCGATGTCATTTGGAAGGAAGTATTTGTCTCGATGTGGTGGAAATAACAAGAGTGGTCCCCCTTGTCTGTCATGACCACCTGCATATGAAGTTACACAAATATTAATGTTACAATTTTCAGATGAAAATGTATTTATAAACATACGATATAATATTATAAATAAATATCACATAAAGTAAATTATAAACATTTATTTATATTTTTTATTTTTATTTATTCTTTGTTTGTTTTTCAATGGAGTGTGAGGCCATTATATTACAGTTTACATGTGATATTCAGTATTGGTAGAGAACTTCACAATGAATCTAACAGTAGAACCAATAATATATACATGTACTAACAAACAGGGACTTCTTGCAAAAATACAAATTGGACAGGTGTGTTTCCCAGAGGTTTACTGCTACACCAAAACAGCAATAATGATGTCATACAACCCATAGTGAGCGACTCATATTAGTCACGATGGTTCATATTCAAACTAAAGAGGTTTTACCAACTTATATTCTCAGAAGTCAAAATATACATAAAATTTGATTTCTATTCTCTGAGCAAGTTAAAAAGTTTTTTAAAAATCCTACCAACAATAAGTGTTGAACAATGTGATAATATTAAAGAACTATTTAAAAAAAATGTAACCAGTAAGAAATACTCTTTCTGCAGCTGATCTAAGATATGTGATGCCTCCAAACCTTGGTCTGAAATGAAAAAAAATGTGACAATGAATTTCAGGACTTGTTTTTTCTTTCTTTTTATTGATATGTAGCATGATAAATCAATTGTCTGAGCACAGCAAACAAATATTTTTTTACAGATATCCTTGATGGATTTGATATAATTTTTAATACAAAAGTAGTGATAGTGCTTGCAAAAATCAATAAATATGTATGCTCTTGATAACTTATGTTCTGAATTAGTCAGATGTTTGTTGCCGATATAAGTAAGTATTTCGGTAGATGCGATGCATTCTCCCCAGACAAGTGCTTAATTGTAGTCAACTTCCTACCATAATCATAAAGATATACTACAGACAAGCAAAAATAACTAATAATAAGGTACAAAAGGGTGACAATTCTGTCATCATTCCAGACAGAGTTATGGCACATTGCTTTCTATCCATGTTCCAAGTCTTGTACGAGTTTCTTCCATATTTTTGAAGATATACTCCGGACAGGCAAATGTAACCAGAAAATAAATACACAAGAGAGCCAATATTACCCTATATCGCTCACCTGACTAACAAGATGGCAAGTAGTTAGAATTTTTTTTTTGCTTTGAAGAAGTAACAGATGCATAGAAGAGTTCAAACTTGGTAGAGGTTCACCCATGGTAAATGTCAGTGAAATTACATTGAAATCAGATCAGTAGATTCTGACAAGAAGGCTTTTGAAGTGTTAACTATAGCTGCCTATATAGTAAACTAGCACCTCACTGTGGCAGTCATGTTTATAAACAAATCACAAGGGCTTAAACAAACGTGGTAAAGGGTCACAAAATGAACATCTCTGCGAAATTGTTTTAAAATTGATCCGGTGGCTTCTGACAAGAAGATTTTTTAATTTTTTACTATAGCTTATATAGTAAACTAACCCCACCCCCTGGCTGCCATGTTTTTTGACAAATCACTGCTGTTTGAACAAACTTGGTGAAAGATCCTCCAAGGAAAATTTCTGTGAAATATTTTTAAAATCGAGCCAGTAGTTTCTGACAAGAAGAATTTTTAAGATTTTACTATAGCTTATATAGTAAACTAACCCCACCCCCCTGGGCGCCATGTTTTTTGACGTATCAAGACGACTTGGACAAACTTGGTAGAGGGTCACCCAAGGAATATTTCTGTGATTTTTTTTTAAAAATCAAGCCAGTATTTTCTGACAAGAAGAATTTTTAAGATTTTACTATAGCTTATATAGTAAACTAACCTCACCCCCTGGGCGCCATGTTTTTTGACGAATCAAGATGGCTTGAACAAACTTGGAACAGTTCTGTGAAATTATTTTTAAATAGAGCCAATAGTTTCTGACAAGAAGATTTTTTTAGTTTTTACTCATTAAACTTGCCCCGCCCCCTGGGGGCCATATTTTTCGATGAATCAAGATGGCTTTAACATACTTGGTAGAGGGTCACCCAAGGAACATTTCTGTGAAGTAATATCAAAATTGGTCGAGTGGTTTCAGAGAAGAAGTTATTAAAAGCTAAAAGTTAACAACGGACGACGGACACCAGGTAACAACAACCGTAGACAGATGTGGTCACCATAACCATAGATAGATATGATCACAACAACCATAGATTTGTGGTCACAACAACCAAAGACATATATGGTCACAATAACCATAGACATATGTGATCACAACAACCACAGATAGATGTTGTCACAATAAGCATATATAAATGTGTTCACAGCAACCATAGACAGATGTGGTCACAACAACCATAGATAAAACAACTATAGTCAGATGTGGTCACAACAACCATAGACAGATGTGGTCACAATAACCATAAACAAATGTGGTCATAATAACCATAGACAGATGCGGCCACAACAACCACAACAACAATAGACAGAACAACTATAGACAGATGTGGTCACAACAAACATAGATAGATATGGTCACAATAACCATAGACTTATGTTGTCACAGCAACCATATATTGATATGGTCACAATAACCATATAAAGATGTTGTCACAACAACCATAGACAGATGTGGTCACAACAAACATAGATAGATATGGTCACAATAACCATAGACTTATGTTGTCACAGCAACCATATATTGATATGGTCACAATAACCATATAAAGATGTTGTCACAACAACCATAGACAGATGTGGTCACAACAACCATAGACAGATATGGTCACAATAACCATAGACAGAGATGTGGATACAACAACCATAGACAGATATGGTCACAATAACCATATATAGATGTGGATACAACAACCATAGACAGATATGGTCACAACAACCATAGACAGATGTGGTCACAACAACCATAGACAGATGTGGTCACAACAACTATAGACAGATATGGTCACAATAACCATATATAGATGTGGTCACATTAACCATAGACAGATGTGGTAACAACAACTTTAGACAGATGTGGTCACAACAACCATAGATAGATATGGTCACAACAACCATATATAAATGTGGTCACAACAACATTAGACAGATGTGGTCACTACAACCATATACAGATTTGGTCACAACAACCATATATAAATGTGGTCACAACAACATTAGACAGATGTAGTCACGACAACCATATACATATGTGGTCACAACCACCATAAACAGATGTGGTCACAACAACCATAGACATATGTGGTCACAATAACCATAGACAAATGTGGTCACAATAACCATAGGCAGATGTGGTCACAACAACCATAGATAGTTGTGGTTACAATAACCACAGATAGATAGATAGATATGGTCACAATAACCATAGACAGATGTGGTCATAACAACCATAGATAGATGTGGTTACAATAACCATAGACAGATGTGGTCACAATAACAATAGACATATGTGGTCACAACAACCACAAACAGATCTGGTCACAACAACCATAGATAGATATGGTCACAATAACCACAGACTGATGCGGTCATAATAACAACAGATAGATGCGATCACAACAACCACAGACAGATATGGTCACAATAATTATAGACAGATTTGGTCGCAATAACCATAGATAGATGCAGCCACAACAACCGTAGACAGATGTGGTCACAACAAACATAGAAAGATGTGGTCACAACAACCATATATAGATATGGTCATAACAACCATAGATAGATGTGGTCATAATAACCATAGATAGATAGATATGGTCACAATAACCATAGACAGATGTGGTCAAAATAACCATAGATAGATGCGGTCACAACCACAGACAGATATGGTCACAACAACCATAGATAGATGTGGCCACAACAACCATAGACAGATGTTGTCACAACAAACATAGACAGATGTGGTCACAACAACCATAGACAGATTTGGTCACAACCATAAACACATGTGGTCACAACAACCATAGATAGATATGGTCACAATAACCATATATAGATGTGGTCACAACAACCATAGACAGATTTGGTCACAACCATAAACAGATGTGGTCACAACAACCATAGATAGATATGGTAACAATAACCATATATAGATGTAGTCACAACAACCATAGACAGATGTGGTCACAACAACCATAGACAGATGAGGTCACAACAACCATAGACAGATGTGGTCTGTCAAGATGTTGGGTGAGTATCTTGAACTAAAACGGAATCTTCTGTAAGGCGACTGTGTCTTCACTGGATTAAGCTGTGAATCAGCCTAGCTTGAAACTATGTTAAACAATTTTGTTTAAAATTATATAATAAATAAATTTTCCTCAGGCTTCTTGCCTTATGATTAGTAAACTTCAAACAAACAAACAAAATAATAAAATGATTATTTTGAAATCATACAAACAAATATATATGACAGATGTGGTCAAAACAACCATAGATAGATGTGGTCACAACAACCATAGACAGATGTGGTCACAACAACCATAGATAGATGTAGTCACAATAACCATAGACAATAACGATAGATAGATATAGTCTGATAACCATAGATCACTGACTTGTGAAAGAATAGTTCATTTTATATAGAATGATAAAGATGAGATGTTTACAAAAGTTGTGATAAGACTTACGCAAATGGTGACCATTCAAGACCAAAACTTCTGCAGAACGGTTGTAAGAAAGGAGCCAAGCTCTTATTGCTATATATCTTAGTCACTTAAATAATTTAGAATTGAACTACGAGTTCTATCTACCCAAAGGTTACAGGCAGACGGACTACTGACACAGTGTGATCACAAAAGCTAACGCTGAACCTTGGTTTAGGCGAACTGGAGAAACAAGATATATCTGCACTGATCGCAATTCATCTAAGTGTAGCTTTTGATACTGTTGACCATGATATACTTCTTGATGTTCTTCAAAGCCAGTATGGTGTCTGTGGAAAAGCGCTATGTTGGATTGACTCATATCTCAGACCACGTAGCTGCGGAGTGAGTGTAAATTCAACCTTATCATCCCCACGTTTACTACAATGTAGTGTCCCCCAAGGAAGTTGTTTGGGTCCTTGGCTATATCTTACTTACGCGGGAACGCTATTTGATGTTATTTCACCAAGCTTTTAGTCTATGGATGATCATATTGCAAATAAACATTTCCAACCAATATCAGTCAAGAAGGAAATACATGTGATAAAAGAACTTGAACAATGTGCAGAGACAATTAACAACTGGATGAATGAGAACAAACTCAAGATGAACACTTCAAAAATTGAGTTTATTATGTTTGGTAGAAGAGCACAGTTGAACAAATGTAGTACAAAGGAAATAAACATTGCTGTTGATAAAATTAGATCTGAGAGTTGTATAAGATATTTAGGTGCTTTTCTAGATGAATCATTAAATTTCAAAGAACATGTTTAAAGGAAGTGTCATACAGCTATGTTAAATTACTTAAGGATTAAGAGTAAACGTAAATATTTAACTAAGGATGCCACAGAAATTCTTGTTCTTCATTGGTTATTTCTCACTTAAGACTACTGTAATGTTATTTTATATGGTAAAGCAGAAATGGAAATAGGCAAAATGCAACGTATCCAAAATATGTGTGCAAAACTTGTTTTAAACAGGAGAAAATTTGACAGTTCTAAGCAAGCTCTATATGACTTGCATTGGTTACCTATCAAAGCAAGAATTAAATTTAAATTACTCTCTTTCATGTACAATTGCTCTATCAGCAATGCACTAGTTTATATGTCTGAGTTGTTTATAAAATCTATTCCCAAAAGACCAAGTTCGAGGTCTTCAGACTCCACTGACTCCACAGATAAGTGCTAAATTATTCCATTTAACAAAAGAAAGTGTTTTAGTGATAAAAGTTTTGGTACAGTAGGTCCTAGCCTGTGGAACAGTCTACCGTTGAGCATAAAGATGTCTGAATTTGTAGAAAGTTTTAAAAAGAATCTGAAAACAGTTTATTTCCAAGATTTTTATGCACTGTTTTAAGGCACAACAGTCTGGTTTATTTTAATCTTTATTTGAAATTTATGCAATGATTTTATGTAATTTGAACATTTTTATATGTTGTAATTATTCAGATTTATACTTATGTTTTTATGTTTTATACCTTGAATATGAACTTGTATAGAACTTGCATTCAGTTTCCTGCCAAACAATCTCCCATAAGATTATGTGAATTTCAACCTCATGTTGATGATTGTCCCCAAGGCATCAAAACTGTTAGAGTTACTCAGACAATGTAGTAGTTAATAATTACAGATGGACAGACAAACAGGAGGAGATTACAAGCTATATCCTGTCACTTTTCTATTTTTCATTTTTCTATAATCAGAAATATATAGTCAAACCTGTCTTAAGCAGCCAGTCAAGGGAAGGAGCAAAAGTGGCCCTTTAAGACAAGTGGTTGCTTAATAGTTTAATTTGCTCTGAAAGCAGACATGGGAAATAGGAAATGTTCCTCAGATAAACCTAAATTTGCAAATGGCTTTTTATTGGTTGAAATTTCATATGATTTGAACTTGTAAACATGTATCATATGCAAATATGTGAGCCCATGAGCAGATGTAGAATTATAAAAGAATATTTAAAGCCACTTAAAATTAAGTTCAAAATATCCAATATCAATTGTCAGCTGACTGCAAGATAAACTTTGGAGCTTTTTTAAATTGCTCTTGTAACAAATCTGTTTCCAGGATAGAATCAGTCCCAGGTGCTGTTTTTGAAAGGCCATTTACAAGAATCTGAGTAGAACTGGCAAACTTTCTCTCTCTATTTAAAAGTCTTAGAGTAGTGAGAAACCACATTTATTGTTATTTGTTTGAATATTTAGTGTCAGTTTTTATGCCATTGAGGGCTAACAGATGATCAATTAACCTAACCACTCTTTCCTGGAATCCTGAAAGGTTAACCAGTACTCAAGCACATCCATCTCCACAAGCATCTGATAACTTTCCGACTTGAGTCAGCTGTGAGAGATGAATACCAATAGGACACAATGTTGAATATCAATAATTTATAATAGGAAGAATGGTTAATTACAACAGCACTGAGGGGAAGTGCCTGCGGCCAAACTCCAGTCTGTAACCTACTTTTCCACTGTACGTCAATCTTTTCTTTTGCTAAAAAAAATTTTTAACTAGAGCTATCACTGAAGGTGATGAATACCCCCCGAACGCCGCCATGACAGAAAATGGTTTACCATTGTATGAAGTTTGATGAAATTTCATCCAGTACTTTAAAAGTAATGCTCCGGACAATAGGGAAATATATCAAAGGGCAATAACTCTGTAGTTAGCAAGAATAGAGTTATGTTTCTTGTACACTGCACTTCCTCTCATTATATTCTACCATTGTATGAAGCTTGATGAAATTCCATCTGGTACTTTTCAAGTTATGCTCCAGACAAGAAAAAATATCAAAGGGCAATAACTCTGTAATTAGCAGGAATAGAGTTATGTTTCTTGTACACTGCACTTCCTCTCATTATATTCTACCATTGTATGACGTTTGATGAAATTCCATTCAGTACTTTTCAAGTGATGCACCGGACAAGGAAAATTGCAACGGACAGACCGACCGACTTAGTTTGTCGGGGGTATAAATATAAATAGATTGTATGCCGAGATAAATTTCTGGATCTTTTTCAAATGTCCAAATGTGTGTAAGACTTGTGACAACAGTCCAGTCAGGCTAGTGCATATACCATGTCTTTAAGGAAACTTTTCAAATATTTATTTTATTTTCTCGGATAATAGACAGTAGCTAAGAATATATTTAAATAAATAATCAAAAAAAGCTGTCCATACGCGCCTTATCTAATCAGGCTACAGTGAGGCTAAATCAGTCAACCAAGTGGTTGTCATGTATTGATACTACTGATCTCTTATTGCTGAACATAAATGTTTAGGTTTATATATCATGCTGATGCTAAATAAATTTCATTTATTTAAATACTGTTCTTTTTTTCTATTCATTTTGTAATTTTATGTATATAGAGGGTTTCCGTAGCCGAATGGTATAAGACGCGGTCTCATGATCACTAAAGTCATAGGTTCGAGTCCCGCTCACTCCAAATACTTTATGTGAGGAAGTTTCCAGTTACTTGCGGATGGACGGTGATTCTACTTAGTCTGAGATCTTCCTCCACCAGTAGATCTGGATATGCAATATATAACCTGAAATGTGTTGAACACGGCATTAAACCCCATTCAAAAACAAAATGTATATAGAACGTTACCAAGGCTGAGTCTTCCACTGAAATGAGAAACTACTTGAAATAAAAAATCAGAACATGTAGAGGAGATTAGTTTTATTTCACTTACTTCTTTTATCCCTTACCTCTCTGTTTCTGATTAAAATATTTCTTTTTCACCTCATCCCCGATTGGAGGCTCTTCTGAGAAAGTCATTTACTTTTACTATTTACCACAGAAGAGCACTTAAGATCATCTAAATAAACAGAGGTGTCATTTTAACACCATCAATGACAGTTACTATAATACATCCCACACCAATCAAAAACAATATAGCGTTGGTTATATATTGTTTTGGCTAGATCGTTCAAACAAATGACCAAAATATATTAGTTTATGGTAATATGTTTAAGATAGTTTGTTTGTTTAATTGATGATATAATCCAAATCTGTGTAGCCGTCCAATTCATGCAATCCGAAACAGTTTTATAACCACAATCGTCCATGTACACATATTGTATAAATCCCCCCTTCCGTGTGGCCTCCTTACCTTTTCTTTGAAGGCACATTAAAGGGATTCTATAAGATCTAGTGTTTTTTAATGTATAATTTTTCGACCAATATTGTTCAAAATAAATTGCACACACTAAAATGAGGAAAAGGTGCTGTTTTTTTTAATCAGGTGCAATGGGAAAGTTGCATATATAATGTATATTTAAATTAGAATATACCTATACTTACACGCTCAGTGTGCCGGCTATCTACCGAGGAGGACATCAATGTGTTGCGTCTTGTCTCAATCTATGATATTTCATTAACAAATAGTTTTTAAAGAAGAGGTCTGCCCAGCAAAGCATATGTACAAGTGTTATTGGTTGTCACAATTCTGGTCAGTTTCTCTGGTCTTAGTGACAGAGCCACTATTTACTTGTTCAGATATACATGCAGGCCATGTAAGTTCTTGTAGTAGCCCATCTGTGTTATTGGTTGTCACAATTTTTGTCAGTTTCTGTGGTCTTAGTGACAGAGCCACTATTTACTGGTTCAGATATACATGCAGGTCATGTAAGTTCTTGTAGTAGTCCAGCTGTGTTATTGGTTGTCACAATTCTAGTCAGTTTCTCTGGTCTTGGTGACAATGCCACTATGTACTGTTTTAAGTATATATGCAGGCCATGTAGTAACCCAGCTGTTGTTTGTCATTACCTTGGTTCCCTGCAAGTAAATAAAAAAATGATCTCTATTGGTTCCCTGCAAGAGAAATGGATGGAAAAAAACCGTCCTAAGGAATAACTGTAGCCAGTAACGTGATTCTGCAGGGGGATGGAATTTTTAATCTGCACCAAAAACCTCATGAAACATATTTTTCTTGTATCCAACCCTAACTGTGTGAATTTTTTTATGATTTTTATTCTGGGTTATATTTTCATAGTGGTGCAAGGATATCATTTATTTATTTATGAACAAATATGTCACAGCACAAGAAATTTGTCATAGCAAGAGGATTTTATGAATGGCATTACATCATAGCGCAAGGAGGATAGGATAAGTTCGTGCAGGGGGTGTAGGATAAAAAATTTGCACAAAGTAAAAATATGCAAAAATCCTTGTCCAGTATACAAGAAGCATGATTAATAAATTAAGACACCATTGTTTTCCAGTAATCAAAAGTTTAAAAAACAAAAGCTTGTTATATTATAAATTCTGTATTCATCGTATAATTTGTTTATATGAATATTTAGTGTAATTTTTATGTCATTGACAGCTCACAGATGATGAGTTAATCTCTCCCACTGGAATCAGTGGTGAGAAACGAATAACAATGAGATACAATGTCATATATCAATCACCACGGAGACTGGGCCCGGACAGAATTCGAACTCGTAGCCCATGGATTGATTGTAAGACACCTTACAAAATGAGCTCGACTCATGGTGTAAAACATGAATATAAACACTGACACTGAATCTCCATAAAATCAGGAATTATCTAAAATTTTATATCATCCCTTTTATGTATATCAATATCATATTTGCATGACCTAGCCTGCAACAGGTGTAGTATTTGGTTGCATGGATGTCAGATCTGTAAGATTTAGGAATTCAACTTCAAATTTATTAAGAATAAAGACCAACAATTTAGAAGTAAAATAGATGATATCTGCAACTGGCCTGACTAGAATTTTCCATGTAGATATAAACATGATGTGGACTTCAACATTGATCACTGAAAGCTAATCATACAAAAAATCATTTGTATTTTTAGCTCACCTGAGCCGAAGGCTCATAGGTGAGCTTTTGTGATTGCCTGGTGTCCGTTGTCCGTCGTTAACTTTTAGCTTTTAACAACTTCTCCTCTGAAACCACTGGGCCAATTTTGATATAATTTCACAGGAATGTTCCTTCGGTGACCCTCTACCAAGTTTGTTCAAGCCATTTTGATTCGTTTACTATATAAGCTATAGTAAAAACTTAAAAACTTTTCTTGTCAGAAACTACTGGCTCGATTTTAAAATAATTTCACAGAAATGTTCCTTGGGTGACTCTCTACCAAGTTTGTTCAAGCCATCTTGATTCGTCAAAAAACATGACAGCCAGGGGATGGGGTTAGTTTTATGTCAAATTACTTCCCCTGTTTTATTGAATAAATGTTTGTATATAGCAATTATTATAAGAAGAGGTAATAAACTCTTTAAAAAAACTTTTTTTTTGCTATTATTATACAATATTATACCAGATATAAGTTTAAAAAGATAATTCATCATAAAAAGGTGAATAATACAATTATAATCAATGACTGAAATATTATTCATATTATTCAAATATCATGAACCATTTTATAATAGGTGTTTTTCTGAATATAAAAATCAGAGTTTTTATGGTTTAGACAGGGATCGTGTACTGCTTCATAATAAAGCAATACCATATTTTTAACTAGTTTCATAACAGCAAGAAGTCTGCTTGAGATTTTCAGTGTCAAAGTGTACTTGAAATCTTGGAAGAGGAGCCTAATTGTTTTTGGGGGAGAGTGCACTGCGACAAAGATTCTTTCAAGCGATATATACTTTGGGGCATTTTAAAATCAAATTCACATATAAGTACAAACGAAATCAGGTTTTAACTGTTTGACAGTAAAATATTTGGTGACCTTCAGAAAGTATTATTTATATATATGAAACTTCAAATTTCAGAAATAGTTTCAAGTTCTGAAAAAAAATGGTAAAGAAATCTTTAAACAAGAAATGTCACTGTTAGGTGTCACATGCCCCCCCCCCCTCCCCCAAACATGTCATGATGTTATGTTGATCATTTGTAGCAAGTATCATTAAAATTCATCTATGCATGACAAAGTTACTGGCCAGAAATGAAATCTCACATAAACTCCATCAATGCATGATAAAGTTACAGGCCGGAAACAAAATACAGGACGGAAGGACGGACTGACGCTGCGATTACTATATGCCACCCAAAAAAATATTTGGGGGGCATAAAAATACAATTTGATATTTGCTTATTTATGTTGTTTTTTTATATATAAAATATAAGTGAAACATATTTTAGTAATATTTAACATAAAATTGATTATCAGGGCTTAAATTCATCAAAAGCTTGAGTCTGAGAATTGAACTCAAGACTCAAAATCTTATATTTTACAAATCCTGTAAAGATAAACTTATGGTAAGAAATGTGATTTTCTATCATTAAAAATTGCTTGTTTCAGCAAGTAAATATAGAAATGTGTTTGTTTAATTGATATTATCTGGATCTTATCTTTTCTTTTACAGTTTGAGCCAGAGTCCGAATCTCAAGACTAAAATTATTGATGAATTTAGGTCCAAACCTTTGTAAAGAGTCGACAGGTTTAGTAATTAATTTATTTGACTGGTTTAGTTGACAGGATTTTACTCCTCTGGTGGCAATGAGTGTTACATAATTTCAGTTTTATCTTGTGTTTCTTCAACATTCCCTCGGCCTCCATAAGTTTTTCTTCTGTACTGAGGTCATCCAACATGGACTTAGCCTGTGTGGAATTGGTATAAATAATGTTATCAAGGACATTCAAACAAGTTTGGAGTTCTATTTACAAACTCTACTTCATAGACTAATAACTTACAAACTCGATTTCATAGATTAATAACAAAATAAATCTGATAGTTATGAATGTCCTATCACAAATTTGTAACTAGAAATGCTTGATAACTATCAGGTATATTAAGTTTCCCTTGTGAATAAACTTGTGTTAGCCGTTACTAGGTAGCTATAGGTCTCACTTGACAGTAGCAAGATTATTGTGCTTGAGAAATTAGAGTTGTGTAAATTGGGGTTATGTTCCAGACAAGGATTCTGACAGACAGACAGATGCACGAGCAAAGCCGAAGCTATATGCTAGCCCTTCAGCGAACATAATAAATTAAGATATGAAGGTTTCATGTCTGACTTCTAAAGTAAGATTAGATTTCATCAATTTTGAAGTATTATTTTCATCATTATCAAAATAATAATAAAAAGAAATGAAATTGAAGTAATAATGAACTTACATCCTCTGGAAGAGCAACCTCATATATCTCCAAGACTGATCATGCAGTGGAGGGAACCTCTGTTGTGGTAAGCCTGCTGTTGAGGTTCCCACAAATCCAAGCTATTTCCTAATTCATCCAAGGTTGGTGGAGACTTGCTTACACTGTGATGAAAAAAAAACTTTTGTTAACAATCTGAAAACCTTTATTGACTATTGTTAGTTGTGTTACCAATTGACCAACACAAGATTGACAATCGCTATAGCCACTGGCCATTTGGTATTGCTTGTCCAAGTAAAATGGCGGCACTTGAAGCAATATTGATTACTGATTGGATTATCGACTTGTTTGACTAAAAGCACTCATCAGGTCAATTGTTTTAAAATTAAAATGCGTAGACATCTTACTCCCAATCATGGTATAATCTTACAAAACATCTACTTGTCCATTTAAGACCATTAAACTTAAAACAAAATAAATGGTAAACAAGAAATATCACTGTTAAGTGTCACATGCACCCCCACCCCAACATGTCATAATGTTATGTTGATCATTTGTAGCAAGTATCATTAAAATTCATCTATGCATGACAAAGTTACAGGCCAGAAACGAAATCTCACATAAACTCAAAGTGTCGTCAAACAAACTGAAATTGTGACCTTGACCTTTGAGGTACGGGTGTGGGTCTTACTAGCGACACGTCGTCATGTTCTGTTGGTCATTTGTTACAAGTATCAACAAAATCCATCTATGCATGACAAAGTTACAGACCGGAAACGAAATACCGGACGGAAGGACGGACGTTCTGGTGGAAGTGATGTTGTGGGATGCGGTTTTTATATGTTATAAAACATCTTTTTTTTCATAAAACAAAACAAAACCAATTTTCTTTCTAACCCTAATGTCCCAAACCTTGAGATCCAACCCTAATAACACTAAAAAAGAATGAAAAAAGGTGAAAAAAAAGTAAAAGAAAAATGTGAAAAAAATGGAATTAACCCCACAATGCCATTTGGACGCATTTTCGCACTTGTGGGGTAATTGCACCCCACAAGTACCAAAAAAAAACACAATGCCATTCTGTACTGGCAAGGCAACCAACAACTGCCGCTCCAGACGTACAGACGGACGTTCTCATGAATGGGTATTTAAGTGGCTTCTTTGCGTCAATCGTATACTTGTGTGGCTAAATTTTAGAAAATTTTAGCCATGTAAGAGAAAAAAAGCCACTTAAATGCTGTTTTAAAGTGTCTAGAAACAGCCACGTAATTATTTTTCAACAGCTTTTCAACTGTCCATAAAAATTACTAACCCTAAACACTTAACTACCCATTTGTTTGCCCGGATGGACGGACAGACAGATGGACGCTGCGATTACTATATGCCACCCAAAAAAATGGGGGGGGGGGGGGGCATAAAATTCTTTTACTTTAGCTTACAGAATTAGATAAATGGAAATTCCTTTTTTCAATGTCATGAATCGAAATGATTTCAAATAACTGATTTTGGTGGAAACACAACATGAGCAATTTTTGCATACTTCATCTTTCCCTTTTTAAACTGTAATTGAAAATATTACTTGTCCACGGGCAAGTAAACTCACATGACCATATTTCAAAATACACAATACAGATAACATCCATGCCAATATATATTGTGTTACTTTGCACTGTAAGAAATTCATCTACCAGATTAAATGGCAGCTGTATAGTCAATTTTCACTGTTACCATGTAGTAAATACTCAAAGTAATATGTTTATTGATCATTAAAAAAGTACTGTTATTTATCAGGACTAGGAAATCACCCATACAACAATTTTATATTTTATTAAATAACAAATATAACCAACATATGATTCAATAGTTATTTGACAATTCTTCCACTCGAGACATCTGGGGATTTCCTAGATTAAAAATGATTTTTAAACTAAGAGGTCAACTTTATTAAAAAATCCCCTTGATCCAAAGCATACACTTTCAACTGCTGAAGAGACAAGCATTTGAGAGAACTGCTAGGCCTATTTAGATTTTATTTTTAAATCAATCAAACCTCAATTTAAAGATAACCTTCTTTGAAGGCACCATCTGCATTAATATTAAATAGCTAACCTTGTATTCATATTCCATTAAATCTTGCTCATTAATTATAGTTTACATACTTTCAGCATTCCCCTTCAAGAATTCATTAAGTTCCTTCATCCTGGTTGTGGGGATCCCACTGAGAAGAGTGATAAATTTGTTCTGCCACTCTGTGCTGTGAGACAGGTGGAGTATTTCAAGGAAGAGCAATCTAGCAGCACAAACCAGATATTCAGGATCGCCTCTTGTGTTTGTACATTGTTGACAATTTCAGTGCATCTGAAACGACACCTAAACTCATTAATCACTTTTACCAGAACAACAGATAAGCCAGTTAGGTATTCATCATTATAATTTCAAATGGGTGTCCATCAAATTGAACTGGGTAATATACAGCTCCCGATATTCAATTCTTCTAGTTTGTACAATACACTTGGTAATCAACCCTTTCAAAGTCTATGTAAGCAACACAGTAATGTAGTTTATAGTGCTTGCCACTAGTTTGCTGCTAACACTAGATGTTGTAGGTTTGATCCCCAGCAACACAGTAATGTAGTTTATAGTGTTTGCCACTAACACTAGATGTTGTAGGTTTGATCCCCAGCGAGGCAGTAATGCAGTTTATAGTGTTTGCCACTAACACTAGATGTTGTAGGTTTGATCCCCTGCGAGGCAGTAATGCAGTATAGTGTTTGCCACTAACACTAGATGTTGTAGGTTTGATCCCCAGCGAGGCAGTAATGCAGTTTATAGTGTTTGCCGCTAACACTAGATTTTGTAGGTTTGATCCCCAGCGAGGCAGTAATGCAGTTTGTAGTGTTTGCCGCTAACACTAGATTCTGTAGGTTTGATCCCCAGCGAGGCAGTAATGCAGTTTGTAGTGTTTGCAGCTAACACTAGATGTTGTAGGTTTGATTCCAAGCGAGGCAGTAATGCAGTTTATAGTGTCTGCCGCTAACACTAGATTTTGTAGGTTTGATCCCCAGCGAGGCAGTAATGCAGTTTGTAGTGTTTGCCGCTAACACTAGAGGTTGTAGGTTTGATCCCCAGCGAGGCAGTAATGCAGTTTATAGTGTTTGCCGCTAACACTATACATGTAAGTTGTAGGTTTTATCCCCAGCTAGACAGTAATGCAGTTTAAAGTGTTTGCCGCTAACACTATAGGTTGAAAGTTTGATCCCCAGCGAGGCAGTAATGCAGTTTATAGTGTTTGCCGCTAACACTAGATGTTGGAGGTTTGATCCCCAGCGAGGCAGTAAAGCAGTTCATAGTGTTTGCCGCTAACACTAGATGTTGTAGGTTTGATCCCAAGCGAGGCAGTAATGCAGTTTATAGTGTTTGCTACTAAATTTAGATGTAGGTTTGATCCCCAGCGAGGCAGTTATGCAGTTTATAGTATTCGCCACTAACACTAGATGTTGTAGGTTTGATCCCCAGCGAGGCAGTAATGCAGTTAATAGTGTTCGCCGCTAACACTAGATGTTGTAGGTTTGATCCCAAGCAAGGCAGTAATGCAGTTAATAGTGTTTGCCACTAACACTAGATGTTGTAGGTTTGACTCCCAGCAAGGCCGTAATGCAGTTTATAGGGTTTGCAACTAACACTAGATGTTGTAGGTTTTATCCCCAGTGAGGCAGTAATGCAGTTTATAGTGTTTGCCACTAACACTAAATGTTGTAGGTTTGATCCCAAGCGAGGCAGTAATGCAGTTTATAGTGTTTGCCACTTACACTAGATGTTGTAGGTAATGCAGTTTATATTGTTTGCCTCTAACACTAGATGTTGTAAGTTTGATCCCCAGTGAGGCAGTAATGCAGTTTATAATGTTTGCCACTAACACAAGATGTTGTAGATTTGATCCCCAGCGAGGCAGTTATGCAGTTTATAATGTTTGGCACTTACACTAGATGTTGTAGGTCAAATCCCAAGCGAGGCAGTAATGCAGTTATTAGTGTTTGCCACTAACACTAGATGTTGTATGTTTAATCCCAAGCGAGGCAGTAATGCAGTTTATAGTGTTTGCCACTTACACTAGATGTTGTAGGTTTGATCCCCAGCGAGGCAGTAACGCAGTTTATAGTGTTTGCCTCTAACACTAGATGTTGTAGGTTTGATCCCAAGCAAGGCAGTAACACAGTTTATAGAGTTGCCACTAACACTAGATGTTGTAGGTTTAATCCCCAGCGAGGCAGTAACGCAGTTTATAGTGTTTGCCTCTAACACTAGATGTTGTAGGTTTAATCCCCAGCAAGGCAGTTATGTAGTTTATAGTGTTTGCCACTAACACTAGATGTTGTAGGTTTGATCCCCAGATTGACCAGTTGGGTTTTCAGTACTAGTTTTATCCAGGAAGTGAACTTTCTTCACAATCAAGCTAAAATGGATGAGTATAAAATAAAGTCTTCTTGCTTATAAAACTCCCAGACTGTGCTCTGTTTTGTTTGCTTTTGAATATACTATTACTTCTATTACAAAGAGTGACAAAGAAATTGTGATAATTTCAGCTATTTTATTTGCATGGCAAAATAAGCAGTTTTTTACAGGTGCTTTTTCATCCCACAACATAAAAATATGAAAATATTAACTTATTTTTGTGTCCTCCAGCATTACAAGTTGAGTCAAATCAATTGTAACAAACATATCCATTTTAAAATTTTATATCCATGTAACAATTTCATCTATTTTTTGTCATTTAAGCATTTAATTCTGGAGTAGAAGTATGTGTAAACCCCATGAGTGAGCCACTTTGTTCTATGTGTAAAACCCATGAGCAAGTCATTTTGTTTTAAGTTGTTTAGTAATTATTTTACTAGGAAAAACGTATTACAAGTACAAATTGTATTAGTTCAAAGAACTTGTTATGTATTCTATGAAAATTAATAAGTGCAAACAATCAATATTACCATATACATGTCACTCACCTGGCAATGTCAGCATCAAACAAGGACACCTGTGGGTTGAGTTGCTAGTATCAGCAGATGAAGAATGCATTCCTGTTGTAGCGTAATGAGGGTTTAAACATAAGTTCACAATTTGAGATTATAAATGTTTATTACAAGTTCAATCTAAATTTATTACAAGTCCAAATCAAGTTACCACAAGCATAATTCCTAAAGTTACAATAAGTTTAATTTCTAAAGTTATCACCATTACAATTCCTAAAGTTACTTCAGTTCCATAAGTAATCACAAGTTCTTATTTCTTAACTTAAATGTTCACGGAGCGCAGTTTTAATTTAGTGCGCGCAGTTTTAATTTAGTTCCGTCAACTTTTGACTGGGTCTGAAAGTATCTGGAAAACCGACTCCCTGTGTCAGTAAATTTGGTCGTATATATACCGTTAGCCTCGCACGGCTGTCAAGTTATTTTCGCAATAAAACAATCTTTATTAATTGCTAATTGCTTGTTAACTGCCAGCCGTGCCTATATCCTACGTCTATTGTTAGCTAAGTGTATCACGCGTCCGCATATCCACCATTAGTTGTGAAAGATTCTTGTTTTAGTTAATTGCTATGGCGGAGCGATATATGCGAATACGCCTGTCCGTGACTAATGAGTTGTTTGAAAAATAGAATAAGTGGGCGACGGTACAAATTGTTGTGTACTCTGCATTTTTTATGCAAGCTTTTTTTTTTTCATTTCTTCCTTATAAATCTGCATTGTTACAGAAATCCAAACTATTCTTGCTACAGAAATCCAAATGATTCTTATAAATTCATGTTGGATTCCTGACTTTGTTACACTGTACTGACCACTGTCTGAATCTTCTTCGTGTCCTCGTCATGTGCAATCACTTAATGTATGAGCTATAATGTATGTTAAACATTTTACAAACATGAGAAGCAAAGGTAAAGGCATAAAGACAGAATATCTTCAACACCATTACTCTTAAATAGCCTAAAACACACGTGGCAAACAACATATTTATAATTGTTTGTATTTTCAAAAAACATGTTCTTTTATACACTGTAAATTTGTTGGTATCTAAATTGGAAGAACTTAAGGCTCAGCCCCATCTAAAAACATTTGAAATAAAATACAGTCAAAACTCTTTATCTGGATATCGCTCGAGTCTATATTCCGGTAGTGTTGATATTTCCAACGTTTCCCCTTTTTTGTGTAGGTAAATATATTTTACGTTTATCTCGATATTTCTGTATTGACATTTTGGATATCTCTATCCCAGTTTTAGTTCCTGACTGATCATTTCACACCTTTAATTGAATGTTTGTCTAGATATAATAACTGTTGACATACTATTGTGTTTTTTTCCACACTGTGTAAAAATCTATGTGTGCTATTTTTCAAAGTTTGTTGAAGATGCGACACTAATTACTGGTGTACGGCAAATGTGTCAGTTTTAATGACTGACAGCATGTTGCAAACATCGGGTCATCTAAATGGGAAATTGTATAAATATCATTTGATTCAATAATCCGTTTCAACTTCTCAAACTGCAGAGAAATTCATGGAAGGACCCGGATATGAGTATTTATCATGTCAGACAGAGTAATGCTACTGCATAACCGTAATAAGAAAGTGAAAACACAACTGACATACCACCAGTTAGTTACCTCTTCTCACACCACCTTTCTGTCTTCCTTTGTTGCTGCACCCACCTTCAACTTGTTCATCCACCTTAAATCATACAAGTTATCTTAAAATAGGTTATTTTTATCCTAATCAAGTTGTCAGTATTTATTATTATGCCAGAAAGCATTTGTGAGTTGTCATAGTACCATGAAATTGTATCTTCCAGGCCAGGTTGGTTCATGTGGTTTTGAAAAATAAAAGCACTTTGCATAGCACATGAGCCTGTGGTACAGCATTGGACCGTGGATCAGAGGGACAGGGGTTAGATCACCTGCTACGTGTAGCACATGAGCTTGTGGTACAGCATTGGACCATGGATCAGAGAGGCAGGGGCTAGATCACCTGCCATGTGTAGCACATGAGCCTGTGGTACAGCATTGGACCATGGATCAGACAGGCAGGGGGTATATCACCTGCCATGTGTAGCACATGAGCCTGTGGTACAGCATTGGACCATAGATCAGAGGTACAGGGGTTAGATCACCTACCATGTGTAGCACATGAGCCTGTGGTACAGCATTGGACCATGGATCAGAGAGGCAGGGGCTAGATCACCTGCCATGTGTAGCACATGAGCCTTTGGTACAGCATTGGACCATGGATCAGACAGGTAGGGGCTAAATCACCTGCGATGTGTAGCACATGAGCCTGTGGTACAGCATTCGACCATGGATCAGAGGTACAGGGGTTAGATCACCTGCCATGTGTAGCACATGAGCCTGTGGTACAGCATTGGACCATGGATCAAAGAGGCAGGGGTTAGATCACCTGCCATGTATTAAAACTAGATTGCTTTTTAGCTCGACAATTTTGTAAGTTAGATTTATAACTCTTGTTTGTTTTGATTTGTCATCAGTTTCAATCAAATTGGACTTCAAATAGTTTAGCGCCCCAATTTTTTATGGAAAAGCAAAAATATATGTTTATCAACAAAAATACATGTATTTACACAATAAACATATATAGGCTAGTTGTCAAAACCAGGTCCTGCTAGCTCAGAATCTGACTATCAATCCAGGAGTTGAGGGTTTGAATCTCCACCCTGCCATACTGTCCATGATTACTGATATTCGACATTGCCTCTTATTTTAAATCATTTCACGCAGCTGATTAAAGTTGGAAAATTATCAGTTACTTCTGTATATGGGTGTACTGGGTATATAACTGTCAAAAATCCCAAGAAAAACATTTAACTGGTCGCTGGTTAGCCCTAAATCGCATGAAACTGATGCTAACAATTCAAATCAAAAACTGGTTTTCCAAAGGAAATGTCAAACTTTAAACTGAAACTTTCAAGAAAATTATGATACAATCTGGTTAAAAGTCAAGCATATTATAAAAACATAAAAATCGATATGAAAGTGTTTAAAGAATGTGAAATATAAATCTATGTTTAAAAACTTTCGTAAAATAGACATAATATTTTAGTGCATTAGTATATAAATACTTTGAAATCCTATAATTACCTCCTGTACCACCTGTCTTAGTTCGCATTCTAAGTAGTCTTTCTTTACCATTCTGAGAAAAACACCAACTTCCTTTCAGACATGACGGATCTGCCGCCTCTTAGATTTGTACTGAAATGAATTGGAAGAGTGTCACTAAAAAGACTTACCATCCATATTATTTTACATTACACCATATTTAATAATAACCCTATGTATTTCTTTCTGTTGATAAACTGTCTGGCTGATAAACATAGGTTTATCACATCAATGCAAGTTTATCAGGTACATGCCATCAATATGTATAATTATACATTTTCATCTGCACGGAATCTCTACAAGCTATAACAAAAGTTTGATGCTGATTTTCAATTTTACAAAGAAAGACAAATTAGATATATCAACATGATAAAGAGAATACCCATGTTAGTCTCTAACTTTTCATAGAATAGAATGAATGAATGAATGAATGAATAAATGAATAGGGTTTTACGGTGTACCAACACATTATAGGTTATTCAACGCCAACAGGAACGAAGATTCCAGGTTCACTCTACATGTACAAAAACAACAAATTAACATCCAAATTAAAAAAAAATACATCAACAAATGAATATGCAGAATGAACCTAGAACCTTGATACCTGCAGAGTTTTCAGCAAATTATATCGTATTACTCAATTTGTCGCTTCTTACGACATGCATAAGCCACAGTGATCCTATTCTTGCCACCATTCATAGCTCCCTGGAACCACACAGGTGTTGATAATTGAACCACAATAGTGAACACGACAAAAAATGAACATGACACCCATTCGGAGGATTCCTCACCTCTGCAGAGATCGACAGTGATTCTAATTTTAGCTGGAACCACACGGGCTTCATAGAATAGAAAGGCTATTGTATTCGCCCCAGTGGAGGGATTGGTTTTTCAGGTTACAGTTATTTATAAGGTAAGATATCTGTGCAAAGAGGTACCTCATTGGATATGAATGAAACTTTACATGTGTGTTCAGCAACATCATCGGAACCAAATCTTCTAAAATCATTGGTTTTACAGTTTTTGGACCGATATCTACTGATTTCAAAACCTGTTTTCTTTTCAAAATCAATAAAATATCGGTCCAGATATTTTCTGTTGGTAAAATAAACATTATCATGCTTTGCTAAGCCTTTCGGCAATATCATTCGACTGTTTTGTCACCCACTGCCAAGGAGGTCAATTTTGACTAAGTCATTAAAAATTTAATGATTGTAGGGGAGTTTTTCGGAAGAGTCTATCGCTATGTAACAAGCATTTGATGTGTGATCAGCAACCCATATATTGGTTCATCAAAACGGTTGCGTTTCTTTGATATACCGCTAGCCGTCATGTGTTAACTTGTTTGTTTTTTTCAATTGGTCAAAGCTGGGACTTTCGGACTGAAACTGGCATGCGTCATTTAAATATTTAATGAAAACTTGCTGTATTACTTGTTTGTTTGAGATTTTTTAACAATAACTTTTATAATAATATGAATGACATTAATCAAGGAAAGTGATCAAACCTGGACCGATTTTTTTTATGTTGGACCGGAATTGTTTGCGTCATTTATAACGTTTGGAAAAATAGTTGTCCACAGAGTACAGATCTGTGCACCATCAATGTAATTTGAACTAAATAATTAATATAAGATTTCATACCAATTATATATCTTTGGCTTATCCATTAATTTGATATATTTCCTCAATATAACTACATTCGAAATCCAACAATATGCTTCAGTTTTCAAAAAGATATGACATAAACATGTCACTTTCAAGGACTCGAAATCATGTATGTTTCACCCTAACAATATCCCTTTGATGTTAGCCGACGCATGGTGACGTCACAGTCATAAAATACATGCAATGGAATTGTGCAGTTTGTTTGTGTTCAATTAAAATAAGTATTTATTTTCCATTTTAATATCTTCCATTAGTTGCAAATGCTTTTTTAATGAATTCATAATAATATAATAGATGACAGAGTTGAAAGCATTAGTATGCAAATTTATATACATTAATTTATAGTATAGCAAGAATAATACTGCTATTGGCTAGTCTGTTTAAACGTCACATTCAATAAAAAGTGTTTTACTGTGGCATCGACTTGAGATGAACAGAGGCTATGCCCGGTATACACGATACTTCCAGTTTACATCCTGAATATATTTTTTTGCATGAAAATTGTCTTCCATTTGGTTCTTATTCCTGAAATAAGTGTTGTGTCAGAACAGCATCAAAATAGTTGAGTATGCTGTCCCTCCAACAGCTCTTGTTATATTTTATTTCGACTAATACATATATATATTGCATGCAGGTCCTTTGATAATATTAATAGTTAATCTTTGTGTTGAGCGCTTATCTGCATATGTTTAGTACTGGTTCTAAGACTTTCCTAAGTTGTAATAACTTGTTTCACAACCAAAGGATTTTTGATTGATTTATTAAATATTTAGCATCATATTTTTGCCATCGTGGGTTAACACACAATCAGTTAACTTAACCACTGTTTCCTGAGATCCTGAAAGATTAACCGGAACTCGAGCACAACCATCTCCGCAATTAACTGATAACTTTCCCACTTGAATCAGCAATGAGACAAATTTGAGACACAATGCTGTATATGGATCATTTCAGTGGCTGTTGCCGGGCGGAGATTCGAACTTACTACCCCTTGATTGATAGTCAAACACGTAAACGGCTGAGCTAATTGGGCCCAGAACAACCGAAGGAAAATATAAAAGTTTAAATTAATCTTGCTATTCGTTCTATATTTATCAACTGGTTATGGTAAAACTTGTATGAAATTCTGTTGTGCATACTGTCATCACTAGTAGCACTACTGGCATTAGTCCAAACTCATGTCAACAACGTTAAATACACAGATGGGGCAATTGTGTCAATTAACAATTTACTCATTTTTTTTACAAAATATCGAGCTAAAAACATCTTTAAACAAATTATTAAAGTTTTTACTATAACTTATATAATAAACTAACCCCACCCCTGGTCGCCATGTTTTTTGACAGATCAAGATGGGTTGAACAAACTTGGTAGAGGGTCACCCAAGATCCATTTCTGTGAAATAATTTTTAAAATTGAGCCAGTAGTTTCTGACAAGAAGATTTTTTAAGTTTTTACTATAGCTTATATAGTAAACTAACCCCACCCCCTGGCAGCCATGTTTTTTTACGAATCAAGATGGGTTAAACAAACTTGGTAGAGGGTCACCCAAGGAACATTTCTGTGAAAATATTTTAAAATTGAGCCAATAGTTTCTAACAAGAAGATTTTTTTAAGTTTTTACTATAGCTTATATAATAAACTAACCCCAACCATGGCCGCCATGTTTTTTTGACGAATCAAAATGTCTTGAACAAACTTAGGAGAGGGTCACCCAAGGAACATTTCTGTTAAATTATTTTAAAACTGATCCAGTAGTTTCTGACAAGAGATTTTTTAAGTTTTTACTATAGCATATATAGTAAACTAACCCCACCCCCTGGCCGCCATGTTTTTTTACGAATCAAGATGGGTTGAACAACCTTGGTAGAGGGTCACCCAAGGAACATTTCTGTGAAATTATTTTAAAATTGAGCCAGAAGTTTCTTACAAGAATTTTTTTTAAGTTTTTACCATAGCTTATATAATAAACTAATCCCACCCCTGGCCGCCATGTTTTTTGTCAAATCAAGATGGGTTGAACAAACTTAGGAGAGGGTCACCCAAGGAACATTTCTGTGAAATTATTTTAAAATTGAGCCAGTAGTTTCTGACAAAAAGATTTTTTAAGTTATACTAAAGCTTATATAGTAAACTAACCCCACCCCCTGGTGGCCATGTTTTTTGACGAATCAGGATGGGTTGAACAAACTTGGTAGAGGGTCACCCAAGGACCATTTCTGTGAAATTATTTTAAAATTGATCCAGTAGTTTCTGACAAGAAGATTTTTTAAGTTTTTACTATAGCTTATATAATGAACTAACCCCATCCCCTGGGCGTCATGATTTTTGACGAATCAAGAATGGTTGAACAAACTTGGTAGAGGGTCACCCAAGGATTATTTCTGTGAAATGATTTTAAAATTGAGCCAGTAGTTTCTGACAAGAAGATTTTTTAAGTCTATACTATAGCTTATATAGTAAACTAACCCCACCCCCTGGCCGCCATGTATTTTGACGAATCAAAATGGGTTGAACAAACTTGGTAAAGGGTCACCCAAGGAACATTTCTGTGAAATGATTTTAAAATCGAGCCAGTAGTTTCTGACAAGAAGATTTTTTAAGTTTATACTATAACTTATATAGTAAACTTACCCCACCCCCTGGCCGCCATGTTTTTTAACGAATCAAGATGGGTTGAACAAACTTGGTAGAGGGTCACCCAAGAAACATTTCTGTGAAATGATTTTAAAATTGAGCCAGTAGTTTCTGACAAGAAGATTTTTTAAGTTTTTAATAATTATACTTGCCCCGCCCCCTGGCGGCCATGTTTTTTGACGAATCAAGATGGCTTGAACAAACTTTGTAGAGGGTCACCCAAGGAACATTTCTGTAAAGTAATATAAAAAATGGCCCAGTTGTTTTAGAGAAGTTGTTAGAAGCTAAAAGTTAACAACGGACGACAGACTACGGACACCAGGCGATCACAAAAGCTCACCTGTGAGCCTTTGGCTCAGGTGAGCTAAAAATAAAGTTTGCTCTCTCACTTCACATTTCATACTCTACAAGAGTTGTAATTTAACTTTTTTTTAAAAGCAAACTTGCTTTTTTTTTTTTTTTTTTTGTAAGACTCTTCCAGTTCCTAATAGTTTAATAAATATCTCCTATTATAACATGCGTCTTAACTCATTTTTCAGCACACTAAAGGTTATATACAGTGTCATGCTGTATTTGGGAGGAAAATCTCAGAATGAATCTGAGTAAAACACTGTTCTTCCACAAGATGTAACTAACAAACTTTCTCACATAAAGTAAAATTTACTTACGCTTTGGAGCACTAAGCCATCAAAGATCACAAGTACATCAATAAAAACAAATTAAACAGAAAAATTCAAAGCTACAAACCTTTATTTGCAACACAACATGTCTGCCAGCTGACTGGTCTGTTGGACACAATGTCAGAACACATCTTCAGATGCTCGCTCTGTAACGCAGTCTTATACCTGTACAATTACATTCAAATATTGACATTATCGATTCACATTTAATGAAATTGGAGAGATAATTCATGCTCAATACATTATGTTTTAATCATATGCTACTTATGATTATGTAACTTCACTGATTTTGTTTACAACAATATAAATTATGTGGCTTATAATTTGTTCTGTTCAATTCCTATAATATTAACAATGATAAGAGAGCTTTGAAATATAAATATTTAAGTCTTCAATAAAATCTTAACATTAAAAAAAAAAGCATTTTAAATGATACATAGTACAAAGTTGCTCAATAGAAATTCTCAAATTCAGAAATTCTGTGGTGGTGTAGTGTATATGGTGCCGGCTGTTCATGCTGCTATCTCGAGTCTGGTCCGATGCTTGACCTATTAATCTTCAGTAGTGTTGGTTATACCCAGTTAATAGAGTAAAGCACAAATCTTACTTTAAAAGCCCTAGCCAATAAATATCAATAAAGATAAAATCAATGTGTATAATAGCAATAATCATGACCAAGATACAAGTACAACAGCTCCTATGCATTTTATTTTTTTACATCTTAAATTGTTTGTATATTTAATATATGTATTGGTAGAGGGTCTCGTGGAAGATCAGTTTGTAACTAAATGTGTTACCTTCTGTAAATAAATACTTTTATTGGTATTACGTGTATTATTATTATTGAGATAGGATTTTAACCTTGAAAAACAATACATATATTTGATTTTGACAAAATATGAACATAATGAATATACCAGTATCAGCAGTAAATCAGACAGCAGTAACACACTGTGCAGAGCCACATTCACTGTGCCTTTTTTTGTTATAATGAGAGTATGTAGGTGGAGTTCTATGGAGTGCTGGTCATGTTTCTCACGGTACTAGCTGAAGGTATAAGCTGAAAGAAAAAAAGAAAAATGTCATGCCTCTGCATTATTTAAGGATCATGAGCCATGTTATTGTCCCAATTTCTTAAAAAAGAATGCTAATTTTCCCAAAGCCAAGAGCCACGACCCCATTCTCAAAAATGCAAGCAAGAACCCTGAGAAGGATAAGAAACTTGCATTTCTCTACTAAATGTTTAGAAAATAGGTAACAAGTAACTGATTTTTTTTAAAAAGAATGTAAGGTGCATGTACCAGTAACCTTAGATGTTTTATACCATTTTAAAAATACAAAATGATCTTGAATTTAAAATATTGCAGTTGGGAGTAGACTGTCAAGTACTTTCCTCAATTTGATGGGAATGTAGAGAATTTCATTGTGCAAATTTTAACCAGATTTTGCAAGGTTTTGTGTGAATACGCAAGTGTTCATAACATCTCAATCACTGGTTTTTCCTTCTTCATTCAAGTCCTTGACGATCTTTTGCCAGTAATAACAGATTAACTTTTAACAACCGGTGACAAACCTAGAAGAAATATTGAGTGACTGACTATACGAATCATTCATGGATTCAGAGGTTTCGTCCCCAGAATAACCAGTTTTAGTGGTAACAAGACTAGCAAGTAGCTGTCAAAACCATATCATGTGAGACAGCCTTTAAACTGAACTGAAAAAAACATGAATTATTGTATTTCTTGAATACGAAACATATTAATTAATCATGATTTAATCTTGCCGACTTAAAATGAAATTTACTTACCCATTTTATCATAATTCTTTTTAAAAAAAAATACATATTGATGTTACCACTTTTCAATCACTTAAGAATCACTGCTAAATATTTCAATGCAAAACCAATATTGACACTAAATGCGTGTATATAATGTTTAATTAGCTATAAAATAGTAATTTTCTATCAAAAAGATAACAAATACATGCTTCATTGGCTTCACATTCATGCAAGATCACGGTGACAACAATATACGTCCAACAACATGGCAGCACCTGATTTCAATCCCATGACTGGATGACGCAGTTGGTCATAATTAAAATGATTTGAAGCTGCAAAAGTGCAAATAAATGAAAGCAGATAAAACTGCACTTACCTTTCACATGAATAAATATTTCTCAATGGGTTTATTCCATAACAAATTAACAATATCAGTTCACTGAACAGAATGAGGTTTTTTAACTGTTCTAATTTTCATTTTTTAAAAAAATCTATAAGAAGGTTACTCATCCGGAACCTTTGTAATTTTTTACATGCACAAGCAAAATCTTTTTATAACTTTTGACCTTGACCTGTAGTGCATTAAGCAGACGTGTTTGGAATCGATATTGATAAACAAAACCAGCGTTTGTCGAGGTTTTATGTAAATTGAAAAATGGACATAGTGAGAAACACTTTTTTCAGGTCTGTATCAGAAAATGACTTTCTTACTTGTACCGGAAGCATTATTTTTTTATATTTTTCATTGCATTTAATGACCACGTGAATATTATTTGTAAATATTGCCAATTGTGAAGGATGATGAAATACGCGTGCGCGATATTCATAATTCTCGGAAGTGATCGAAAACAGGTTACGGGTACTCCAGGCACAAGCCACTAAGGGATTTTTTTATTTATCCCTTGTATACCTAATACCGCGATATACCTATTACCGCGAATGCCTGTTTAAAACAATCTGGGAAGACATGCGCAAAGCTCCAACTTCCGTTAGCATCGGCATTTGTTTGCATTTCATATCGGCAAATGTTTTTTACTCAGCACACTTGTGTAACCTTATTACTGTTTAGTACTGATGCCATTATTTACATGGTTGAAAAAAAAATTCAACTCGCAGTATTAGGTAGGACCAGTATATAAATTAACACTCAGAAATCAATAATAGTATAAAGCTTAACATATAATTGAGAATGTTAAATTAAATAATTCCTGTGAAAAAGAATTAAATTATTTACTTATGAAAGAGATTTATTATTAACTTTTCCGATTTCATGAATTACTGAGAACTGTAAACCCCGACTTCCGGTCGCTGAAATCTTGATATTTTTAGATTTACCTTGGTTAGTAGGAGACTGCTTGCAGATTTTTACTACTATCGATATGAGGATACGCCTGTTTGCATTAAGTAACCTTATCATATTGTCCATAATACATTTGAATCATAGTTAACACCTACCCGAGGCAAACTTTCAGGGTACAACCAGCCTGTGTCAGGTGAAGGTCATTATTTTCTAATTTCGGCATACTCGGATTTCTTCCTGAAAATCATTTACTGTAAACCAGTTAAAACGCGGGAGTTGCTGTAAAACACAGAAAATAGTGATCATAAGCTAAAACAATATTTTATTACTTATTTATTTTACTTCGATTGTACAACACGTTTTGCTCGAAGTCATCCCGTGGAGAACCGGTATTAAGCATATACGGAAAATGTACCTTGCTCAAGGACACCACAAATAGCCGTGGTGGAGGATCTGACCTATGCTCTACCACTGGACCACGCGCTCTACAAATATACTTTATTTTTCATTATGTGTACAATGGGGCAACAAAACATTGTTGTACAATAATAGCTGGCTCTGTTACACACATACTGGCTCTATAACATATAGACTGACTCTATAACACTCACTACAGCTCTATAACACTCACTAAGGCTCTATAACACCCACACTGGCTTGACAACACCCAGACTATCTCTATAACATCAAGACTGGCTCTATACCACCCACTAAAGTTCTATAACATCCAGACTGGCTTTATAACACCCAGACTGGTTCTATAACATACAGACTATCTCTATAACATCCAGATTGGCTCTATAATACCCAAGCTGGCATTATGACGTCCAGACTGGTTCTATAATACCCACGCTGGCTCTATAACACACAGACTGGCTCTATTACACCCAGACTATCTCTATAACACCCACTACGGCTCTATAGCACCCACTTAGGCTCTATAACACCCAGACTATCTCTATAACATCCAGTCTGGCTCTATAACCCCCAGACTATCTCTATAGCATCCAGACTATCTTTATAACATCCAGACTGGCTTTTTAATACCAACGCTGGCTCTATAACATTCATACCGGCTCTATAATACCCAGACTGGCTCTATAACACACATACTGGTTCTATAATACCCACACTGGCTCTATAACACACATACTGGCTCTATAACATCCAGACTGGCTCTATAACACACAGACTGGCTCTAAAACACCCAGACTTTCTCTATAACATCTAGTCCTGACTATATAACACCCAGACTGGCTCTATAAAACCAAGTACTGACTCTTATAAACCCTGTACTGAGACTTACACCCGGTACTGAGACTATAACATCCAGAAATGGCGTTATAATATCCAATACTGATTCTTAACAACCAGGCTGGCTGCATAACAACATGTACTAACTATAACACCCAGACTTGCTCTATAAAAAACAGTACTGACTAACACCAAGACCTAGTACTGACTTTAACACTCAGACTGGCTCTATAACATACAGACTGGCTCTAAAACACCCAGACTACCTCTATAACAACTAGTACTGACTATATAAAACCCAGACTGGCTCTATAACAACTAGTACTGACTATATAACACCCAGACTGGCTCTATAACAACCAGTACTGACGCTATAACTCTCACTACTGGTTATTTAACAGACCTGATACTTTAACACACTCAGTACTGGTTCTTTAACACGCAGTACTGGTACTTTAACACACTCAGTACTGGTATTTTAACACGCAGTACTGGTACTTTAACACACTGACTACTGGTTCTTTAACACGCAGTACTGGTACTTTAACACACTCAGTACTGGTACTTTAACACACAGTACTGGTACTTCAACACACTCAGTACTGGTACTTTAACACGCAGTACTGGTACTTTAACACACTCAGTACTGGTACTTTAACACGCAGAACTGGTACTTTAACACGCAATACTGACTAAATTGTTTCTATGTTGAATCTATAACGCAGTACTTGCTCTATTACGCCCAGACTGACTATATAACACGCAGTTCTAACTATTGCATCTATGTTGGCTCTATAAAACACAGTACTTGCTCTATTACACCAGACTGACTATATAACACGCAGTACCAACTATTGCATCTATGTTGGCTCTATAAAACACAGTACTTGTTCTATTACACCCAGACTGACTATATAACACGCAGTTCTAACTATTGCATCTATGTTGGCTCTATAAAACACAGTACTTGCTCTATTACACCCAGACTGACTATATAACCCACAGTACCAACTATTGCATCTATGTTGGCTCTAAAAAACACAGTACTTGCTCTATTACACCCAGACTGATTATATAACACGCAGTACCAACTATTGCATCTATGTTGGCTCTATAAAACACAGTACTTGCTCTATTACACCCAGACTGACTATATAACACGCAGTGCCAACTATTACATCTATGTTGGCTCTATAAAACACAGTACTTGCTCTTTTACACCCAGACTGATTATATAACACGCAGTACCAACTATTGCATCTATGTTGGCTCTATAAAACACAGTACTTGCTCTATTACATCCAGACTGACTATATAACACGCAGTGCCAACTATTGCATCTATGTTGGCTCTATAAAACACAGTACTTGCTCTATTACACCCAGACTGACTATATAACACGCAGTACCAACTATTGCATCTATGTTGGCTCTATAAAACACAGTACTTGCTCTATTACACCCAGACTGATTATATAACACACAGTACTGTTTTCAAAAGAGAATGCGGATACAGTGACATGTTATGAACTTAAATTAAGGGAAAATAACCATTCAGACAACTATATTATAATGAATACAAAATTATGTTGAAATTTCTCTACATACTTCGACAAATACAATTAATAAAAACATTTTTCTTTTGATTATAATTTATATGTGGAAAATAGAAACACGATATCCATTGCATATTTACACATACAGAACCAATATTTTTAAAACCATATGTTATTCCCAGACGCATTCCTTCAATAAAAAAAACACCTCAAAGAGGCCTCGCCTATAGATATCGCTGATGTGTTTTAGCTTAGCTGGCAGTAAAACTGCACATTATATCAAACATAATATACATTGTATTATTTAATCAATTGTATTGCATTTTGTCTCTGTAGTGTAAAATTCTTTAATTTTGTTGGCCAAATACTAAATCGCGACACAAAATGGCCAGTATCGGGTTATGCTAAAACATTGACGAATAAAACGGAAACTGTCCACCTGTGTATTAACAATTTTCTCATAAATAAGATAAATTACAAGGACGGAATCCATGGGCGCAGCTTCCTATAGGCACTGTAGACACATGAAATTTTAAACAGTGAACTAATATAAGTATAACCAGACTCTTATAAACATAAGAAATATACGCCAATAAGCACCAATGAGTTTAGCTGATTTATTTATGTGCCTACACATCGTCTTCAGCCAAGCTACGTACCTGGAATCAACCATATCTCCGAATGGGACCTGCTTCTTTGGGATTCAATAAAATTGCCATCATTTACTGAACTGAAAGTTATAGGTGATGATGCATCTTTAAACACCACATTTAATTGACTGCATGCCTGCCTGCCCGTCTGTATGTCTGTCTTTCCTCGTATGCCTGCCCGGCTGGCTGCCTGTCCATCTGTATGTCTGTACTGTACTGTCTTTTCTAGCATGCATGTCTGTCTGTGTGTTTGTCTGTCTGACCTACCCGTCCGCCTGCCTGCTTGTGTATCTGGCTATCCGACCTGCATGTATTTCTATTTTATGCTATAACCTTACGCGTATCATGTGGAGAGCATATTTACATAATTTTACATAATGCTGAAAGTACAATTAACATCAATATGTTTGAGAAATTTGCAGACAGACGCATTTCTTCTTTTAAATAGATATTGTTCCGTGTATGTTGGTAAATAAATTTTCAGAAAAGTCACCATTTTCAATGAATAAACGTATTTGGAACTAACGAACGTTGGTGTAAATATCAGCTTATTTTACATCGCCACCGGTTATCATATGGGCGAAGAGTGTTAGTGTCTCTAGGTTTGTGGGGATAGATAGAAACCCATCGTACGTTTCTTCTGTTTTAAAGCATGTTCGGTGTATAGCACCGTCCCACGGGTCATCGGTTTAAAGTTCCATTCGAACAACTGTTAGTTTTTTTTAGTTGGTCAACCCCGAGAATCGAACCCGCAACCCCGAGACGAGGTCTCCTGTTCTACCGGCTGAGCCGTATGTGTGTGAGTCTTTGTCCGTCTGTCCGTCCGTCTGTTTGTCCGTCTGTTCAGTGCAATCTTTGATATAGTACAAATGCTAATTGTTTCCCTGTGTCCTTTTTTTAATAATGTCGGCAACATAGTCATATGTTACATGTGGAAAATACCAAAATATGCTTTTATGTTTATCATGTTGAAAGCAGAATGCCCATGTATATAGTTACATATATAATGCTGAAACAAGTACACTTTCAATCAATATATTTGAAAAGATGCTACCACACGCATTTCGTCTTTTGAATAAATATTGTTCGTTGTATTGGCAAACAAATACCTCCATTTTCCCAATTTTTGTTTATCATGAATAAACGTGTAGTACAATACGTATTTGGAACATTATATATTTAAATGATTGCTGTTATATATAAGCTTATTTAACATCGTCACACGATGTACGTGAGAGCGATGCCAACGAAAAAATGTTAGTATTTCAGGGTTTGTGGAATGGTGGTGAAGGTTTTTTGTTTGTTTTTTTAAAAAAAACTGTTTTATCATTCGCTCGTGTCACAACATTTGCATATATATTGCATACGTATACATTCTATTTCCGGTCAGTTAGAATGATGTCCTTTTTTCGGGCTAAAACTAACAACTTAAATAGGTGTAACATTACCGTATAGCTATAGGCGCCAGGTTGGGCCAGTGGTTAGAGCTTTAGACTGTCAATCTGGCAATCGTGTGTTCAAACCTCGCTGAAACCAACCTCGCTGGAACCTATAAACAAATATTTTACATTGTCATTCGGAAAAAATCGATTGTATTAACTCATAATAATAATCATGAAAAAAATATATTCTACATGAAATTTACACAGGTACAATATATATATTAACTAATTTACATTAGTATTTTTTATGCCTGTCTGTCTGCCCCGCCCCGCCCCGCCCCCGCCCCGCCCCGCCCTGCCCTGCCCTGCCCTGAGGGTCGTGGGTTCGATCCTCCGCCATGGCTATATATTCTAACCAGGAAGATCTCGAACATGATTTGTCTCAGTTGTACTGACTTGTTTATAAATCGAGGTAAAATAAATAAGTTTGAATACACAGCCACGCCTGTTGCTGGTAGACCGTTCCAATCTGATGAAGCAATATTCATGTAAAACTAATAGCCGGTAGAAATATTGTGTATTTCATGTGGTGACCTGGTCTAGTTCTGTTGGAGGCTGGTAATACTAAATAGGTAGTACGAGGCAAAAATGTCAAAAAGGTCGTTCACAATCTTGTAAAATATGTAAAGCACGCAGGGAAAAACACTACAAAACTTACACTATTTTTCCAAATGCAAAACGACAGTCCCCCTTTTTACGTAGCATCTTAAATACCACCAAATACAGGAGATAACGTCAGTTGCAACCTTCATATTTACAAATAACATAAGAACAGTATATTGTAATAGCCAGTTATATGCAAACTTCTTTCGTCCACCAATCAATAAGAAATGGAAATTTATATCTGTGACATAATTCTTCATTGAACATAGAATTTTGCCATTCATTTTCCATGAACGCTTGCATGTGTGCGGCCACTTTTAGCTGTGGATATAGTTTACGATAAAACAGTATTAAGAAGATAATACGACAGGCATTTATGATTCTGGTTCCCGTTTCTACTGTACTTATTCAGTTTACCTGTCTTCATTCTGTTGTTGCATGAATTATTTAAAACAAATGGATGCAATATATAAATTGTTAGTAATCGATGCCAGATAATTGATATAAAGTAAGGATGTCAACGAATATTCGGATATTCGAATATTCGGTCATACGTCCGAATATTCGAATGTCATATTGATATTCGAATATTCGCAACCAAAAAAAAATATTAAAAAAATATAGTAAATTCAAATTGTTTTCTTTATTTATTTTCAATTTCAATATTTTTGCCACAAATGGTTTTGAAAGGTGTTATATCAACCAGGTTAAGACATGGTAATTATCGATTTCCTCTTAAGACGGGTGTCTATTGGACGTTGTCAAGGTGATAAGGAGTCCTGGTCGGTAATCCTTTAATTATTTGCCTTAGGCAATTTTAATCATCGATCTGCCTTTACGGTCTGTTGTAAATCACCCTGTTTTGAAAAGGTGAGAGCAAGTTTGTTTATTTACCAATCTTATACCTAATTGAAGAGCACACTTCTTTGATTTGAAGGCCGTTTATGTACTTGTGAATAATAAATGCGTCAAGTAGTACACGAATTTACTTATATATATAAATATATATATTTATTTTTTTTATGTTTGTTTTTCAATTTCATTTATTAATAGTTAATTACTTATAAACTATACAAACATACGAATATTTAACTTAGTAAAGCAAATATAACATAGCATTTATTAAGTTATTATTATTAATTATGTATCATCGAGTTCGACGTCATGTTGAATCGTGACGACAATGATATTCCAATTGTTTGCTTTTTAGTATTTATACATCCGCACCGTTTCCGCTGAAAGAGAAAGTAACAAATATGGCCAGTAAAAACGTTCGGGATAGAAAGTTGATGATTATTTATTTTTAAGATCTTGACCGAATATATTCGAATATTCGTTCGGAAGAATGACCGAATATTCGAATATCAATATTGCCATTCGTTGCCATCCTTAATATAAAGGTCCATGCTGGTATAAACTGGGGACATTATAATAAATAAAATAAGGAATGAACTTCATTTGATGAGCATTCATGCAACTTGCACGTGATACATATAAGTTCATGTCTCATGAACGATCTAAAAGTAAATTCATTCCTTAACTAAACTATAACAAAAAATGAATTTCTTTATTCCAGGGCTTCCAATACCATTTTATGCCACGAGTACAACATGTGGTCCTACATGTTTTTCTTCATTCATTTGAATGGTACTGAAGTACGGCTATACAGCTTTGGAGATGTTTGTTTATACATTGGTAACCTTTGAATGGTACTGAAGTACGGATACAGCTTTGGAGATGTTTGTTTATACATTGGTTACATTTGAATGGTACTGAAGTACGGCTATACAGCTTTGGAGATGTTTGTTTATACATTGGTTACATTTGAATGGTACTGAAGTACGGCTATACAGCTTTGGAGATGTTTGTTTATACATTGGTTGCATTTGAATGGTACTGAAGTACGGATACAGCTTTGGAGATGTTTGTTTATACATTGGTTGCATTTGAATGGTACTGAAGTACGGCTATACAGCTTTGGAGATGTTTGTTTATACATTGGTTACATTTGAATGGTACTGAAGTACGGCTATACAGCTTTGGAGATGTTTGTTTATACATTGGTTACATTTGAATGGTACTGAAGTACGGCTATACAGCTTTGGAGATGTTTGTTTATACATTGGTTACATTTGAATGGTACTGAAGTACGGCTATACAGCTTTGGAGATGTTTGTTTATACATTGGTTACATTTGAATGGTACTGAAGTACGGCTATACAGCTTTGGAGATGTTTGTTTATACATTGGTTGCATTTGAATGGTACTGAAGTACGGATACAGCTTTGGAGATGTTTGTTTATACATTGGTTGCATTTGAATGGTACTGAAGTACGGCTATACAGCTTTGGAGATGTTTGTTTATACATTGGTCAGATTTGTAATTCATCATTTAATGAGGTGATATACCAAGAAAATAAATGATTGCTAAACTAGGAGTGCCACGTGTCTTTGTCAGCTGGTCACGGACGCTGAGGCATGCGATTAGTGAAAAACAATTGACAAACAATAATATAACTCCTACGGTACATACACAGCTAATGATGGTGCCAATGTAACCACCATTTTCACAAAGTTTTTTACGTTGTTGTGATAGCGCACAAAGTCCGACATTACGTAATATAGACAGCGACCTGCTGGACATAATCCCTGTAGTCGACCGCCACCGGAGCTCAAGACTAAGTCTGACTGTGACAACCAGTCCGTGAGAGGATATGACGTTTGTCTCAGAGACTGATTGATCCTCTTCCGTGTTTGCGGTAACTTTCGTTCCAAATTTCACAGGAGAGAGAACGACCATGTCCCAAACCTTCCAAGAGGGTTCAGCTTTAACCCTGTCAAATGCGTATGATTAAGTATGTTTTTGACATGTGCGAGAAAGTGTTTTAAATTAATATATAAAACACATAAATGCAAACTTGAAGCACAAATAGTAGCTTTGTTATACCCCGTCAGTGACTTTATTACAAGCTGATATCAATATGATATACACGACTGATATTTCAGGTGGCACCTTTAGTATTTCTTTAATAACTCTCTGAATCTTTGTCTGAATTTAATGTGTTTATATGTCTCTGATTCCATCCACTATCCTTTTTTTAAATAAATCAAACTACTTCATATGCATGGTGTGTTTGATCAATAAACAGCGATTCATTCGTGTATGATATCCCTATACTATTGTATTATTCTAGTACTAGCAAGTTTTTAGACTAGAGCTAGGACCGAACCCACAATTCTGCAACATGCAGATCTTTCAGTTTCTTTTAACGTCTCACACCACTATTACATTTCCCATAGTTCTCCATTGTAAAAGGTATGTCCAAAACATAGTGAAAAAACATTTACAACATGTATTTACATGTATGTCCAAAACACGGTGAAAAACATTTACAACATGTATTTATGTCCAAAACACGGTGAAAAAAAATTACAACTTGTATCCATGTCCAAAACACGGTGAAAAACATTTACAACTTGTATCCATGTCCAAAACACGGTGAAAAACATTTACAACATGTATTTATGTCCAAATACACGGTGAAAAACATTTACAACAATTATCCATGTCGAAAACACGGTGAAAAAACATTAACAGCATGTATCCATGTCCAAAACACAGTGAAAACATTTACAACATGTATTTATGCTCAAATTGTTCACTGGTTCAAGTTCTACAATTATGAAGGAAATAAAATATCTTTACCAGAATTGTTTAATTCAATGGTTTTGTGATATTTATCAATTTCCACAGTACATTGTACTTAATAATATGTCAACTATTCGCCCACGATGCGGTTCGATTCTAAAATGGCACAGCATTGGCAAGATATCTGTTATCAGCATCAAAAAATCATTGGTGATTGCTAGAATACTGTCCATTTAACACGTGATATACAAACTAAATTACTGCACTATAAAGCTCAGAAAATTAACTAAAGTTTGACTTCTACCGCCTTCATCTGTAAGAAAATGCTAGTGGTGTCCTCCAGTATGGCAGTGTTTAAAACACCGTCTCAAGTAAACATCGTCGCGATATGACTGAACATTTGTTGAAAGCGACACTAAACACCATGACGTCGCGCACGGTTGAGGTACCTCTTTAAGCGTAACATTGCGTTAACGTTAAATTGTATAAAACGTTGACGTTATTAAATGAAAACAGACACTAAATCTAGCTGAGTTCATTAATGCTAAGTCTCGTCGTACATGTGGCACCAGAACATAAGTATGTACATGTACTACGATATACGTCATTAAAATATGTCCATTAAATATAATAAAAATATACACCCCGAGATAAAATGTCACACTGCATGTATTGTTACATTGGGTATGGTTATTGGTAAAAGAACATATCAACTGTCACTTATAATTCGTAAAATTATCTGCTGTACCATTTCAGGGACATGCACGGTTTTAATCCGGCTGATCTCCGCATAAATATATAAAGTTGATAACGCTGGTACAAGTACCTTGTGTCTACTGTAGACCACTTGAATTTCCGACGCGCTCAAATATTACGTTGTCACTCGCGGTGTACATTGTATTATAATCATCTGTTTTGTTATTTTTTTAATATATTTGCGGTTTTGTACTTGCTTGAAAAAGAAAGTAATCCTCTTTTTCAGCACTGGCGGCTAGAATATGACCACTGGTAATCAGGTCTGTCAAAGGTACCTCGCAATCTTCACCAATTTTGCACTCTGCACCCACGTCTGGCTGTTCTCGGATGAGTTTTATATCTCTGAAACCTTCTATCAACTCACTATTTTCACATGTGCTAATACGTTTGTTATAGCACTCATCACAATGATAACGGAGATCTAGCACCACTGTGTCAGATGAAGATGGCCGGGTTTGATGTACGGTTCTAATCTGAGGAATCGGACGAAAATACCCAGCGACATCTCTTGGTCAGGTACATATCGGAATATTCCTCCCTTACATGACAGATAGATAGATAGAATCTTTATTTCCTCCATAATTGGAGAGCATATAATAACATATATAAAAATTGCAGTAAATAATTACATATAAATGAACAATATACAATGAGTTACAAGTGAAGAATGAACATACGATACGCCTAATATGATGTCATATTGTAAGAGTATTCATAACATGGATTTGTTAAAATAACTAAATAAATTATGATTTTATAAAAATCAGTTTAGCTTTTTAACTGTCATATAGTGTACCTTACAATAATATAAGTGAAATAATAACATTGTCCATCTATAATGAATCTTACCGAAATAAAATGCAAGACCCAGTGATAGACTAATGACAACGATGAACCTTTTGTATCTTACCGAAACGAAATGTAAGAAATTAATCATACACTGAGTAACAAACAGTAAACATTAGCAGTATCGATAAAAGTTACTTTAACATACTGTGAAGTATCCCAATATTGAACAACAATACATCTTCAATCTGTTCAATGTCAGATAAATATTCATTAAGCCCGGAAAGCAGTGCATAAATCTGATCTTTAGGCGTCTTTTTAATAAATGAATTAAAGACCTGAAGATCACAAGTCGTTATAACTGCGTCCCAAAGCTTATTTCTTTCGACAGTGTTTGCAAAACAAAAATGAACAATATGTAGTACTAAATTATCTACAAGCGTATTACATTTGTTACATAGCTGTACAGCTGTAAACGATTGCAGTTTACTTAGTAGTGACACTGCTGTAAAACATTGTGCTTTTACATACTGATTTTTTCTACTTAATTGCCATAGGAAGCAAGGCCTATTTATGCTAAACATATTCATGACATATGATGGACCCATCTTGTCACCTAACCTCATTAACATTGTATTTGAGTAATGTATTAGCACTTTTTGTCTAAGAATATATTTCCATGCATACTTGGATGGAAATATTGCTGTTTTAGAATAATTAACCAAATAATTATATAGATCATACTTCGTTAATATTCTATAGATGTCAGGAATAAAACCTAATGTTTGTTTATCATCACTAAGATATCTTAACAGACGATTAACAAATAATTGCTTAGCAATATACTTATTCGGGTGTCTGCATAATTGACCAAAGAATTGTAGCTTCCTGTAGTCGATTTCCGTTTCAAGTGAAGTTACACCAATAGAGCTTAAAGCAAAATCCGTATTTACATATTGTGGGATATTTTGGATAAATTTTATACAGAATCTATGTCCTCGTTCTAGTTGTATAATATTTGATTTGGTTAATGAATTCCATAATTCACAATCATATAGGGATTTTGGTATTACGATTGACTTATATATTGTTAATGTTGTCAAGGGATTAAAACCATGCGGATGTAAGCCACTATTAATAAGACTTAAAAAAAGTCCACGTAACTTATTATTTCACTGTCGAATATGATCACTAATACACATATATTTGTCACATATAATTCCTAGATGTGTATAATTTTCTGTTTCATGAATAATGTTACTAGATCCTAGTTTCCATGATCTGCAGTTTTTATCAAAGTTATGTTTGGATTCATTAAAAACAACAATAGCACATTTTGACGGATTATAATCATATCTACATTTTATGGAATATTTGTAGCAAATATCTAGCATTTTGTCTAAACCTGACTTTGAATACGATACAAGAACCATATCATCCGCGACGGTAGGGGTACCAACCTTCAAGTTAAAAATACACAACCCAAGACTGCTACTTTTTATGTCTTTTATCAGACCATCAATAAAAAGAAGATATAATATTGGTGAACTTTTACCCCTTTGTCTTGTTCCTTGAAGAACATTGAACCACTCAGAAATCGACCCTTGGTTTCGTACGCAGCTTTGCATATTACGATACATATTAAAGAATGACATAAATATATAGTTTGTAACACCGCTATCAAACAATTTGAGCATAAGTCCATTATGCCACACCCTATCAAAAGCTTGACGAGCATCTAAAAAGCAAACAAAAACCTTGCTCTTGTGCTCTCTGCCATATAAAATACATTCTTTTAGTGCGAAGGAAGTCATCAAACAACCGAGTCCTTCCTGAAACCCCCCTTGTTGATTACTTAAATTAGAAAGAAGTTTTTGTTCGGAACGTGAAAGAAGTATATTTTCATATAGTTTAAGAGCAGTAGGAGTTAATGTGATTGCTCTATAATTATTGGGATCATCCTTACGTTTACCTCCGTCCGCCTTTATGTAATGTTATAATGACGCCTTTGTTCATGTTTGGTGGAATGTAACTTTGGGACAGCATAGCTGTATACAGTTTTGCTAGTGTATTAATAACTATATTTCCGCCAAAAATGTAATGTTCGCAAGAAACATTATCGATCCCACTGGCTTTGCCGCGTTTACACGATGCAATTGAGGTTCTTACTTCTTCCTGTGACACATTAATGACGTCATCAATACAAAATCTAGACTGCGATTTAACAGAATTTATTTTTTCGTCAACAGAAGCTTTCCAAATATTATCATAATTACTATCAATTGACGGGGTATATAACGATTCAAAATATTGTTTCCATTGCTCTGTAATACTGTCGTTATCCCTATACATTACGCCATTGAATTTTATTTCAGCGCCTGCTCTACTTGATAACCGTTTTCTTCGCGAATTCACTAATTTCCAAAATTGTTCTTTATCAAGTTCAGCGGTTGTGTCTATTTCTTCATCAAGATTTTTTAAATACTCATTGGCAAAATACCTGTGTTTTTTTCTGAATTAACATTTTGCTGTTTTATAACTTTTATAAGAATAATGTGATTGATCTCTTGGTCTATCATTTTGAATCCAGATTTTCCGTTTTTCTAACATGACTTTATGTAAATTAGATGACTCTGAATTCCAATACGGTTTTAAAAAGTGCTTAAATCTCGTCTTGCGAAAACACTTATCTGAGCAAGAAACAACAGTCTCGCTTAAAATTTTATACATATTATCAATTTCAGCAGGACATTTTAGCGGACAATTTTGTGCTTTTATCAAATCTTCTGATACATTGAGCATGTTTTGATAGGATGTAATATCAACTTGTCTTACTTTTTTCCAGTTAATATTATATGATTGCGAAATATTTACATTCGACACATCGTCATTATAACCAGTCGAAGGCATATTCAAACTACATTTAATAGGTCTATGTCTTGAAACATTTAGACAATCGTCATCTACTATTACACAATGAGTAATACAATCTGTTTTCTCAACTGGCAAAATGATGAAATCAATAAGCGGTTCACACTTTCCATCGTAGGATACAAAGGATGATGAAGCACCGGTGCACGTATCCAATGTATTAGCAGAGATCATATTAGTATCATTCAAGAACTGTGTGAATGATTGATCTCTGCTATTACTTGGGAATTTTGAACAGGTTGCATTGAAGTCACCCATAAATATAACAAAACCATTTTCTGAATATAAACTCCATAAATTGAAAAGCTTGTCAATATAATTCCTATAGCTTTCAATGGGATGGTTACTGCATGGTAAATACACTTGAAAAATAAACAAAAAATGACTGTGTGTATATTGAATTTGTATACCAACTATTCTATCATCATCAATAGTTATCGGTGTCACAAACCTATCATATTTAATATGCCATAGCAAAGCTACGCCACCTTTACCGACTCGTCTGCTACCTTTAACATTTAAACTAGAGTCAGTAACAACATGTGCTTTATAATTATTGTCTAGAGAACTTATAAAATGTATATTATTATCTGATAACCAATGTTCTGAAACACCACAAATATCTATCGATAGTCCGTTCGAAGAATTGCATAGGTAAGTGCTACTAGACATTAAACTTGCATTCCACGATAAAAGGTTAAGTTTCTTAAGATTTATCATGATTGCAGATTAAAAAAATATATAATAGCATATTATAAACTAAAGACGCTTGAGTAAATAATACATAATTCCGTTTATAGCTGTTGCATACTGTATCAAACAAAGGTAAGTTATAGCCACATAAGCAGTCCGAGTTCGAAGAACATCCTATGTATGCCAAACAAATATTCAATTGAATACAATGACAATCACGATTATAAGTTACACCAGTCGTGTTCAACGATAATAAACTAATTATCTTAGTATTACAAAAAAAAACATCAACATGTTTATACTATTGAGTAATTTGTTTGAAATTAATATACTTGATTAATCTAAATTACAGTACCTATTGTAATCTTCATAAATCGGGGTAGGGTCACACCAAGCATTATAATTGCCGGATCGGTCCGCAAAGTGACGTTCGCCCGATTTACGTTTTTTGATTAGTGAGTTGCGCGACAACCACTGTTTACAAGTTACACCGCGTGGCCAAAAACCTCTTTCCTCAAGTAAATAGCACTCGGTATTAGCTTCAACATTAAGTTGAATAATGACCCCGTCAGGAGTACGTTTTTCTGGAAATATACGTATCATGGTCACTTTTGGACCTTTTTGTATAATAAACGATCTTAGTTTATCTTCAGTCATCAAATTTGAAAACCCTCCTATGAAATATCGACGAGTTGGTGTTCCGACAGTAGAGACTATATCGGCGAATGTCAGTTTGCGACCGTCCTTTTTATTTTTACCATATTTATGATAGCGGTTACCGGAATCTGAAACATTGTTATGCTTTGTATTTATATGTTTGATGTTGGAATGTGTTGAGCTGTTAGTTTCATTTGGAACTCTGCAGTCTGAAACACATTTAGTCCGCTCAGTTTGCAGATCTCCAAATGAACCACTCATATCAACATTACCATTTTGAAATGGATTGCTTTCATCACATTGAACTGATACATCTATAACTGTCTTATTTGGTGACACTGTTACCCGTTCATCAGCAGTACATGTTGATGTTTGCAAGGTGGTGATCAGTTCCGTGGTTAATTGCGTCTCATTGTTTACGCACAAACTGTCTGTTATTTCATTTACACTAGCTTCCATATCATTATTATTATGTTCATATGACATATCCGAACTTCCAAAATTGTTTAAAGGAGCAGTTGTCAGCCCAAACTCACCCACGTTACCAGATCGTAATGCATTGGTGGCTAGATCTGATAAGGAGGGTGGGTTGAGGAGGGACACCACAGGCACTTTTACTTTAGTTATCAGAATTGTATCGTTTTTGTCTATATACGTCTCAATAACGTCAAGTCTCTTCCTGACCAAGTTAATGTCTGACCTTAGAGAGTACATATCATTGATAGGCAGCACGGATATTGTTTCCTGCATCTGAGATACGCTTTGGTTCGTAGCGTAAACATAAGCTAAGCATTCAATTTTGACACCAAGAATAGAGTCCGAGACACATTTTATTTGTTTGTCATACTGCTTCTCGTCTACTAACCGATTTTGTTTTAACATTAAAATCTCTGCTTCAAGACGAGATAGCGAGTCTTTCATAAACACAATATCTTGGCTACAGCTGCATAATTGCGTTTGCTTTTGTGTCACTGTATAATTGGTCCGTGATATTGAGCTGCTTCTGCCACGAGACGAACTCAACATATCTTTTAGTAACGATACATCTTCACCCTCGATAACGGATAGAAGCGAACGTATATCTTGAGACAGCTTCATTGCTATGGTTTCACCACTACGTGTAGACACTCGTCGCTTAAGTACAGCTTGTAATCCATATGGAAAATCGTCGTCTTCACGTATGGTATCAAACAGCATTTGACGAGTATGTTCTAGGGTTGTTTCACATGACGGATAGTCTCGTAGAAGACGGGCAACGAACATATCAGTCGGCAGATCTCGAAACTGTTTTATCAGGCGATTAAGTTCATTAAGATCATATTCAGCATTATTATCATCGCCACTCATCATCAGTGAGTACGAGGTCACATTTGACACAGGAATAGGCATAGGAACCTTCACATCCGTATTGTCATCAAGTGTTACTGGTTCTAGCTCCGCGTATACCGTGTTTGAAGAAAGAGCCGACATTGTCCTTGATATAAGTTATTATGTATAATTTTATAAACAATGTTGTATCAATTTATACAGCGTAAGAACGACGTCCAGTTAGCGTGATTGTATATTACCAATTCAATTTTGTTTTTAATACACAGCACAGTACAATATAAAGTTCAGTTTCATGTACTATATCTTATATTAGCACTGAAAACATAAGTCACACGAACAAAGGGACATTTGCCCCAAGGGCAAATACTACACCTTTCTATTGTAGTTTATGCTGTATTGATCGGTTACTGGATGTGAAAATTTAACCACATACAATTTATGTACCCATTGTTATCTTTTGTTTTCATGATTTTCATTGTTTTCTGCACATGCAGAGCGAAATTAATTCAAATGTTTACCTTATCTTACTGTCCATACATTCACGAACATGCCCATATATTTTTTATCACATGTAACCCAATATTCAAATCACGAATGTCTATTTTAACAGACTATTATCAAGCACAGCTTTCACATTTCAGTTTGACGTTGTTTTAATACGGTGAAAAACTTACCGACGCCGCTATATATGTACATGCACATGGTATACTAGAGTCTAATAGTTTAAGCAAATATTATTGGTTTTGATATATATCCACAGAGTATCATAAGTCCATTGTAGTTACTGATATTCCGATATTCGGCTATTTTCCTGTAAATTAAATGATACGAAATTCATGAATCAATTAGTATATTGATGAAACTTTGACAAACTGTGTTTTACTTATGTAATCACCTTTAGTACGGGTAATTACAACAGATGCTAACGACACTTAACCATCAGTTTATCTACCCCGCCCAAACACTTCTGCACGATTATCTAACCAATAAAAGATAATACACGAATTTACAGACGGCTGCGCAGCGCAGTATAAGAGCGGCCCTTGTATGCAGTCTCTCGACTATCTGTAGTCTGTAACTGATCCACTGGGTCCATTAAATAGCAATGTTGGGATAGCAGGTTGATTGGTCAGTTGGTTCAACTGAAAGGTTGAATGCGGTCACAGTTTAGTTAGCGTCCAATTGTTATAACTTGTGGGACAGGCATAGAATTCCCTGTTTTTTCATTCGGTTTAATAGACCTGATTCGGGAGATATCAGGTTCTGGGATAGATTATGGGAGAGCGGGTCCTTTCTACAATGTATTGCCCATTGTTGAGGCCCTCCCAGGAGTGCGGATCTCCTGTTCCCTGGATCTCCCCAGATCTCCAAAAGTATTTTGTCCATGTTCCCTAGATCTCCAAAAGTTTTAAATACAATTTCTTGAAACTACCAAATATTGTTTCCTTAAGTAAAACGTCTGCTAACAACGCGGGTGAGCACATGTACGATTTTCCCACCTGTGAAAAAAGGTGTACGCGCGTTTTTGGCACCCGTGTATAGTGTGCATTCAATTCTGTATAAAATAAAGCTAAAAAGTCAAATGATCAATCGATAATTAAAAAGGCATCGTGATATTTCGCATTTTTATACATGTTATAACAAAATGCGTAAATATGTTTTAATTTCATCCGTTTTATGAATAGGAGAGAAGAAAATCAGATGAAATATCGATTTGTATTTTTAAAGAAAAAGTAACATACAAGTTACATTTTAAGTTACTTATCTTATTCAAACATAAATAAGATCGATGTTTTACACATGTACACTATAACAATGGGTTACCATATATTTTAGGTGGTGCAGAGATAGTTGGTTTACGTTACATACTAATCTAATTATAGGCGGGGCGCGAAATGTGAAAGCTCTGCTTGATAATAGTCTGTTAAAATAGACATTCGTGATTTGAATATTGGATTACATGTGATAAAAATTATATGGGCATGTTCGTGAATGTATGGACAGTAAGATAAGGTAAACATTTGAATTAATTTCGCTCTGCATGTGCAGAAAACAATGAAAATCATGAAAACAAAAGATAACAATGGGTACATAAATTGTATGTGGTTAAATTTTCACATCCAGTAACCGATCAATACAGGATAAACTACAATAGAAAGGTGTAGTATTTGCCCTTGGGGCAAATGTCCCTTTGTTCGTGTGACTTATGTTTTCAGTGCTAATATAAGATACAGTACATGAATCTGAACTTTATATTGTACTGTGCTGTGTATTAAAAACAAAATTGAATTGGTAATATACAATCACGCTAACTGGACGTCGTTCTTACGCTGTATAAATTGATACAACATTGTTTATAAAATTATACATAATAACTTATATCAAGGACAATGTCGGCTCTTTCTTCAAACACGGTATACGCGGAGCTAGAACCAGTAACACTTGATGACAATACGGATGTGAAGGTTCCTATGCCTATTCCTGTGTCAAATGTGACCTCGTACTCACTGATGATGAGTGGCGATGATAATAATGCTGAATATGATCTTAATGAACTTAATCGCCTGATAAAACAGTTTCGAGATCTACCGACTGATATGTTCGTTGCCCGTCTTCTACGAGACTATTCGTCATGTGAAACAACCCTAGAGCATACTCGCCAAATGCTGTTTGATACCATACGTGAAGACGACGATTTTCCATATGGATTACAAGCTGTACTTAAGCGACGAGTGTCTACACGTAGTGGTGAAACCATAGCAACGAAGCTGTCTCAAGATATACATTCGCTTCTATCCGTTATCGAGGGTGAAGATGTATCGTTACTAAAAGATATGTTGAGTTCGTCTCGTGGCAGAAGCAGCTCAATATCACGGTCCAATTATACAGTGACACAAAAGCAAACGCAATTATGCAGCTGTAGCCAAGATATTGTGTTTATGAAAGACTCGCTATCTCGTCTTGAAGCAGAGATTTTAATGTTAAAACAAAATCGGTTAGCAGACGAGAAGCAGTATGACAAACAAATAAAATGTGTCTCGGACTCTATTCTTGGTGTCAAAACTGAATGCTTAGCTTATGTTAACGCTACGAACCAAGGCGTGTCTCAGATGCAGGAAACAATATCCGTGCTGCCTATCAATGATATGTACTCTCTAAGGTCAGACATTAACTTGGTCAGGAAGAGACTTGACGTTATTGAGACGTATATAGACAAAAACGATACAATTCTGATAACTAAAGTAAATGTGCCTGTGGTGTCCCTCCTCAACCCACCCTCCTTATCAGATCTAGCCACCAATGCATTACGATCTGGTAACGTGGGTGAGTTTGGGCTGACAACTGTTCCTTTAAAAAATTTTGGAAGTTTGGATATGCCATATGAACATAATAATAATGATATGGAAGCTAGTGTAAATGAAATAACAGACAGTTTGTGCGTAAACAATGAGACGCAATTAACCACGGAACTGGTCACCACCTTGCAAACATCAACATGTACTGCTGATGAACGGGTAACAGTGTCACCAAATAAGACAGTTATAGATGTATCAGTTCAATGTGATGAAAGCAATCCATTTCAAAATGGTAATGTTGATATGAGTGGTTCATTTGGAGATCTGCAAACTGAGAGGACTAAACGTGTTTCAGACTGCAGAGTTCCAAATGAAACTAACAGCTCAACACATTCCAACATCAAACATACAAATACAAAGCATGACAATGTTTCAGATTCCGGTAACCGCTATCATAAATATGGTAAAAATAAAAAGGACGGTCGCAAAGTGACATTCGCCGATATAGTCTCTACTATCGGAACACCAGAAGTACCACGGAAAAATGGCATTCCCGTTAGAATCACTCGGCGCCACGATACCGAGATTGATGAAGATTTTAGTGTCTACGTGAGAAAGCGAACTCGTCGATATTTCATAGGAGGGTTTTCAAATTTGATGACTGAAGATAAACTAAGATCGTTTATTAAACAAAAAGGTCCAAAAGTGACCATGATACGTATATTTCCAGAAAAACGTACTCCTGACGGGGTCATTATTCAACTTAATGTTGAAGCTAATACCGAGTGCTATTTACTTGAGGAAAGAGGTTTTTGGCCACGCGGTGTAACTTGTAAACAGTGGTTGTCGCGCAACTCACTAATCAAAAAACGTAAATCGGGCGAACGTCACTTTGCGGACCGATCCGGCAATTATAATGCTTGGTGTGACCCTACCCCGAGTTATGAAGATTACAATAGGTACTGTAATTTAGATTAATCAAGTATATTAATCTCAAACAAATTACTCAATGGTATAAACATGTTGATGTTTTTTTTTTGTAATACTAAGAAAATTAGTTTATTATCGTTGAACACGTGTGGTGTAACTTATAATCGTGATTGTCATTGTATTCAATTGAATATTTGCTTGGCATACATAGGATGTTCTTCGAACTCGGACTGCTTATGTGGCTATAACTTACCTTTGTTTGATACAGTATGCAGCAGCTATAAACGGAATTACGTATTATTTACTCAAGCGTCTTTAGTTTATAATATGCTATTATATATTTTTTTAATCTGCAATCATGATAAATCTTAAGAAACTTAACCTGTTATCGTGGAATGCAACAGGTTTAATGTCTAGTAGCACTTACCTATGCAATTCTTTGAACGGACTATCGATAGATATTTGTGGTGTTTCAGAACATTGGTTATCAGATAATAATATACATTTTATAAGTTCTCTAGACAATAATTATAAAGCACATGTTGTTACTGACTCTAGTTTAAATGTTAAAGGTAGCAGACGAGTCGGTAAAGGTGGCGTAGCTTTGCTATGGCATATTAAATATGATAGGTTTGTGACACCGATAACTATTGATGATGATAGAATAGTTGGTATACAAATTCAATATACACACAGTCATTTTTTGTTTATATTTCAAGTGTATTTACCATGCAGTAACCATCCCATTGAAAGCTATAGGAATTATATTGACAAGCTTTTCAATTTATGGAGTTTATATTCAGAAAATGGTTTTGTTATATTTATGGGCGACTTCAATGCAACCTGTTCAAAATTCCCAAGTAATAGCAGAGATCAATCATTCACACAGTTCTTGAATGATACTAATATGATCTCTGCTAATACATTGGATATGTGCACCGGTGCTTCATCATCCTTTGTATCCTACGATGGAAAGTGTGAATCGCTTATTGATTTCATCATTTTGCCAGTTGAGAAAACAGATTGTATTACTCATTGTGTAATAGTAGATGACGATTGTCTAAATGTTTCAAGACATAGACCTATTAAATGTAGTTTGAATATGCCTTCGACTGGTTATAATGACGATGTGTCGAATGTAAATATTTCGCAATCATATAATATTAACTGGAAAAAAGTAAGACAAGTTGATATTACATCCTATCAAAACATGCTCAATGCATCAGAAGATTTGATAAAAGCACAAAATTGTCCGCTTAAATGTCCTGCTGAAATTGATAATATGTATAAAATTTTAAGCGAGACTGTTGTTTCTTGCTCAGATAAATGTTTTCGCAAGACGAGATTTAAGCACTTTTTAAAACCGTATTGGAATTCAGAGTTATCTAATTTACATAAAGTCATGTTAGAAAAACGGAAAATCTGGATTCAAAATGATAGACCAAGAGATCAATCACATTATTCTTATAAAAGTTATAAAACAGCAAAATGTTATTTCAGAAAAAAACACAGGTATTTTGCCAATGAGTATTTAAAAAATCTTGATGAAGAAATTGACACAACCGCTGAACTTGATAAAGAACAATTTTGGAAATTAGTGAATTCGCGAAGAAAACGGTCATCAAGTAGAGCAGGCGCTGAAATAAAATTCAATGGCGTAATGTATAGGGATAACGACAGTATTACAGAGCAATGGAAACAATATTTTGAATCGTTATATACCCCGTCAATTGATAGTAATTATGATAATATTTGGAAAGCTTCTGTTGACGAAAAAATAAATTCTGTTATATCGCAGTCTAGATTTTGTATTGATGACGTCATTAATGTGTCACAGGAAGAAGTAAGAACCTCAATTGCATCGTGTAAACGCGGCAAAGCCAGTGGGATCGATAATGTTTCTTACGAACATTACATTTTTGGCGGAAATATAGTTATTAATACATTAGCAAAACTGTATACAGCTATGCTGTCCCAAAGTTACATTCCACCAAACATGAACAAAGGCGTCATTATAACATTACATAAAGGCGGACGGAGGTAAACGTAAGGATGATCCCAATAATTATAGAGCAATCACATTAACTCCTACTGCTCTTAAACTATATGAAAATATACTTCTTTCACGTTCCAAACAAAAACTTCTTTCTAATTTAAGTAATCAACAAGGGGGGTTTCAGGAAGGACTTGGTTGTTTGATGACTTCCTTCGCACTAAAAGAATGTATTTTATATGGCAGAGAGCACAAGAGCAAGGTTTTTGTTTGCTTTTTAGATGCTCGTCAAGCTTTTGATAGGGTGTGGCATAATGGACTTATGCTCAAATTGTTTGATAGCGGCGTTACAAACTATATATTTATGTCATTCTTTAATATGTATCGTAATATGCAAAGCTGCGTACGAAACCAAGGGTCGATTTCTGAGTGGTTCAATGTTCTTCAAGGAACAAGACAAGGGGGTAAAAGTTCACCAATATTATATCTTCTTTTCATTGATGGTCTGATAAAAGACATAGAAAGTAGCAGTCTTGGGTTGTGTATTTTTAACTTGAAGGTTGGTACCCCTACCGTCGCGGATGATATGGTTCTTGTATCGTATTCAAAGTCAGGTTTAGACAAAATGCTAGATATTTGCTACAAATATTCCATAAAATGGAGATATGATTATAATCCATTAAAATGTGCTATTGTTGTTTTTAATGAATCCAAACATAACTTTGATAAAAACTGCAGATCATGGAAACTAGGATCTAGTAACATTATTCATGAAACAGAAAATTATACACATCTAGGAATTATATGTGACAAATATATGTGTATTAGTGATCATATTCGACAGTCAAATAATAAGTTACGTGGACTTTTTTTAAGTCTTATTAATAGTGGCTTACATCCGCATGGTCTTAATCCCTTGACAACATTAACAATATATAAGTCAATCGTAATACCAAAATCCCTATATGGTTGTGAATTATGGAATTCATTAACCAAATCAAATATTATACAACTAGAACGAGGACATAGATTCTGTATAAAATTTATCCAAAATATCCCACAATATGTAAATACGGATTTTGCTTTAAGCTCTATTGGTGTAACTTCACTTGAAACGGAAATCGACTACAGGAAGCTACAATTCTTTGGTCAATTATGCAGACTCCCGAATAAGTATATTGCTAAGCAATTATTTGTTAATCGTCTGTTAAAATATCTTAGTGATGATAAACAAACATTAGGTTTTATTCCTGACATCTATAGAATATTAACGAAGTATGATCTATATAATTATTTGGTTAATTATTCTAAAACAGCAATATTTCCATCCAAGTATGCATGGAAATATATTCTTAGACAAAAAGTGCTAATACATTACTCAAATACAATGTTAATGAGGTTAGGTGACAAGATGGGTCCATCATATGTCATGAATATGTTTAGCATAAATAGGCCTTGCTTCCTATGGCAATTAAGTAGGAAAAATCAGTATGTAAAAGCACAATGTTTTACAGCAGTGTCACTACTAAGTAAACTGCAATCGTTTACAGCTGTACAGCTATGTAACAAATGTAATACGCTTGTAGATAATTTAGTACTACATATTGTTCATTTTTGTATTGCAAACACTGTCGAAAGAAATAAGCTTTGGGACGCAGTTATAACGACCTGTGGTCTTCAGGTCTTTAATTCATTTATTAAAAAGACGCCTAAAGATCAGATTTATGCACTGCTTTCCGGGCTTAATGAATATTTATCTGACATTGAACAGATTGAAGATGTATTATTGTTCAATATTGGGATACTTCACAGTATGTTAAAGTAACTTTTATCGATACTGCTAATGTTTACTGTTTGTTACTCAGTGTATGATTAATTTCTTACATTTCGTTTCGGTAAGATACAAAAGGTTCATCGTTGTCATTAGTCTATCACTGGGTCTTGCATTTTATTTCGGTAAGATTCATTATAGATGGACAATGTTATTATTTCACTTATATTATTTTAAGGTACACTATATGACAGTTAAAAAGCTATACTAATTTTTATAAAATCATAATTTATTTAGTTATTTTAACAAATCCATCATGTTATGAATACTCTTACAATATGACATCATATTAGGCGTATCGTATGTTCATTCTTCACTTGTAACTCATTGTATGTTGTTCATTTATATGTAATTATTTACTGCAATTTTTATATATGTTTTTATATGCTCTCCAATTATGGAGGAAATAAAGATTCTATCTATCTCAGTTCTTCGTATACTTCAAGACATAAAAATGTGTAACAACTTTGCTGATACGCGATCATTTATTTACTTTACATCGTATTTAAGGTAGGTCGCGGGTTTGCACATGGGTTTCCGAAAGTCGTCGGATTTTAATGGTACTTTCGGTGAATGTTGGAACACATCTTGTCTTTTATATATGATGTTATTTTTCTGGCCGAAAATATAGCGATTTTGACGTCAGTGGCGCCCCCTGGCGACAACCCAAATATTCGCCGTTTTCCACGTTTCGGTGATCTAGTTTGTTAATTAGTTGGCCGATTTTTAAGAAATAAGCACTCGCTTTAATAGGACACTATCCTATAGGAGTTTAAATACACGTGCGTGTGTGTGTGTGTGTGTGTGTGAATAAACATTAATGCGCGCAGTGGATGCTTGTTTATGAATGAAGTGGTCATTTACGCACTTATAATGTCCTCAAAATGTGTTACAAATTTTCATATAATGCGAAAAATACGAGTTAGAAGTTTTTTATTTTCTGTATGTTCTTCTACGACGAGCGAAAAACTTGATGGAATAAAAAAGGGGGTTTAACCGTGACATTTTTTTGCTAAACAACTTTGAAAGTATTTGAATTATTTTAATAAACGCCGTTTTTATAGCGTCACGTCGATAACGTGGTGACGTTAACGTTTTACATAACAATTATGTTGTTGATATGTATATATTATATTTCTTTTTTTTTAATTTATGTATTGAATTCATATTTTATCCTTGCCCAAACGTCAAATAACTTTACGCGATATGATGAATTGTACGTATGAAACATTTTAGGGGGAAAAATACAATTTAAATATTACGACATAATGTATCAACATTTTTCTGCGGATTCACAGCAGAATATAAATCAAAAGCGGGGCGGTAGTGTAATGGATAGAGTGTTGGCCATTCCCAGCTCGACCCGATGCCTCTCATAAAACAACACTCATTACTGGTTCTACCCGGGAAGCGGACTCGAGAGCGGTTCATATAAGCTCCGAGCTTTCATCGCAATCGAGCTAAAAGCAATTAGTATACACTAAAAGCAGTCTTTTCAGGATTTGATAATACATTTTGTAAATAGAACTGCAATTCCGTCTAGTCCAGATCATTTCAACCAGTTCTATGTGTTTTTTTGCTTTCCCTTTCGTTACAAACGATTTGCCTATTCAATCTGTGTACGTATCCAACGACTTCTTTTCATTTAGAATCCGTTGAATTCTATAGTTAACTTCTTCCACTGTTATAACTGTTAGTTTGTCGCAATCGTGAAACATCGGGTATTTCCGTATCCTCCGTAGAATACACCTCGTGTATAGCTCTAGAATACACCAACGCGAATCGCCTGTGTTACAAGTCTGTGTTCATTCGCGTGAAAGTAACAAATAATGTATCCGTCATTAAGTTGATTATATATGGCGTTGTTATATCGATTTTTTTATTTATACACTCGACATGGGTAATATTTATAGGGAAATTTAAAATATCAGTCTTGATTAACAAACGTTTATATTTTCAACGTACATGTATATAAACAGGTGGCATAAGGGGGCCGCCATTTTATTTTATCATGTGACTGAAAGTATTTCCAAAATGGCGCCTTATTATGTCAGAGGTCTATTGTGTAGCATAAAGGCCGAGGTGATCAGATTGAGTTTGTCGGTGATATTGTCTGTAGTTCCTATTAACTCCACGAGCGAGTGATTTTACGTCTCCTATAGTATTATGAGCGTCATATGATCAGGATCTATGCCTGAAAAATTATCATAATAGAGTAACGATACGCCAAGGATTGATTGAATAACTGATTGATTGATTGAATATTTAGCGTCATTTTAATGCCGTCGAGGGCTATCAAACGATCAGTTAACCTAACCACTGTTTTCTCGGATTCTGAAAGCTTAACCAGTACTCGAGCACGCCCCATCTCCGCAAGTAACTGATAACTTTGACACCGGTTTCTATTGATATAAGCAACAGGGTAAGTTTATCAAGCGGGGATTTCCGCCTACATTTTTTTCTCACATTTCTGTGTGTTTCTTCTTTTCAAGTTTCTAGTATTCATTCAAAATTAACCTAAATTATGAATGTTATTACATTTCATTCCGATATACATGTACATTTAATGATATGGTGAGATAGTAACTAAGGTTGTTATAATTCAATCCATTTGCGTATGATATATATAAATATGTATTATCATGTGATGTTAATTATCTGTAACATAAGTAATAAAATATGTTTAAACTTAACTTAAAACAGCGGTGACAGACGAATGATAATGAGACACAATGTCATCAATCATCACGGAGACTGTTGCCGGGCGGGGATTCGAACTCACGACCCCTGAAACGATAATCAGACTCGCTACCGACGGAGCTTTATCGGCTTTACGCTAAGAAATGCAACTAAATGTATAAGTGCGATATATAGTATATATATAGATATTTACATTTATTTATAACTAATCAATAATGCTAATAAATGATAAAATAAAAAAGTTGCACTCATTTATTCATTATCATATTAATCAATTCACGAAATGATAGTTTCAATAATATATACCAAACCCTGTTATTTCCAAATCAAATATTATATGCGAATCTATTTCAATTGGTACGACACAAGCAGTTGTGCAACTTCCTTAACATCCTCTTCATCTATTTCACCCATATGGTCGACACCCAGGCTTCATACGATGTTCCCTCCAACGTTTCATGTGTCGTCTGTCCAATGCATCTCTTCTGCTTCTGCTTAAGTCGTCGTTTCTTTGTGTTGACTGTATTCTGTTAAATAATCCGTGGATCCTGCTTTTTATCCTGATATTCCTTGTTCTTAGTCGTGAATTTTCCTGGCGATAGTTTGTGAATTTCGTTTACCTATGACAAACGTTTAAAATAATATGCTTATCAACTACATCAATGTATAATATAAGCAGAGTCTGGATATTTTGTTGGGGGTGTAAAAATAAATCACCTAATTTTATTTCTGTTGATTAAGTGCCTGCTTGGTAAACATAAGTTTATCACGTCAATGCAAGTTTATCAGGCATATGAAGTCGTTATATAAAATTATACATTTTGACCTGGATGGAACTAATTTTAACCCTAATGAAAATGAATATATATGAATTAAATAAAGTATTAACATGACACCAAATAGAATACCATTTTAGTGTCTAACATTATAAACTTTATGAATTTCGGCATGAAAAAAACAAGGACTCGGCTTTTTTAATCCTCACTTGGTGAAGTTGATAATGCCAGACACAATAAAGATTAAATACATCATGGTAAGTTGGGCATACTGATAGAGAGGTAGTCAGCTCTCCCTGAAATTAAATCACTTCTCCCGGTCTTATTCAAACTCTAAAACTTGTACATAATGTTATGGGGAGCTAACCATACATAATTAATACATTTAAGTCTATGTTTACATATTTCATATTATACCGCAAGGTGTATTGGTAATAAAAATCTGGGCGTGTGAACCATTGATCAGGGCAAGTTATTTTTCAGCCAGGGCACGTAGATTTTTTCAACCTACTTGTCCCGAGCTAGTCCAAAATATTTCATTGACCGACTTTGATCCAGATCAGGCAATATCTCACTGGATGTCATGTGGCAAGGGTGGTCAACACATCAGTGGCCACAAAACAGCAAACAAGAACCATGGAACTGAACAAGTGTCAGGATATAGCTCCAGGTTATAGTTAGAGCTTTTAGTGAACAAGTGTCAAGATATATCTCCAGGTTATAGTTAGAGCTTTTAGTCAACAAGTATCTTGATATAGCTTCAGGTTATAGTTAGAGCTTTTAGTCAACAAGTATCTGGATATAGCTTCAGGTTATAGTTAGAGCTTTTAGTCAACAAGTATCTGGATATAGCTTCATGTTATAGTTAGAGCTTTTAGTCAACAAGTATCTGGATATAGCTTCATGTTATAGTTAGAGCTTTTAGTCAACAAGTATCTTGATATAGCTTCAGGTTATAGTTAGAGCTTTTAGTCAACAAGTATCTGGATATAGCTTCATGTTATAGTTAGAGCTTTTAGACAACAAGTATCTGGATATAGCTTCAGGTTATAGTTAGAGCTTTTAGTCAACAAGTATCTTGATATAGCTTCATGTTATAGTTAGAGCTTTTAGTCAACAAGTATCTTGATATAGCTTCATGTTATAGTTAGAGCTTTTAGTCAACAAGTATCTGGATATAGCTTCATGTTATAGTTAGAGCTTTTAGTGAACAAGTATCTTGATATAGCTTCAGGTTATAGTTAGAGCTTTTAGTCAACAAGTATCTGGATATAGCTTCATGTTATAGTTAGAGCTTTTAGACAACAAGTATCTGGATATAGCTTCAGGTTATAGTTAGAGCTTTTAGTCAACAAGTATCTGGATATAGCTTCATGTTATAGTTAGAGCTTTTAGTCAACAAGTATCTGGATATAGCTTCATGTTATAGTTAGAGCTTTTAGTCAACAAGTATCTTGATATAGCTTCAGGTTATAGTTAGAGCTTTTAGTCAACAAGTATCTGGATATAGCTTCATGTTATAGTTAGAGCTTTTAGACAACAAGTATCTGGATATAGCTTCAGGTTATAGTTAGAGCTTTTAGTCAACAAGTATCTGGATATAGCTTCAGGTTATAGTTAGAGCTTTTAGTCAACAAGTATCTGGATAACGCATCATGTTATAGTTAGAGCTTTTAGTCAACAAGTATCTGGATATAGCTTCAGGTTATAGTTAGAGCTTTTAGTCAACAAGTATCTTGATATAGCTTCAGGTTATAGTTAGAGCTTTTAGTCAACAAGTATCTGGATAACGCATCATGTTATAGTTAGAGCTTTTAGTCAACAAGTATCTGGATATAGCTTCAGGTTATAGTTAGAGCTTTTAGTCAACAAGTATCTGGATAACGCATCATGTTATAGTTAGAGCTTTTAGTCAACAAGTATCTGGATATAGCTTCATGTTATAGTTAGAGCTTTTAGACAACAAGTATCTGGATATAGCTTCAGGTTATAGTTAGAGCTTTTAGTCAACAAATATCTGGATATAGCTTCAGATTATAGTTAGAGCTTTTAGTCAACAAGTATCTGGATATATATTCAGGTTATAGTTAGAGCTTTTAGTCAATGAGTATCTGGATATAGCTTCAGGTTATAGTTAGAGCTTTTAGTCAACAAATATCTGGATATCGCTTCAGGTTATAGTTAGAGCATTTAGTGAACAAGTATCTTGATATAGCTTCAGGTTATAGTTAGAGCTTTTAGTCAACAAGTATCTGGATATAGCTTCATGTTATAGTTAGAGCTTTTAGTCAACAAGTATCTTGATATAGCTTCAGGTTATAGTTAGAGCTTTTAGTCAACAAGTATCTGGATATAGCTTCATGTTATAGTTAGAGCTTTTAGACAACAAGTATCTGGATATAGCTTCAGGTTATAGTTAGAGCTTTTAGTCAACAAGTATCTGGATAACGCATCATGTTATAGTTAGAGCTTTTAGTCAACAAGTATCTGGATATAGCTTCAGGTTATAGTTAGAGCTTTTAGTCAACAAGTATCTTGATATAGCTTCAGGTTATAGTTAGAGCTTTTAGTCAACAAATATCTGGATATAGCTTCAGATTATAGTTAGAGCTTTTAGTCAACAAGTATCTGGATATAGCTTCAGGTTATAGTTAGAGCTTTTAGTCAATGAGTATCTGGATATAGCTTCAGGTTATAGTTAGAGCTTTTAGTCAACAAATATCTGGATATCGCTTCAGGTTATAGTTAGAGCATTTAGTGAACAAGTATCTGGATATAGCTTCATGTTATAGTTAGAGCTTTTAGTCAACAAGTATCTGGATATAGCTTCAGGTTATAGTTAGAGCTTTTAGTCAACAAGTATCTGGATATAGCTTCAGGTTATAGTTAGAGCTTTTAGTCAACAAGTATCTAGATATAGCTTCAGGTTATAGTTAGAGCTTTTAGTCAACAAGTATCTGGATATAGCTTCAGGTTATAGTTAGAGCTTTTAGTGAACAAGTGTCAAGATATATCTCCAGGTTATAGTTAGAGCTTTTAGTCAACAAGTATCTGGATATAGCTTCATGTTATAGTTAGAGCTTTTAGTCAACAAATATCTTGATATAGCTTCATGTTATAGTTAGAGCTTTTAGTCAACAAGTATCTGGATATAGCTTCAGGTTATAGTTAGAGCTTTTAGTCAACAAGTATCTTGATATAGCTTCATGTTATAGTTAGAACTTTTAGTGAACAAGTGTCAAGATATATCTCCAGGTTATAGTTAGAGCTTTTAGTCAACAAGTATCTTGATATAGCTTCATGTTATAGTTAGAGCTTTTAGTCAACAAGTATCTAGATATAGCTTCAGGTTATAGTTAGAGCTTTTAGTCAACAAGTATCTGGATATAGCTTCAGGTTATAGTTAGAGCTTTTAGTGAACAAGTGTCAAGATATATCTCCAGGTTATAGTTAGAGCTTTTAGTCAACAAGTATCTTGATATAGCTTCAGGTTATAGTTACAGCTTTTAGTCAACAAATATCTGGATATAGCTTCATGTTATAGTTAGAGCTTTTAGTCAACAAGTATCTGGATATAGCTTCATGTTATAGTTAGAGCTTTTAGTCAACAAGTATCTGGATATAGCTTCATGTTATAGTTAGAGCTTTTAGTCAACAAGTATCTTGATATAGCTTCATGTTATAGTTAGAGCTTTTAGTCAACAAGTATCTGGATATAGCTTCAGGTTATAGTTAGAGCTTTTAGTCAACAAGTATCTGGATAACGCATCATGTTATAGTTAGAGCTTTTAGTCAACAAATATCTGGATATAGCTTCAGGTTATAGTTAGAGCTTTTAGTCAACAAGTATCTGGATATAGCTTCAGGTTATAGTTAGAACTTTTAGTCAACAAGTATCTTGATATAGCTTCATGTTATAGTTAGAGCTTTTAGTCAACAAGTATCTGGATATAGCTTCAGGTTATAGTTAGAGCTTTTAGTCAACAAGTATCTTGATATAGCTTCATGTTATAGTTAGAGCTTTTAGTCAACAAGTATCTGGATATAGCTTCAGGTTATAGTTAGAGCTTTTAGTCAACAAGTATCTGGATAACGCATCATGTTATAGTTAGAGCTTTTAGTCAACAAATATCTGGATATAGCTTCAGGTTATAGTTAGAGCTTTTAATCAACAAGTATCTGGATATAGCTTCAGGTTATAGTTAGAGCTTTTAGTCAACAAGTATCTGGATAACGCATCATGTTATAGTTAGAGCTTTTAGTCAACAAATATCTGGATATAGCTTCAGGTTATAGTTACAGCTTTTAGTCAACAAATATCTGGATATAGCTTCATGTTATAGTTAGAGCTTTTAGTCAACAAGTATCTGGATATAGCTTCATGTTATAGTTAGAGCTTTTAGTCAACAAGTATCTGGATATAGCTTCATGTTATAGTTAGAGCTTTTAGTCAACAAATATCTGGATATAGCTTCAGGTTATAGTTAGAGCTTTTAGTCAACAAGTATCTGGATATAGCTTCAGGTTATAGTTAGAACTTTTAGTCAACAAGTATCTGGATATAGCTTCAGGTTATAGTTAGAACTTTTAGTGAAGTGACTGTTCAGCTGTAAAATTATACACTTCAATAACCAAAGTTCAACTAAGTTTTGAAAATTTCATGAAAGTGAGTTATAAAGTTTTAAAACTTTTGAAGAATTTTCTGTCGCAGAGAAATGTGCTCAGCTGTGTAGTGTAAGTAGCTATTTTAATAATGTTAATTTATTTAGAGGATAACGGACACACTCGCCAAGAAGTGTGATACATAATGTAAATATCAGAATATCATAGTATATTTATTAATTAGATTTTTAACTATATCATGGTGCAATGTTGCTATGCTTTTAGACAGAAGTATTTATGATGAATAAATAAAACAAAAAAAGTAATTTATATTGTATTTATTGAATTTAAAACACATTTAAAACTGTCTATTTGTTTCATGAAGAAAAAATTACCATCTGAAATTGTCCAGGTTGAAAATAATGCATAAGCATCTTTATTATGGGCTAGACTGGTACGCATTTTTAAATGTATATAAAAACCTGGACAAGTTGCTTTTTGTTCAGGACAAGTGACTAAAAAAAAAATTTGTACAGCCCTGAAACTGTAAAAATTTCAGTGATTTATTATGCAATTTTAATGTTAATTTTATATATCTTCATTGTAGCTGTTTTTTTCCTATTTTTATTGAGCATTGCATTATTTATTTATCAATAACACATAGGAAATACGAACCCACGGCCCCTGCGGCGTCAGCGCCTAGCACATTAATGACGACGTCTCTACCGACTGCGCCACCGCAACAACGCCAAAAAACGTTGCGCAAATAGCGCATATATTGGCGTCGCCATTAATGTACACAGGACATAGGCGGGATTTATAATATTTACATTCAATATTTTGTATTATTCCTACTTTTAATGACTCAATGGAGAGGAGCGACACATGTCTTATTCACCTGACCACGGACAATTTCGGAAATATTTTTGCCACTTTGGAGATTCGAACCCACGGCCCCTGCAGCGTCAGCGCCTAGCACATTAATGATTGTAATGTAAACATAGGAAATAGTTTGCTGATTTAATTACCAACTATATTTGCATTTTAATCATATGTTCAATAGTCAATTGTGCTTTTATGTTCATAATAATTATGTGTTAATGATAATCCTGCTTTAATCATATAGAGATTGTTTCTTTTTTAACACGGTCATAAAGATAAATATCAATGTGATTATTTTGTGTCTGTTAACTCCAAAAAGAAAATATTCAACTGTAGATAAACAAAATTGACCAAGAAATGGACTTTTGCCACAGACCCAAACAAGGTACCAAGGTTATGAGACAAAAATGTTTTTGGCCAACTTCAAACGTCAGACCTTAAATCACAAAGTATACAACTTATTTTTTATCTTTACACCATTCATTTTGGCTGTTCAAACCCATGTAGAAAAATAAGTTACAAGCTTGAGCTTAACGAGTCGATTGAGCAGTCCATATACAGTCAAACCTGTTTTAAGCAGCCAGTCATGGGAAGGAGCAAAAGTGACCTCTTAAGACAGGTTGTTGCTTAATACAGGTTAATTTACTCTGAAAGCATAGAAATGGGAAAGAGAAAATGTGGCTGCTTAAGACAAGTGACTGCTTAATAGAGGTGGCAGTATACACAGGTTTGACAGTCACTGTACTAAGTATTAATCTGAGATGACATTGTCCTATATTATGGCTAACCCTTATCTTATTCATGCTCCATTTCTGCACCATGGGTTGTTGGTGCTGTTTAAATTGCATAGCCTAATTGTTATCTTTAATTTGATAAATAGATTGCAAGATCTGATAAATATTTTCAAAATCCCTGTGAGCTCCCTTGTAACACACAGCCACTTCTAAGTTTTAAGCCCCGACAGCATGGAAAGCCATTTTGGTAGCTTATCCCTTGTGATTGTAGTTAGTGAAAAGAACAATGTGATATGTAGGTAAGTATATAATTTATTATCATACATATATGACTGTTCACATACATAACAAAAAAGTACATATTTCTTCTCTTTTTATTTTCAGCCTAAGAAAAGTTTATTCCGTGATGATGAATTGGAAGAGTCCCCACTGCCAGCTGGTGACCGGGCTCTGTCCTGACAGCTACCAAGATAGTTCTGCAGCAGACACTGAGGGCACCAAAAGGAACTTTGGTAGGTTACCATTTATGATAAGTATTGTGCAATGTACAGATACATATTTAAGTATATATTACCATTCACATATGACTGTGCACACACATACAAAAAAAGTACATATTAATTATTTTTTATTTTCAGACTAGGAAGAAATTCCCCTGCAGGAAACTAATGTGAAGATGGCCCAGCATCTGGTTCTGGTACACAGCCTGACAAAGGAATCCAGACAAAAAGGAATCTTCCACCATACCATGTTTAACACAGAATACCAGTAGGTCATATATGTCTGCCAGATATAACAGTGGGGGAAGACCTCAACTGCATATACTAACCTAAGAAAGACATCATGTACTAGTCCGATTAGAACCACCGTCCTTCTGTAAGTCACTGGCAAACTTTCTCACTAGTTAAAAATATAAAGTTATAATAGAATATACCTGGATCTGTTTCTTTGATTCTTACAGATCAGTTTTCACAGTTGGTGAACTAAGTGTTCTACCTTGTTTTACCGATGTATTGCTGGTTATTGCCATGTAAAAACTGCCCATTGTTCCTTACTAAAGACATAAAACAAACGATAACTATTAAAAACTGTTTATAATTCTTTTAATAATCTTATAACAGATAATGGTAATCTTGATGACAACAGGGCCTGGTTTGTACATATGTACAGGTTTTATTCTGCAGCTATGGTATTGATGAAGTTTGTTAATCCCCTAGGGAGTCCAGCATACTGTCCTAGTCTAAGTCTAACACATGGTCTTATCTTTCAGACAGGACCATTTTTTATCATCAATAATCATTGCAGTAACAGCATGCTATCCATTTTTACATTAAAGGATGTGTATTAGCGTGCTGACATTTGCAGCGTTGGAATGAATCTGATGGTTGATCATAGGTATAGTGCATAAACAACTTGAAGCAAACCTGTGGGAGGTGGATCAATGTCAACATAAAAAACATTTTCATTCTTCATTGGAAAAAAATCAAATAAAGAAATAAAAAGGAAGCACACTTCTAAAGCTATGGTATTGATAACATGTGTATTAACCTCCTGGGAGTCGAACCCAGTGTCCCTAGTCTAAACTGAAGGACAGCAGCCAGCAAGATTATTTTGTTATCAACAAACCGTGCCTTAATAGCATGCTTTTTAAATTTTATTCTGTATATATGGAATGGAAGAAAAGGGGCAAATCAGTATATATATATCAATAAATATGGTATAACCAGGTTATACATGGCATTACCAGGTTATATTATGGTATTACTAGGTTATATATGGCATTACCAGGTACATATGGTATAACCAGGTTATATATGGCATTACCAGGTACATATGGTATTACCAGATTATATATGGCATTACCAGGTACATTATTATGGTATTACTAAGTTATATATGGCATTACCACACACATATGGTATTACCAGGTTAAATATAGCATTACTAGGTTATATATGGCATTACCAGGTACATATGGTATTACTAAGTTATATATGGCATTACCACATACATATGGTATTACCAGATTATAAATGGCATTACTAGGTTATTTATGGCATTATCAGGTTATATATGGTATTCTAGGTTATATATGGCATTACCAGGTTATATATGGCTTTACCAGGTTGTATATGGCTTATTCAGGTTATATATGGCAATACCAGGTTAAACATGGCATAACCAGGTTATATATGGCATTACCAGGTTGTATATGGCATTACCAGGTTAGTTATGGTAAAACCAGGTTAGTTATGGTAAGACCAGGTTATATATGGCATTACGAGGTTAAACATGGCATAACCAGGTTATATATGGCAATACCAGGTTGTATATGGCTTATTCAGGTTATATATGGCTTTCCCAGGCTATATATGACATTACCAGAATGTATATGGCTTATTCAGGTTATATATGGCATTACCAAGTTATACATGGCATTACTAGGTTATATATGGCATTACCAGGTTATACATGGCATTACCAGGTTAGTTATGGTAAAACCAGGTTAGTTATGGTAAGACCAAGTTATATATGGCATTACCAGGTTGTATATGGCATTCTCTGGTTTATATATTATATAATCAGGTTGTATATGGTATTACCAGGTTATATATGGTATTACCAGGTTATATATGGCATAACCAGGTTATATATATAGCATTACAAGGTTATATATGGTATTTCCAGGTTGTATATTACTTATTCAGGTTATATATGGCACTACCAGGTTACACATCATTACCAGGTTATATATGGCATTACCAGGTTAAATATGGCTTATCCAGGTGATATATGGCATTATCAGGTTTATATATGGTGTATCCTGGTTACAAATGGCATTACCATGTTATATATGGTATAACCAGGTTATGTATGGTATTACCAGGTTATATATGGCTTATCAAGGTTATATATGGCATTATCAGGTTTATATATGGCATATCGAGGTTACAAATGACATTACCAGGTTATATATGGTATTACCAGGTTATATATGACATTACAATGTTATATATGGCTTATCCAGGTTATATATGGCATTATCAGGTTTATATATGGCATATCGAGGTTACAAATGACATTACCAGGTTATATATGGCATTACCAGGTTATATATGACATTACAAGGTTATATATGGCTTATCCAGGTTATATATGGCATTATCAGGTTTATATATGGTATTACCAAGTTATATATGGTATTACCAGGTTATATATGACATTACAAGGTTATATATGGCTTATCCAGGTTATATATGGCATTATCAGGTTTATATATGGCATTATCAGGTTATATATGGTATTACCAGGTTATATATGGCTTAGCCAGGTTATATATGGCATTATCAGGTTTATATATGGTATAACCAAGTTATATATGGCATTGCCAGGTTATATATGACTTATCCAGGTTATATAGGGCATTATCAGGTTTATATATGGTGCATCCAGGTTACAAATGGCAATACCAGGTTGTATATGGTATTACCATGTTGTATATGGCTTATCCAGGCTATATATGGCATTACCATGTTGTATATGGCTTATCCAGGTTATATATGACATTACAAGGTTATATATGGCATTATCAGATAGTATATGGTAAAATCAGATTATATATGGCATTATCAGGTTATATATGGTATTACCAGGTTGTATATGGCTTATTCAGGTTATAGATAGCATTACCAGGTTATACATGGCAATACCAGGTTATATATGGTATTACCAGGTTGTATATGGCTTATTCAGGTTATAGATGGCATTACCAGGTTATACATGGCAATACCAGGTTATATATGGTATGGCCAGTTTGTATATGGCTTATTCAGGTTATATATGGCATTACCAGGTTATATATGGTTTATCCAGGCTATATATGGCATTATCAGATTATATATAGTATTATCAGGTTGTATATGGCTTATTCAGGTTATATATGAAATTACCAGGTTATATGTGGCATATCCAGGTTTTATATGGCATTATCAGGTTATATATGACATTATCAGGTTGTTTATGGTATAACCAGATTATATATGGCATTATCAGGTTGTATATGGTATAACCAGGTTATATATGGTATAACTAGGTTATATATGGCTTATCCAGGTTATATATATGGCATTATCAGATTATGTATGGCATTATCAGGTTGTATATGGTAATACCAGCTTATATATGGTATTACTAGGTTATAATGGCATTACCAGGTTATAAATGGCATTACCAGGTTGTACATGGCTTATTCAGGTTATACATTGCATTACCAGGTTATATGCGGCATATCCAGGTTATATATGGCATTATCAGGTTGTATATGGTATAACCAGATTATATATGGCATTATCAGGTTGTATATGGTATAACCAGGTTATATATGGTATTACTAGGTTATATATGGCATTACCAGGTTATATATGGCTTATCCAGGTTATAGATGGTTATACCAGCTTATATATGGTATTACTAGGTTATAATGGCATTACCAGGTTGTACATGGCTTATTCAGGTTATACATGGCATTACCAGGTTATATGTTGCATATCCAGGTTAAATATGGCATTATCAGGTTGTATATGGTATAACCAGATTATATATGGCATTATTAGGTTGTATATTGTATAAACAGGTTATATATGGTATAACTAGGTTATATATGGCATTACTAAGTTATATATGGCTTATCCAGGTTATATATGGCATTACCAGGTTATATATGGCTTATCCAGGTTATATATGGCATTATTAGATTATATATGGCATTATCAGGTTGTATATGGTATTACAAGGCTATATATGGTATTACTAGGTTATAATGGCATAACCATGTTGTATATGGCTTATTCAGGTTATATATGGCATAACCAGGTTATATATGGAATTACCATGTTGTGTATGGCTTACTCAGGTCATATATGGCATTACCAGGTTATATATGGCATTATCAGATTATATATGGCATTACCAGGTTATATATGGCTTATCCAGGTTATATATGGCATTATTAGATTATATATGGCATTATTAGGTTGTATATGGTATTACAAGGTTATATATGGTATTACTAGGTTATAATGGCATTACCAGGTTATATATGGCATTAACAGGTTGTATATGGCTTATTCAGGTTATATGTGGCATAACCAGGTTGTATATGGCTTATCCAGTTATATATGGCATTTCCAGATTATATATGGTATAACCAAGTTGTATATGGCTTATCTGGGTTATATATGGCATAACCAGGTTATATATGGCAAAACCAGGTTATACATGGTATGACCAGGTTGTATATGGGCTATCCAGGTTATATATGGCATTACCAGGTTTTATATGGTATTACCAGGTTGTATATAGCTTATTCAGGTTATATATGGCATTACCAGGTTATTCATGACATTACCATGTTATATGGTATTACTAGGTCATATATGGATTTACCAGGTACACTCAGGGGTTCTATATTAACGACCAATGAGTTCTTCGTTATCTTTTTTATTTCAGTGTATGGGAAGCATATTAAATCAAGCTTTAAAAATCAATATTCCCTTCACGCTTGCTAGGTGGTATGGCGTGGCGTCCACATTTACTGACGGAAACGTTGAAGACAGTATATGACAACGTCCTGCAATAAACAATTAAATCTTCTACTCTTCATGCCAACATTTACATTGAAACTTTCCATTTTTACATTAATTTACATAGTAAACATAGAATAAAATGGCCAACACAAAGAAGCATTCAAATTATTATAAACAAGATAAAACCTTAAATTCTTTGTGTCCCAATATCACATTACAAGAAATATAGTTACAAACTGAATGTAGACGGATCTGATACTATCCGAAAGTATATATACCACGAGACTAGTCATTACTAGTGAATCATTCGCTAAAGCACAAAATATAAAATAAATGAGATTACTTACAAAGGATGCACTCCTACTGACTACCTTCTTAACAATCTCCCGTGCTCAAACTGTTGCATTCATGCTGTAAAGTTAAAGTGTATGCAATGGTTAGCAAATGGTTATTTTCTCATAGAGGTGAAATTCCAACTTGTTTGATAGCCCAAAGGAAACCGCAAATAAATTACAAAATATCGAATGACAAGCCAAAATAAAGCTACAGACATAAAGACCAGATACTCTAAAGTATAAATCAGCAAAGATACAAAGTCAAAACCAAATACCTTCCAAGGATTACTCCCGATAGCAAACTTGTAAAAAACCTCCAGTTCCTCTTTCCTAAGCGGAAACTATGACTGACGGTGCAGTAAAACTGTGTGCCGTATAAATACACATTTACAAGGTTGACTGCCACTACTTGCCGCTACTTTACGCACCATTACATATGGTATTACCAGGTTATATTACATATGGCATTACTAGGTTATATATGGCATTACAAGTTATATATGGCATAACGAGGTTGTATATGACTTATCCAGGTTAAATAAACTATTTCAGCCAGAGACTTTTAAACAATAAACCAAAAGGGAATTGTTTATATTACTTATCCAAAGATGTTCTCCCTTCTAATAAAAAGTCCCGAGTATTATAGTCAAAATGTATTCTGCCAATGCTGGCTGAAAACAGCAGAATAAGGCAAGAAACTGCGGAATATAGCAGAATATACAAATGTTATCACAATTTCTAACTGAAAAGAATGCAGAATTCTGCAGAATTACTGATTAAAGACAAATCATTTACTAGAGTAAGAAAGTCTTTGACTGGAAACACATCAGAAATAAAATAACACAATTCAGTATTACCTACGAAGTGACATATTTGCAGTGGATAGCTATCAGTTTTTACATTTTTATCCAACATCATTTATAAATGAATCAAAACCACTTGTATATTGGTATTCCATACATATACTGTCAAAAACCTCTTCCCAATTTACAGCAAAAAATCTCACTCCAATTAATCTCCTTTTCCACTTGTCCAGCATGTTTTTTGAGGTCTTTCATGAACAGTAGGCTTCTGCACAGGTCATTTAAGCACAGGGGCACCCCAATGCTTGACTATCAGAAATGGTATTCCCCTGTTACAGTATGCAGTAATTTTGGTACATCTATATAATCTATAAGTGAAAAACTTCTTACAAAATAAAATATGAAGAAAACTTTCAGGACACTACTTTCTACCATTATCTAGATAAAATCAATCAATACATTTAAAAATACAAAATATTGGCTACTTCAAACTCTTCAAAATGTAAAATTCTAAATGACTACATAATGTCTCAATTTTTTTTATAATCGCAGTCATTTTATACCCAGATTTTTCTTATGCAAAATTAAAAGATAATTTAGAGAAGTGATTATGTTATGTAAACTTAGGCAACTCTGCTTTTTACATTTCATTACATACAGACGAGACAAAAACTTATCATAATGGATGAGATAAGTGATACACTTGATATGGATGCAGTTAGAATGACTTCATCACACCAGCACACAATTTTTCAAGACCCTAAAATTTTACAATTTTGTCACACCATTTAATCAAATGGCCCTAAAAATTCTCCAATCTGTCTATAGTCTCATTTCAAAGTGTAAGGAAAAACACTGCCATCTCATTATATAATGAATGAATGGGGTTTTACGAAGTACCAACACATTATAGGCTATTCAACGCCAACAGAAAGGAAGATCCAGGTTCACTCTACAAGTTGAACAACAACAAATTAATGTACAGATAAAAAAGATCAACAAATGGATATACAGAATGAACCTAGAACCTTGATACCTGCAGAACTGCAGAGTTTCAGCAAATTCTATGTGTTAATCAATTGTCACTTCTTATGAAATGTATGAGCCACAGTGATCCTATTTCTTGCCATCACTCATATGGCTCCCTGGAACCACACAGGGGTTGATAATTTAACCACAATAATGAACATGACAAAAAATGATAAAATGAACAGGACACTAATTCTGAGGAGTACTCCCCCTCTGCAGAGATTGACAGTGATTCTATTCTTAGTCGGAACCACACGAGCTGCAATATACACAACCAGTGTTTGGTGTTGTTTACATAGCAGTCAAATAAATAAAGTATTTGAATAATCAATCATCCCTTTCTCTCCTATATACCAGATATACCAGTATGCTTAATTGTGATGACTTTAACTATGCATACAACACCACAGTGGTGGTCTAGTGGTAGAGCGTCTACCTTGCATGCAGAAGGTCATGGTTTCGATTCCCGGCTGGGTCATACCAAAGACTTAAAAAATGGTACTAGAAGCTTCCTCGCTTGCCACTCAGCATTAAGAGAATAGTTCTAGGACTGGCCAGCCCGGTGTCAGTATGACTGGGTGGGGCATCATACCACATGTCTGCGGCATGATACTTCAGTGTCGCAGCGCTAAAAATAGTGTCAAGTAGACAGGATCGCAATATAACTGAAAAATTGTTGAAACAGCCACATTTTCTATAACCATTTTTATACATTTAGTTTAAATCAACCTGTATTAAGTAGTCACCTCCATTAAGGGGTCATTTTTGCTCTTTCACTTTAGTGGCTGCTTAAGACATGTTTGATTTATATGGTCAGAATTAGTGAATTCAAGGAATGGTCAATAGCCTCTGCCCCCCTTTGATCTGCCTGTGCTAAACAAAAAGCAAAACAGCTATTCAACTCAAGAGGAAAACAACTATTTAAAAGTCACCAAGAAGTGTTGTGCACAATATATCATTTATAAACATGACTCATATATGTTATTGTATGTAGAATCAAGAGTCTGTCAATTACAGCAGACGGCTTATTTAACATGGTATTCGCCTGATTTGCCATTATTTCATGTTATATATCAATTTCAGACAAATGGAACCTTCCTGGTTTGAGTTTTCAAAACTAAAACCGTACCCTTAATGCTACCATAGTTTCAAGCATAGGGATAAATGCGTTTTTCACTATGATATAAAAAAATGTCCCCAAAAAGGTCTTTTTTGAGCGTCTCACTTGAAAAAATAATATTTTGACCAGTATTTTTTATATCTTATAATTTTAATTTTTTTCTAAAACTATTTTTTTCAGCAGAAATGCATATTTGACAGAATTATGATAAAAAAATTGAGATTAGTACATTTTTCAAAAGTTACAATTTTTAACACCACACACATGTTATATGCATAAAACTATTTCAATATCTCATGTTTGTCCTTAGTTATTCGGCTTTGAACAACCAATTTTTGTAGCATTTGCAAGTCCCGAAAATATCTTTGTTGAGTTTGTTATTCCATGTTCACATGACCATTCACAAAAAAGCTACAAATACTTGAAAATATTTGAAAAATACAAATCATGTAGTCAAATTTTTGGTTACCGACACTACAAAAATTAATCTCTGAAATACTCTAAAAAATTATTCATTTCAACTGGGCCTTAGTTGTATAGCTCTTTATTATTTGGGGTGTTTTTCATCATGAAGGTATTGCACCATTATTACTCTGCTGGAAATTTCTAAGAAAGTGGTTGAAATAATAATTATTAAGATAAATGGAACTGATTTATCATTAAACAGTAATGGGAAGGTAAAAAGGTTACGTACACTACTAAAATATGAAGCAACCTCTCAAACCCTTGATGACCTCAATTGATGAGAAAAAAATAACTGCACAAAATGTTTTCTCTTTTAAAGACAAAAAATATGATAACATTTATGAATTTTAAATCATTTTACCAGGCAATAATGGTCTTAGGGCAGAGAAAAAGTGTAATTGATCAAGAAAGTTTATGGTTAAACTGTCTTTAATATAAAAACAAAACAGTGCTAATCTATAAATGAATATATTCTCAACAACCTTTCTCTCACATTCTGAAGAATGCTCTGCAACAAAAACACTTGAAACAACTTGTAATGGAAAACAAAACAAAAGCACTGAAAAGTGAAATACGATAACACCACAGGGATCCGTCACATGCTATGATAGAGGAATAAAAAAAAAATGTTTTTTTTAAATAATAATTTTTTTTTTTTTTATATGTTTTTTATGAAATTCAAGTACTTATATGTAAAAAAAATATATATACACACATAAACCATTTATAGAGACAAGGGGAAGAACATGGAGAATTTCAATTTTGACCCCAACGTTCTTGTACCCCATGCTATCACGCCACATTTTCATAATATCCGACTCATAACTACTCAACTACATGAGCAAAGAATAATACTAACAGAAAATGTATACTTTTACCACATTAAAATGTATCACAAACTCGTAAATTATGATTTACTTTATACCGAAAGGTTGTGTTTGCAAGTCGGACACGATCGCGTAAAGCATTGACACGGTCGTGTCCAGGAGTAAATGGCAATAAACAGCGGGAGAACTTGCTGAAACAGGTTATAATCAATAAGAATGTTAATAAATACACTAACTGCAAACAATTACCAACCTCGGAAAGCTCTATCGGCGAAGAATACGCATATTTTTTAATAACTGACAAGCATTTCTTCTTTTCCAGCCATGATCAGATCATAGGTCACATGATCAGTTTTTGTATCAGTCATCCAATCAGAATATAGGTTCCATCCACAGTGTCACGTGATCTAACATGGAGTGAAAATGCAAGAACGGATAGCAAGATAGACAAAATACGCGTATTCTTCGCCGATAGAGCTTTCCGAGGTTGGTTATTGTTTACAGTTAGTGTATTTATTAACATTCTTATTAATTATAACCTGTTTCAGCAAGTTCTACCGCTATTTATTGCCGTTTACTCATGGACACGACCGTGTCAATGCTTTACGCGATCGTGTCCGACTTGCAAACACAACCGTTTCGGTATATAGAAAATCATAATTTACGAGTTTGTGATACATTTTAAAGTGGTAAAAGTATACATTTTCTGTTAGTATTATTCTTTGCCCATGTAGTTGAGTAGTTTTGAGTCGGATATTATGAAAATGTGGCGCGATAGCATGGGGTACAAGAACGTTGGGGTCAAAATTGAAATTCTCCATGTTCTTCCCCTTGTCTCTATATATGGTTTATGTGTGTATATATTTTTTTTTACATATAAGTACTTGAATTTCATAAAAAACATATAAAAAAAATTATTATTTAAAAAAACATTTTTTTTTTATTCCTCTATCATAGCATGTGACGGATCCCTGTGGATAATACAGCAAACTACACTTAAAGTTAAGAAAATTGAGAGAGAAATTGAAACTTAATAAGATTCATCTTTCGTTCTGATCCTATTCTTATTGTTTCACAAATATGGTGTTATATTGTTAAGATTGAAAATAAAATAAGTTTAAACTAAGCTAGACGAAAAACGGTAGTGAAATGAAGATGAAAGGTGGAGAAAGAAAATGGCTATATTGGACGCCAAACTCCAGACATTATCCAACCCAGAAAAAATTTCAATGCAATGAAGAAGAAGAAAGCTAAGGAAATGGAAAAGTATGGAAATACAAAAAAGGAAAATCTTTAGAGACTTAACATGTAAATACAAACAGAAATGTAAAAGTCAATTTTAACCCCTCCCCATCCTAGACCGTGAAATAGCAAGGAACTTGACTTTTCTTTCTGGCATAAGTAAAGTTCCTTTCCTGCAGGTTTTTACACCTGGCAATTTCTTATGGTTATATTACTACCGTGCAAGTTTAGTTAAGATTCTTTGAAAAATGAAAGTATTATACCACAGTATACAAGATAAAATAAAGCAAAAAAACAATTTACGGGCAAGTAACTCAGACAGTAATTATATGATCTGAGTGAGGCCAATTCAGGGAAGGAACAATCATAATCACAGCTTTTTTGGCACAAAGTAAAACTTCTGTACTTTCACAGCACTGCAGAGACATTCATGCGGTAATTTTTATAAGTGCTGCATTTTAGCTCAGCCGTCCTCAGATATGTCTCAGCCTTTGGGGAGTCAGATTTAGACTGAATGGTGCATGAGACAGAAAACAAGAAATGTCACTGTTAAGTATAACATGCCCCCCAAAAGGTTTGTGAAAAATAACAATATATGATATAATAGGTAGCGACGCATCCATGAATATCAAGAGTAATGGACTAATGTTTCAGATTAAACATGCAATTTTATGTTTTTTTTACATTAAGCATGACCTTGACCTTTGTGTAACCTTGACCTTGACATCTGATGTAATGGCCTGGGTATTTCAACAGTTAAATGCAGGTGAAACATTACCATGACATGCTGATCACTTGTGTCAAGCTATTTTAAAATCCCTAAATGTAAGTTACAGATCAATTGATGATCAATTGATAAATTGAACCAAGTGTTTTTGAAATACGTCCATGTATGATAAAGTTAAAGGACAGACTTGAAATCTCAAACAGATTCAAAGTTTTGTCATACATACTCAAAGTGTGACCGTGTCTAGGTTTAACTTATGACACGTCGTCATGTCATCTTGATAAATTGAGCCAAGTTAAAGACAAAGTCACAGACCAGACATGCAATATCAAACAAATTGAAAGTGTAACATTGACCTTTGAGGATAGGTTCTTGGTCTTATATGCGACACTTAATTATGTCATGTTTATCAACTGAGCCAAGTGTTTTTAAAATATATCCATAGATGACAAAGTTATAGATCGGTCAAGAAATCTCACACAGACTGAAAGTGTTGTTAAACAAACTCAAAGTGTGACCTTGACCTTTGAGTTACGCATATACGTGATACTTTGTAATGTAATGCTGATGAATTGAGCCATGTGATTTTGAAATTTATCCATAGGTGACAAAGTTTCAGACTTGACACGAAATCTCAATCAGACTGAAAGTGTCATCAACCAAAGTTAAATTGTGACCTTGACCTTTGAAATGGGATTCTTGGTGTAACGCGCAACACATCGTCATGTTATGTTGGTCATTTGTAGCTAGTATTAACAAAATCCATCTATGCATGACAAAGTTACAGGCCAGACACGAAATCTCAAACAGACTGAAAGTGTTGTCAAACAAACTCAAAGTGTGACCTTGACCTTTGAGGTATGGGTATGGGTCTTACTTGTGACACGTCGTCATGTTATGTTGATCATTTGTATCAAGTATTTATAAAACCCATCTATGCGTGACAAATTTACAGACTGGACACGAAATCTCGTACAAACTCAAAGTTTTGTCAAACGAACTCAAATTATGAACTTGACCTTTGAGGTACTGGTGTGGATCTTACTCGCGACACATCATCATGTTATGTTGGTCATTTGTAGCAAGTATCAACAAAATCCATCTATGCATGACAAAGTTACAGGCTGGAAACGAAATCTCACACAAACTCAGTGTTGCCAAACAAACTCAAATTGTGACCTTGACCTTTGATGTACGGGTGTGGGTCTTACTCGCAACACGTCGGCATGTTATGTTGATCATTTGTAGCAAGAATCAACAAAATCCATCTATGCATGACAAAGTTACAGGCTGGAAACGAAATCTCACACAGACTCAAAGTGTTGTCAAACAAACGCAAATTGTGACCTTGACCTTTGAGGTACGGATGTTGGTCTTACTCGCCCTAAGTCGTCATGTTATGTTGATCATTTGGAGCAAGTATCAACAAAATCCATCTATGCATGACGAAGTTACAGGCCGGAAAAGAAATACCAGATGGAAGGACGGACGGACTGACGCTGCTATACTATATGCCACCCAAAAAATTTTTTTGGGGGACATAAAAAATTTTTAAACTGCAGTTGTAAGTGACAAGTAACTGTGAAATTAACACAAAAGTGGCAAATGCATATATAAAGAAACAAAAAACATTCTCAGCAAAATATTTCACACAATGACAATACCACTGAAGAATCAGAAAGAAAGAGCATGTTTACAAGTTTTTATTAGAGCATCAAAATACAGACAACTACAAAAAGTATACAGTTCTTCCAATTTAGCACACCTTGGATAAAAGTTGAAATTATTGAGATACTTATTGATTCACCATCAACTTCTTCTAAAATTATGTCAGAAAATGCAACTCACTAGTTACATCAGACTGCAAAAAAAAGCAGGAAATGGCTGATGCAGTTGTGAAATCTGTGTTAAAGTAACTCTGAAGATTAACAAGTTGTAAGAAAGAAGAAAACAGTGAAGCTTACACAATAATAACTATGTAGGTAAATCATCAAAAACTACAGAAAATACACTATGAAGATAGACCTGAAATTGCATTAGAAATCTGATAGATTTAAGCAAGTCTGGTGGAGACAGCAAATAAGAGACTGGTAAGAAGTGACACTTTAAGACTTTAAGAGAGTGTTGAAAGTAGCCTGGTGAGTGAAATAATTCTTTCTGAGTGTTTTAAGCAGCCGAGAAGTAAAAAAGAAAACATGAGGTAATTAGAATCAAGAGACAGTATAGACAGAAGGAAAAAGCCATTTGAAGAGACTTATAAGCATCAGACAAGACAGCCTATAAAGACTGGGTTATCAATTCATTCGTGAAGCTGAAGCCTGAAAATGTGAAGAAAGTGTCAGAAACAAGATTTTTTTTGTGTTTGTTGCTGGGAATTGTCCAGAAGATGCAGAGAACACTGAAGTTTAACTATGTGAAACTTAAAACTAGCATCCCTAAACAGCATATTGTTTAAAAATTGCATCAGTCTCAAAGGACAACAAACTGTATAATATAAGTAAACCAGCTCTCGAGATATTCTCAAATATTATTACAAACATTATCATCACCCAGCTCTAATCTTCTAAATGTGGCTTAGCTGGAGAAAATGTTAAATACAATATTGTTCATTGTACTAAATTTGGAATAGAACATAAAAAAGAAAAGAGTACTATATTTATTATCAATCCCTATTCTCTTTGGTGGGAATTGCCATTTAAAATAAATGTTACAAAATTATACTATGGTTAAAATGTTCTTCTTCCCTATTTCACTCTACTTTATTTATTTTACCTGAATTGTGAAACAACTTAAGACATCTCATGCACAAGGTCTTCAAGGGTAGAACCAGTACTAAGCATATGTCAATAAAATGTCATGCTCAAGGACACCACACATTGCTGTGGCAGATAATCAAACCCATGACCCTCCAACCCGAGTCTGATACTCTACTACTGGACCACATGCTCCACTATTTTACTTGATGGGAAATAACACTTATAAATAAATACCATGTCACCAAGATGATATTATCTGTCTCCATTTTATTTGATGGTAATAGCATGTTCAAAATGATTACCAATTTCTCCATTCTAATTGGTGGGAATTGATAAAAAAATAATGGATACCATGTTTAAAATAATGAATATCATGTTCATTATCATAATAATGAATATATCATGCTCTGCAAATCATTCTTCTATTTGATGGGTCAATCGACAGTCAAACAAGCTGACAATCCAATCAATGTTTGGTATTGGTTCAAGCCCAGTCACTTTCCTTAGACAAGCTGATGATGTCTAAGTAAACACTACATCGTAATTTACGTGGGCAGGTGGTTCAGGTTTAGTAAAATTAATGTCATATGACAAGTGGGTGGAGCGATAGTCGTTCTCGCGTCAGGTCAATTGCTGGTTAAAATAATGAAGCCAGTTTCCCATCCCCATTTTGTTTGATGTGAATGGCTAAGCAGCGTGCATTAGAAAGAATTGGGGGACAATGTAAACATATGTGATACTAGACCTATATAAACAGAAGTTGGGAAAAATGGTGCAATTAAACATATATAGTTGATTACAGCTTGTTTTTTGCAAACAGAAAAATCTGTCTGGATAAAAACCAATGGTATGTTATCAGTATCTCCAGCAGATGTCACACGACCATGGACAATTACACCATTGTTCAACTTACAAAATAACATATTTAACTGATTTGTGTATAGCAACATACTTTACTCAGAATCTCATGTCAACCTTCTTTGTGTATAGCAACTTACTTTACTCCGTGTCTCATGTCAACCTTTTTTGTGTATAGCAACTTACTTTACTCTAAGATTCTATGTCAACCTTCTTTGTGTATAGCAACTTACTTTACTCTGAGATTCTATATCAACCTTCTTTGTGTATAGCAACTTACTTTACTCTGAGATTCTATATCAACCCTCTTTGTGTATAGCAACCTACTTTACTCTGTGTCTCACGTCAACCTTCTTTGTGTATAGCAACTTACTTTACTCCATGTCTCATGTCAACCCTCTTTGTGTATAGCAACTTACTTTACTCTGAGCCTCCTGTCAACCCTTTTGTGTATAGCAACTTACTTTACTCCGTGTCTCATGTCAACCTTCTTTGTGTATAGCAACTTACTTTACTCTAAGATTCTATGTCAACCTTCTTTGTGTATAGCAACTTACTTTACACTGAGATTCCATATCAACCCTCTTTGTGTATAGCAACTTACTTTACTCTGTGTCTCACGTCAACCTTCTTTGTGTATAGCAACTTACTTTACTCCATGTCTCATGTCAACCCTCTTTGTGTATAGCAACTTACTTTACTCCAAGTCTCATGTCAACCCTCTTTGTGTATAGCAACTTACTTTACTCCGTGTCTCATGTCAACCTTCTTTGTGTAAAGCAACTTACTTTACTCCTAGATTCTATGTCAACCCTCTTTGAGTATAGAAACTTACTTTACTCTGAGATTCTATGCAACCCTCTTTGTGTATAGCAACTTACTTTACTCTGAAATTCTATGTCAACCCTCTTCCTGTATAGCAACTTACTTTACTCTGAGATTCTATGTCAAACCTCTTTGTGTATAGCAACTTACTTTACTCAGAGATTCTATGTCAACCATCTGTGTGTATAGCAACTTACTTTACTCCTAGATTCTATGCAACCTTCTTTGTGCATAGCAACTTCCTTTATCCAAGATTCTATGTCAACCATCTGTGTGTATAGCAACTTACTTTACTCCGAAATTCTAAGTCAATGCTCTTAGTGTATAGCAACTTACTTTACTCCAAGATTCAATGTCAACCTTCTTTGTGTAAAGCAACTTACTTTACTCCAAGATTCTATGTCAACCTTCTTTGTGTATAGCAACTTACTTTACTCTGAGATTCTATGCAACCCTCTCTGTGTATAGCAACTTACTTTACTCTGAGATTCTATGCAACCCTCTTTGTGTATAGCACTTACTTTACTCTGAGATTCTGTGTCAACCCTCTTCCTGTAAGCAACTTACTTAACTCCGAGATTCTATGACAACCTTCTTTGTGTATAGCAACTTACTTTACTTTGAGATTCTATGCAACCCTCTTCCTGTATAGCAACTTACTTTACTCTGAGATTCTATGCAACCCTCTTCCTGTATAGCAACTTACTTTACTCCGAGATTCTATGTAACCCTCTTTGTGTATAGCAACTTACTTTACTCCGAGATTCTATGTCAACCTTCTTTGTGTATAGCAACTTTCTTTACTCTGAGATTCTATGCAATCCTTTTGTGTATAGCAACTAACTTTACTCTGAGATTCTATGCAACCCTCTTTGTGTATAGCAACTTACTTTACTCTGAGATTCTATGTCAACCTTCTTTGTGCATAGCAACTTACTTTACTCTGAGATTCTATGCAACCCTCTTTGTGTATAGCAACTTACTTTACTCTAAGATTATATGCAACATTCTTTGTGTATAGCAACTTACTTTACTCTAAGATTATATGCAACATTCTTTGTGTATAGCAACTTACTTTACTCCAAGATTCTATGTCAACCTTCTTTGTGTAAAGCAACTAACTTTACTCTGAGATTCTATGTCAACCTTCTTCCTGTATAGCAACTTACTTTACTCCGAGATTTTATGACAACCTTTGTGTATAGCAACTTACTTTACTCTGAGATTCTATGCAACCCTTTTCCTGTATAGCAACTTACTTTACTCTGAGATTTTATGCAACCCTCTTCCTGTATAGCAACTTACTTTACTCCGAGATTCTGTGTCAACCTTCTTTGTGTATAGCAACTTACTTTACTCTGAGATTCTATGCAACCCTCTTTGTGTATAGCAACTTACTTTACTCTGAGATTCTGTGTCAACCCTCTTTGTGTATAGCAACTTACTTTACTCTGAGATTCTATGCAACCTTCTTTGTCTATAGCAACTTACTTTACTCCGAGATTCTATGCAACCTTATTTGTGTATAGCAACTTACTTTACTCTGAGATTCTATGTCAACCCTCTTTGTGTATAGCAACTTACTTTACTCTGAGATTCTATGTCAACCTTCTTTGTGTATAGCAACTTACTTTACTCTGAGATTCTATGCAACCTTCTTTGTGTATAGCAACTTACTTTACTCCAAGATTCTATGTCAACCCTCTTTGTATACAGCAACTTACTTTACTCTGAGATTCTATGCAACCTTCTTTGTGTATAGCAACTTACTTTACTCTGAGATTCTATGCAACCTTCTTTGTGTATAGCAACTAACTTTACTCTGAGATTCTATGTCAACCCTCTTCCTGTATAGCAACTTACTTTACTCTGAGATTCTATGCAACCTTCTTTGTGTATAGCAACTTACTTTACTCTGAGATTCTATGCAACCTTATTTGTGTATAGCAACTTACTTTACTCTGAGATTCTATGTCAACCTTCTTTGTGTATAGCAACTTACTTTACTCTGAGATTCTATGCAACCTTCTTTGTGTATAGCAACTTACTTTACTCGAAGATTCTATGTCAACCCTCTTTGTATACAGCAAGTTACTTTACTCTGAGATTCTATGCAACCTTCTTTGTGTATAGCAACTTACTTTACTCTGAGATTCTATGCAACCTTCTTTGTGTATAGCAACTAACTTTACTCTGAGATTCTATGTCAACCCTCTTCCTGTATAGCAACTTACTTTACTCTGAGATTCTATGCAACCTTCTTTGTGTATAGCAACTTACTTTACTCCAAGATTCTATGTCGACCCTCTTTGCGTATAGGAACTTACTTTACTCTGAGATTCTACGTCAACCTTCTTTGTGTATAGCAACTAACTTTACTCCGGGATTCTATGTCAACCCTCTTTGTGTATAGCAACTTACTTTACTCTGAGATTCTACTTCAACCTTCTTTGCGTATAGCAACTTACTTTACTCTGAGATTCTATGCAACCTTCTTTGCGTATAGCAACTTACTTTACTCCAAGATTCTATGTCAACCCTCTTTGTGTACAGCAACTTACTTTACTCTGAGATTCTATGTCAACCATATGTGTGTATAGCAACTTACTTTACTCCTAGATTCTATGTCAACCTTCTTTGTGTATAGCAACTTCCTTAATCCCAGATTCTATGTCAACCATCTGTGTGTATAGCAACTTACTTTACTCCGAAATTCTATGTCAATGCTCTGGGATTCTATGTCAACCTTATTTGTGTATAGCAACTTACTTTAAGTACACTATCAGACATAAGGACCATGTCATATTTGGAGGCTTCATTCTATCCAACAGCCATGTTGTTGATCTCTGGATTGATTCTTGCATTCTTTCCATCTGGAATATACAATATTAAAAAAATAACTATACTCAACCAAAAAAGAAACCTGACACAGTATATTTTACCTATTTTCTAGAAATCAGAGTATATAATCAATGGTTGAACATTAAAATTTTATGTTGTCTGATCACAAACATGCCTTATAATCTTACTCATGCATTGTATCAATGTTTAATGACGTTATTTTGATGACAGGGGTGGTAAATGGAATTTCCTGTAACTGTGTCAGTGAATTTTTTTGTTTTTGAAATTAGTGATATTCATTTTCATGGCATTTGTTTGTTATTCTCCCTGTATATGGGCGGCGGGCTCTTATCTGGCGATTTTGTTCACGCAATTGGTTGCTTATGGTTTGTGAACAAACGTTATACGCAGGTGCCGTCAACATCACAGGTCTAAACCTGTTACGTAGGTGTGTCAACTCAAGACAATGGTATGGTCATTCCGCTGGCTCTTGGTCTACCTGACCTAGGAAAATCATGCAAATCACCAGTCAGCCTGAAACGTGGAGCGAGTTCATGAATTGTGTCCCTACTACAGTTAAACGTCCTACTGACATCAACGACAGATACGCCCGCTTGCAACATCCCGATAGCTCTATTTCTCTCAGCCTCTGACAATCTTGGCATTATGTTTACATCAGATTTCAGTTGTGAATTGAGTAGTGCGTTAGCCAAGGTACAATGTGACACACTTGTTTACACTTTATCGGACCACGTTTAGTGTGCACAAGGTCCACGTGCAAAATGAGCAATTTTGAGATTAACTGAATTTTAGAGACATCGTATGATACAAAGTTTAAACACCTGTTGTGTGATGAAAGACCATCTGTTTGTGGCATGATAATACAAATTTTAAACATAAACAAAAAAATTACATCACATTATAAAGTGTCAGATTTCGTTTTTGGTTGAGTATTTTAAATTGGCAGGGGGAGAGCATTTATTGCGGGAGGGAGGGGGCATACAGTACTGTAATATAGGACTCTTTATTCCAATAAAGTGAAATCAGCAAGGCAGAAAGCAAATAATTGTATAAATAACAGTGATGGACATTTTGTTTATACGATAAGATAAAATATTAAAACATGGAAGTAATACATGTATTCATATCCCAGAAATGATCAATAATTAGGGTTATATTTATTGCTTAATGGCATGATGTTTTTTGGTATGTTTTTTTAAACAGTCTCTCTCGCTCAAAGTAATTTATGATTTATTTTAATTGTATAATGAAAGATGCTAATATTTCAGGTTATGTATATTGACATAAAGTATATATTTTGACTACAGCAGTATTGAAATGCCAGTTTATTTATGGAAATGTCAACCTAAATATGGAAATACCAACTGACAGTCCTGGATATTTGCAAATAACACTGGAATGAATTTTATCCTTGGGTGACTGTAAGTCATTATAATAATATTCTCTTTATCTATGACCGAACATTATCCTGATTAATTAGCCTCAAACTCTATTAAGAAAAACAGTTTTGTAATCATGCAGTCATTGCCAAAATATATTTCACAATATTTCCCATCCTCTGCTATTATTTTCCTATTTACTTTGGACATGCAGAAAATATGATAGATGATTAATGATAAAAATAAATGAATGACGATGCATTCATCACATCATATCCTCCATGTCATGTGTTACTAAGGGACATTTAAATAATTTACAACTCTTCTCATTCACCGATTTTTTGCGAGTACAAAAAGCAAACTGATATTGATTTACAAACTTCTAGTGTCAAAGAGCCAAAATATTGGCATAAAGATGTTTCTCTCTCTCTCAAGTTTTATAAACCCTGAAGCTGTATCTTTAAAACAGATACAATGTTAACGACATTTCCCAGGAGACACCAAATGGTGTTAATATTACCTACACCGCAACTTCTAGAGAGGATCTTACACAAATGCTCATTTATTATTGAATCTGCCAATCAGTTTACTATTTTTTCCAAACTCTTTTATAAATTCAATAATAAATGTGTATGAATGCTTATCAGTTGTGGCAATCATATAATAGCAATTAGCAATTATTGCTTATGTTTATCAGTTTTAATTAGTTACTTATTGCATTCTAAATTTAGCAAATTGCAGTTATCCTCAGTGGTGAAGTTGTATAATGATAAACCAAATATAGCAAAATATATAGTTGTTAAAATCCAAAACCAAAAGGAACTTATATAGGAACACACAAAACATTGCTGTTTTAAATAATGCCTGTGTAAAAGTGTATACTTGGAGTTATAAGTTTGGTGTTAGAGAACTGTTACCAAACTCGGAATCATGCCTAACTGTTGTCCGCCTTTATATTCAAACCAGTTGGTGTACACTTTAGCAAAGTGGGGAATTATCTGGTAGGCAGCTTACGCACAACTGGTAATTAGGATGACACATGCGGGGTCAGTCTTATTTTAACAGTAGACTAAACTTATTGTCCAATACAGCACACAAGTCTTTTGGTGTTTAACACTTTTATTTTGGTTCGATTAATAACATTAAATTTTGATAATTTTACAAATTCCAAAATATAAAATTAACACTGTTTGTCCAAGTTCTTAAGTAAAATGTTAGTAGTCCTTAACAATAAGTTAAAGATAACTGACTAAAAGATAATATTATAGTTCCATTTGGCTATCGTAAATTAATCATTATTATTATTATTATACCACATTTATATAGCACTCTTTTCATGCGTATAGCATGTTCAAAAGTACTTTATAGCTTACATACATCAAATACAGAAACAACAAACACAAGACAAACTAAACAAATTAAAATAAATAAACAGTTAAGATAATTTTATTCGGTTAGTTTTCAAAGTTTTGTACAAAGAAGTGAGTTTTTAACAGACGTTTAAACGTTTTAAGTTTCTCAGCATCTCGAATGTTTATTTGGAGAGTGTTCCGTAGTCTAGGAGCGGTGTATGAAAAGCTGCGGTTGCCATACATCGCGGTTCTAGTCTTAGGCAAAACTAATGACACAGAGTTATTTGATCTTAGACTCCGTGTCAGCCTGTAAACCTCCAGCATGTCCTTGATATAGGCTGGGGCATGATCGTGCAGAGCTTTGAAAGTGTGAGCCAGAATTTTGTACTGTATTCTGTATCGCATGGGTAACTAATTTAGCTCCTTCAAAACAGGAGTGATATGACTACGACGCGACGTCTTTGTTATAATTCGATTTGCCGTATTGTTATTTGTCCTGTATGATATTTGGAATACCAGTTAACAACGCATTACAATAATCCAATTGAGACGTTACCAGGCTGTTCACAAGAGATTTGGTGGCATCACTGGTAAGGTACGGTCTGATGTGTAAATTATATATTGGCTTAGGCGTTATGCCATTTAAAATACTAAGTTCAACCTTGACCCTAACTCTATCTCTTTCTCTTCTTCTTTAATGTCTCCCAAATACTAAAAAATCTTTCTTTATATCATAAGTCCCTAAAATGGACTAGCCAATAAAATTAACTTCGAATATTCAACCAATAAAAATCATTTTAACAACTAACCAAGGAATTATATAGAGAAGAAAAGGCAAATGATTGAGATTTTGTGAACGCTCCCGTATTCTTGCTAATTCTCGCAATATCTCGTTTTCAATTACCTTAACTTCCATTCATCTCATGAACATGAATCAAAATTCGTACATTGCAGAATGAAATTCTCATCAAAATCAATCCTAAAAATTTGTGTTTAAAGTTGTTTAAGTCCTTGTAATTACAAAATGTGTATACTGCAGCTAAACTAATGACAAATTATGAGAAAATTTCCTTCAAACCTCAATATCTTTAATTCAAGATCATTTTGCATGGCCAAAACATATTTATACATCAAAGATTACATACATCTTACAGTTTATGTAAAAGAAATCAGTTGCCTGTGAATAATGAAAGATTAATTGCCAAATACTTAAATCTTCGTGAGCTATTTTATCAACATTTAGTCAGGAGATGCAAGTTTCCTATCCTTCTATGCAAGTCCTTGAATTAACCAATAAATTCTGGTTTTGCATAAATTTCTACAAAGTCTCTGATCTGGTCAGTTCTGAATTGACACAATACAGAGCGTTCATTCTTGTTTAAGTTCATCATAACGTAATTTAAAGTTTTCCTTAAACATGCGATATGTATACTTTGAACTTCTTCTGACCAACCATTAGAATAATACAATGTAGTTTACTAGTAATCCATGTGCTTGTGATAAGTCAATAATTGTTCTGGTTTCATAATTTGCGGAAAACCCCAGCATAGACATAACGTGTTTAATGTCATGTGACCAATTATTTTTGCACTTAAATAATCAAAATTTAACACTTTTTTCGTAATCCGTCTACCATCCATCAAAATCACTCTGTTCCACATACGCAACATAATACACTTATATAATCAAACTTGAATGAACTGCATATAAACTAAATTATCAGGTAACAAAGTTCTACAAACATCAGACAAATATACATGTAACATTTTACAATAAATATAGCTGAAAATTTTAGCTTTTGCCTTTTTAAATGAAATTTATTATTTTTATTTATTATATTGTTTTTAATATTTAATAACAGCAATAAAATTATAACAGTAACTTTATGCCTGTTACAGAACTATGATGGAACATTAGTTTGGTCCTTCACAAATGGTCATGTTTTGTGAACAACTCATGAAGACTTGAGGCATTATTTGTCCAAATTGCAAGAACTTCTATCACAATCAATGTAAAATAAGTGAGTTCAAACTAATTAAGTCAATAACACTTGTTGTAAAATGTCATACTATATTTATTAACAAAATTCTTTGCTTTACATAATACCTGTAAAATTAATTAATCTTTCTTACAAATTTACAATTTTGGTCACTCAAAGTTTACCTGGGTAAACTAAGCATATTGTGACGAAAAACGCCTTGTATCTATAGGAATCCAGAACATCTGTGTATTTTGTTACGCCGTTATACTTTTCTGTTGGTTTATAACTTTATATATACCTTTTATATATGAATAGTCTAAGTATTCCTTATTGTTTATTAAGTTACATTAATAAACGTACAGAAAATGTAGTTAATAAACTGTCAGGCAGACGCTCATTGAATTTGATTAAGGATACTAATTTGATGGAATCGCATAGTCTGGAACATCATTATGTGGTCATACATTACTAAAAATGCCCAATTGAAGCCATGTAACAAGGTCATGTGACCTATGCTATATAAGCAGCCGACAGCCAGTGTTTTGAGTCAGTCTGGTGTTACAACTCGATGGAGAAGGAGCTGCAAGAAGACCCTGCATAATTAATTTATTAATTAGTATTATTTGGCAATACAGTACTGGGACTTTAGACCGAGTGTCACAAATGAATGAGGGATTCTCAGAAGTGCAGTTTTAACTCAGTTGCAGAACCCTCTGAAATTTGTAAGCAGTGCATCAGGTCGCAGTCTGTTGGGTGCCATTGTTCGTTTCAGACAGGTGTTGAGACAGGTTTGAAACATTGCTGCAGGACTAGTTTTATTAAGTTTAAACACAGTCCTGGGTATTTGTTCAGTGTTGCAGGCCTAGTTTAATCTATTTAAAACACAGTCCTGGGCATTTGTCCAGAGTGCTGCAGGACTAGTTTTATTTATTTAAAACACAGTCCTGGACATTTGTCCAGAGTGCTGCAGGACTAGTTTTATTTATAAAACACAGTCCTTGGCAATTGTCCAGAGTGCTGCAGAACTAGTTTTATTATTTAAAACAGTCCATGGCATTTGTTCAGAGTGCTGCAGAACTAGTTTTATTTATATAAAACACCTTCCTGGGCATTTGTTCAGTGTGCTGAAGGACTAGCTTTATTGATTAAAAACACAGTCCTGGGCATTTGTCCGGAGTACTGCAGGACTAGTTTTATTTATTTAAAACACAGTCCTGGGCATTTGTCCAGAGTGCTGCAGGACTAGTTTATTTATATAAAACACCTTCCTGGGCATTTGTTCAGAGTGCTGAAGGACTAGTTTTATTGATTAAAAACACAGTCCTGGGCATTTGTCCGGAGTACTGCAGGACTAGTTTTATTTAGTTAAAACACAGTCCTGGGCATTTGTCCGGAGTGCTGCAGGACTAGTTTTATTGATTAAAAACACAGTCCTGGGCATTTGTCCAGAGTGCTGCAGGACTAGTTTTATTTATTTGAAACACAGTCCTGGGCATTTGTCCTGAGTGCTGCAGGACTAGTTTTATTTATTTAAAACATAGTCCTGGGCATTTGTCCAGAGTGCTGCAGGACTAGTTTTATGTATTTATAACACAGTCCTGGGCATTTGTCCAGAGTGCTGCAGGACTAGTTTTATGTATTTATAACACAGTCCTGGGCATTTGTTCAGAGTGCTGCATAACGAGTTTTATCTATTTAAAACACAGTCCTGGGTATTTGTTAAGAGTGCTGCAGGACTAGTTTTATTTATTTAAAACACAGTCCTTGGCATTTGTTCAGAGTGCTTCAGAACTAGTTTTATTTATTTAAAACAAAGTCCTGGACATTTGTCAAGAGTGCTGCAGGACTAGTCTTATTTATTTAAAACACAGTCCTGGGCATTTGTCCAGAGTGCTGCAGGACTAGTTTTATTTATTAAAAACACAGTCATTGACATTTGTCAAGAGTGCTGCAGGACTAGTTTTATTTATTTAAAACACAGTCCTGGGCATTGGTTCAGAGTGCTGCAGAACTAGTTTTATTTATATAAAACACCTTCCTAGGCATTTGTCCAGAGTGCTGCAGGACTAGTTTTAATTATTAAAAACACAGTCCTGAACATTTGTCCAGAGTGCTGCAGGACTAGTTTTATTTATAAAACACAGTCCTGAACATTTGTCCAGAGTGTTGCAGGAATAGTTTTATTGATAAAACACAGTCCTGGGCATTTCTCCAGAGTGCTGCAGGACTAGTTTTATGTATTTATAACACAGTCCTGGGCATTTGTCCAGAGTGCTGCAGGACTAGTTTTATGTATTTATGACACAGTCCTGGGCATTTGTTCAGAGTGCTGCATAACCAGTTTTATCTATTTAAAACACAGTCCTGGGCATTTGTTAAGAGTGCTGCAGGACTAGTTTTATTTATTTAAAACACAGTCCTTGGCATTTGTTCAGAATGCTTCAGAACTAGTTTTATTTATTTAAAACAAAGTCCTGGACATTTGTCAAGAGTGCTGCAGGACTAGTCTTATTTATTTGAAACACAGTCCTGGGCATTTGTCAAGAGTGCTGCAGGACTATTCTTATTTATTTAAAACACAGTCCTGGGCATTTGTCCAGAGTGCTGCAGGACTAGTTTTATTTATTAAAAACACAGTCATGGACATTTGTCAAGAGTGCTGCAGGACTAGTTTTATTTATTTAAAACACAGTCCTGGGCATTTGTTCAGAGTGCTGCAGAACTAGTTTTATTTATATAAAACACCTTCCTAGGCATTTGTCCAGAGTGCTGCAGGACTAGTTTTAATTATTAAAAACACAGTCCTGGACATTTGTCCAGAGTGCTGCAGGTCTAGTTTTATCTATTTAAAACACAGTCCTGTACATTTGTCCAGAGTGCTGCAGGACTAGTTTAATCTATTTAAAACACAGTCCTGGACATTTGTCCAGAGTGCTGCAGGACTAGTTTAATCTATTTAAAACACAGTCCTGGACATTTGTCCAGAGTGCTGCAGGACTAGTTTAATCTATTTAAAACACAGTCCTGGACATTTGTCCAGAGTGCTACAGGGCTAGTTTTATTTATTAAAAACACAGTCCTGGACATTTGTCCAGAGTGCTGCAGGACTAGTTTTATTTATATAAAACACCTTCCTGGGCATTTGTCCAGAGTGCTGCAGGACTAGTTTTATTTATTAAAAACACAGTCCTGGATATTTGTCCAGAGTGCTGCAGGACTAGTTTAATCTATTTAAAACACAGTCCTGGACATTTGTCCAGAGTGCTGCAGGACTAGTTTAATCTATTTAAAACACAGTCCTGGACATTTGTCCAGAGTGCTGCAAGACTAGTTTAATCTATTTAAAACACAGTCCTGGGCATTTGTCCAGAGTGCTGCAGGACTAGTTTTATTTATTTAAAACAAAGTCCTGGACATTTGTCAAGAGTGCTGCAGGACTAGTCTTATTTATTTGAAACACAGTCCTGGGCATTTGTCAAGAGTGCTGCAGGACTAGTCTTATTTATTTAAAACACAGTCCTGGGCATTTGTCCAGAGTGCTGCAGGACTTGTTCTATTTATTAAAACACAGTCATGGACATTTGTCAAGAGTGCTGCAGGACTGGTTTTATTTATTTAAAACACAATCCTGGGCATTTGTTCAGAGTGCTGCAGAACTAGTTTTATTTATATAAAACACTTTCCTAGGCATTTGTCCAGAGTGCTGAAGGACTAGTTTTAATTATTAAAAACACAGTCCTGGACATTTGTCCAGAGTGCTGCAGGACTAGTTTAATCTATTTAAAACACAGTCCTGGACATTTGTCTAGAATGCTGCAGGACTAGTTTAATCTTTTTAAAACACAGTCCTGGACATTTGCCCAGAGTGCTGCAGGACTAGTTTTAATTATTAAACACACAGTCCTGGACATTTGTCCTGAGTGCTGCAGGACTAGTATTATTTATATAAAACACCTTCTTGGGCATTTGTTCAGAGTGCTGCAGGACTAGTTTTATTTATTAAAAACACAGTCCTGGACATTTGTCCATAGTGCTGCAGAACTAGTTTTATTTATTTAAAACACATTCTTGGATATTTGTCCAGAGTGCTGCAGGACTAGTTTTATTTATAAAACACAGTCCTGGACATTTGTCTAGAGTGCTGCAGAACTAGTTTTTTTTATAAAACACAGTCCTGGGCATTTATCCAGAGTGCTGCAGAACTAGTTTGACTTATACAACACAGTCCTGGATATTTGTCCAGAGTGCTGCAGGACTAGTTTTATTTATAAAACACAGTCCTGGGCATTTAACCAGAGTGCTCCAGAACTAGTTTAACTTATAAAACACAGTCCTGTCCATTTGTCTAGAGTGCTGCAGAACTAGTTTGTATTATAAAACACAGTCCTGGATATTTGACAAGAGTGCTGCAGGACTAGTTTTATTTTTAAAACACAGTCCTGGGCATTTTTCCAGAGTGCAGCAGAACCGGTTTTATCTATTTAAAACACAGTCCTGGTCATTTGTCAAGAGTGCTGCAGGACTAGTTTTATTTATTTAAAACACAGTCCTGGGCATTTGTTCAGAGTGCTGCAGAACTAGTTTAATTTATATAAAACACCTTACTAGGCACTTATCCAGAGTGCTGCAGAACTAGTTTAATTGATTTAAAACACAGTCCTGGACATTTGTCCATAGTGCTGCAGAACTAGTTTTATTTATTTAAAACACATTCTTGGATATTTGTCCAGAGTGCTGCAGGACTAGTTTTATTGATAAAACGCAGTCCTGGACATTTGTCCAGAGTGCTGCAGGACTAGTTTTATTTATAAAACACAGTCCTGGGCATTTATCCAGAGTGCTGCAGAACTAGTTTGACTTATAAAACACAGTCCTGGATATTTGTCCAGAGTGCTGCAGGACTAGTTTTATTTATAAAACACAGTCCTGGGCATTTAACCAAAGTGCTACAGAACTAGTATAACTTATAAAAGACAGTCCTGTCCATTTGTCTAGAGTGCTGCAGGACTAGTATTATTTATAAAACACAGTCCTGGGCATATATCCAGAGTGCTGCAGAACTAGTTTGACTGATAAAACATAGTCCAGGATATTTGTCCAGAGTGCTGCAGGACTAGTTTTATTTATAAAACACAGTCCTGGGCATTCATCCAGAGTGCAGCAGAACTAGTTTGACTTATAAAACACAGTCCTGGATATTTGTCCAGAGTGCTGCAGGACTAGTTTTATTTATTTAAAACACTGTCCACGGCATTTGTTCAGAGTGCTGAAGGACTAGTTTTATTGATTAAAAACACAGTCCTGGGCATTTATCCAGAGTGCTGCAGAACTAGTTTTATTGATTTAGAACACAGTCATGGGCATTTGTTCAGAGTGCTGCAAAACTAACTAGTTTTATTGATATAAAACACCTTCCTGGGCATTTGTTCTGAGTGCTGCAGGAGTAATTTTATTTATTAAAGACACAGTCCTGGGCATTTATCCAGAGTGCTGCAGAACTAGTTTTATTGATTTAGAACACAGTCATGGGCATTTGTTCAGAGTGCTGCAAAACTAACTAGTTTTATTGATATAAAACACCTTCCTGGGCATTTGTTCTGAGTGCTGCAGGACTAATTTTATTTATTAAAGACACAATCCTTGGCATTTGTCATGAGTGCTGCAGGACTAGTTTTATTTATAAAACACAGTTCTGGACATTTGTCCAGAGTGCTGCAGGACTAGTTTTATTTATAAAACACAGTTCTGGACATTTGTCCAGAGTGCTGCAGGACTAGTTTTATTTATAAAACACAGTCCTGGGCATATATCCAGAGTGCTGCAGAACTAGTTTGACTGATAAAACATAGTCCAGGATATTTGTCCAGAGTGCTGCAGGACTAGTTTTATTTATAAAACACAGTCCTGGGCATTCATCCAGAGTGCAGCAGAACTAGTTTGACTTATAAAACACAGTCCTGGATATTTGTCCAGAGTGCTGCAGGACTAGTTTTATTTATTTAAAACACTGTCCACGGCATTTGTTCAGAGTGCTGAAGGACTAGTTTTATTGATTAAAAACACAGTCCTGGGCATTTATCCAGAGTGCTGCAGAACTAGTTTTATTGATTTAGAACACAGTCATGGGCATTTGTTCAGAGTGCTGCAAAACTAACTAGTTTTATTGATATAAAACACCTTCCTGGGCATTTGTTCTGAGTGCTGCAGGAGTAATTTTATTTATTAAAGACACAGTCCTGGGCATTTATCCAGAGTGCTGCAGAACTAGTTTTATTGATTTAGAACACAGTCATGGGCATTTGTTCAGAGTGCTGCAAAACTAACTAGTTTTATTGATATAAAACACCTTCCTGGGCATTTGTTCTGAGTGCTGCAGGACTAATTTTATTTATTAAAGACACAGTCCTTGGCATTTGTCATGAGTGCTGCAGGACTAGTTTTATTTATAAAACACAGTTCTGGACATTTGTCCAGAGTGCTGCAGGACTAGTTTTATTTATAAAACACAGTTCTGGACATTTGTCCAGAGTGCTGCAGGACTAGTTTTATTTATAAAACACAGTCCTGGGCATTTATCCAGAGTGCTGCAGAACTAGTTTGACTTATAAAACACAGTCCTGGATATTTGTCCAGAGTGCTGCAGGACTAGTTTTATTTATAAAACACAGTCCTGGGCATTTAACCAGAGTGCTGCAGAACTAGTTTGACTTATAAAACACAGTCCTGGACATTTGTCTAGAGTGCTGCAGGACTAGTTTTATTTATAAAACGCAGTCCTGGGCATTTAACCAGAGTGCTGCAAAACTAGTTTGACTTATAAAACACAGTCCTGGATATTTGTCCAGAGTGCTGCAGGACTAGTTTTATTTATAAAACACAGTCCTGGGCATTTAACCAGAGTGCTCCAGAACTAGTATAACTTATAAAACACAGTCCTGTCCATTTGTCTAGAGTGCTGCAGGACTAGTTTTATTTATAAAACACAGTCCTGGGCATTTATCCAGAGTGCTGCAGAACTAGTTTGACTGATAAAACACAGTCCTGGATATTTGTCCAGAGTGCTGCAGGACTAGTTTTATTTATAAAACACAGTCCTGGGCATTTATCCAGAGTGCAGCAGAACTAGTTTGACTTATAAAACACAGTCCTGGACATTTGTCCAGAGTGCTGCAGGACTAGTTTTATTTATTTAAAACACAGTCCTGGACATTTGTTCAGAGTGCTGAAGGACTAGTTTTATTGATTAAAAACACAGTCCTGGGCATTGATCCAGAGTGCTGCAGAACTAGTTTGATTGATTTAGAACACAGTCTTGGGCATTTGTTCAGAGTGCTGCAGAACTAACTAGTTTTATTTATATAAAACACCTTCCTGGGCATTTGTTCAGAGTGCTGCAGGAGTAATTTTATTTATTTAAGACACAGTCCTTGGCATTTGTCAAGAGTGCTGCAGGACTAGTTTTATTTATAAAACACAGTTCTGGACATTTTTCCAGAGTGCTGCAGGACTAGTTTTATTTATAAAACACAGTCCTCCGCATTTATCCAGAGTGCTGCAGAACTAGTTTAACTTATAAAACACAGTCCTGGATATTTGTCCAGAGTGCTGCAGGACTAGTTTTATTTATAAAACACAGTCCTGGGCATTTATCCAGAGTGCTGCAGAACTAGTTTGACTTATAAAACACAGTCCTGGGCATTTATCCAGAGTGCTGCAGAACTAGTTTTATTTATAAAACACAGTCCTGGATATTTGTCCAGAGTGCTGCAGGACTAGTTTTATTTACAAAACACAGTCCTGGGCATTTATCCAGAGGGCAGCATAATTTGTTTGACTTATAAAACACAGTCCTGGACATTTGTCCAGAGTGTTGCAGGACTAGTTTTATTAATAAAACACAGTCCTGGGCATTTATCCAGAGTGCTGCAAAACTAGTTTGACTTATAAAACACAGTCCTGGATATTTGTCCAGAGTGCTGCAGGACTAGTTTTATCTATAAAACACAGTCCTGGGCATTTATCCAGAGTGCTGCAGAACTACTTTTTTTTATAAAACACAGTTCTCAGCATGGTGGTTTAGTGTTGTTCAAACATTAGTTTGAAACCTTTGTATTTAGTTTTCTATGTATTAGTTAATTGTACCTGATTTTTCTTTTTAACATGAATCATTTGTTCAATCATTTGTCATCCAATCATTTAGCAAAGTAGCTTGAGAAAAATTATTTCACCATTTATCTTAAATCAAACGGCAAGTGACACAAGGAAAATTCTTATACATGTATATTACATTCAATAGTATTTGTGTGCATACTCCGCTCAGTGCACGTTACAATATGTTGATAAAGTGTCTTACCTAAAGACACCACACCGCCGCATGGTCTAGTGGTAGAGCGTTAATCCCCACTTTTGATATACCGAAGACTTGAAAAATTGGTGCACAGCTTTTAGGGAAAATTCTAGGTCTGGTCAGCTCAATTTCAATATAATATGACTGGGTGGGGTATCACACCATGTGTATGCAGCATGATACTCCAGTGTGGCAGTGCTCAGAATGCTGTCTCAAGTAGACATTGTCGTGATATGACTGAAAAATGGTTGAAACCGATGCTAAACACCATACAACTACAACAACTTCTGTTTCAGTGTCCTACACAAATGACAATTGCTGTTCTTATCAATCGCTAACCATTGTTGTCCTAGAAGTCAGATGAAGATTCTGTATTGTTTCTAATGTGAAATAGTTTGTATGATCTGTTTGTTGTTTTTGTTCGAACAACCAAATAGCATCAATTATATGCCATTGATGGCTAACAGATGATCAGTTATCCTAACCACTCTTTCCTAAAATCCTGAAAGGTTAACCAATACTCAAGCACACCCATCTTAGCAAGTAACTGATAACTTCACCATTTGAATCAGCGGTAAGAGACAAATGACAATGAGATGCAATATCATATATCAATTATCGTGAAGACTATGTTCGGACGGGAATTACACCTGAACAAATTGTCAGAGGTGCTACCGACTGAGCTTACAGGGCCCGGTGTATGACAAGAGTATTTCTTAAATAGAAATCTTAAATCGTTTAAAATAAAGCTGTAACTCAATATCAAAATTAAGGATATTATGACAAAATGAAATGAGCTAATTTTATCTCTTAAACTATCATCTGAAACTTCATATTTAAAAACTTCTTTACATTTTGTTTTCATAAAACTATCGGTGTCATGCTTGTTTCGAAAATAAGAGTAACAACAGGCCCATGGGCCTTAATGGTCACCTGATAATCCAAAAACATTCATGAAAGTCTATTCAGTCATAAGAAATAACGTTTTTTGTCAATTCCTCTTATATACATTTAGTAAAATAGGCCCCACCCCAAGGGCCAAACTTTGAGACACAAGGACAGGCAATTCACAATTTTTATAAAGGACCCATATATGTGTCCATAATCATGTTCACCATTTGTTTCCTAGTGCTTCCTATACTGAGAAGAAGATTTTCAAAGTTTACTTTGAATTTGACAGTTTTGGCCCCACCCCCAAGGCCTGAGGGATGTGGGGACCATGCAATTCACAATTTTGATTCACCCTTATGTACCAACACCGCATACATTACGTTTGAGCTTACAGTTTTTGAGAAGAAGTAAAAAATGTCAAATGTTTATGGACGCACGTGGTTTATGAACGACAACTGCTTTCCCTAGAACTACATGGAGATTCCCTAGAACAACATGAAGATTCCCATTAAACTACATGGGCATTCCCTAGAACTACATGGGATTCTCTAGAACTACATGGGATTCCCTAAAACTACATGAAGATTCCCATTAAACTACATGGGCATTCCCTAGAACTACATGGAGATTCCCTAGAACTACATGGGATTCCCTTAAACTACATGAAGATTCCCATTAAACTACATGGGCATTCCCTAGAACTACATGGAGATTCCCTAGAACTACATGGGATTCCCTAAAACTACATGGAGATTACCTAAAATTACAAGGGCATTCCCTAGAATTACATGGAGATTCCCTAGAACTACATGGGCATTCCCTAGAACTACATGGAGATTCCCTAAAACTACATGAAGATTCCCATTAACTACATGGGCATTCCCTAGAACTACATGGAATTCTCTAGAACTACATGGGATTCCCTAAAACTACAAGGGCATTCCCTAGAATTACATGGGATTCCCTAGAACTACAAGGGCATTCTCAAGAACTACATGGAGATTCCTTTGAACTGGAGATACTCTAGAACTACAAGGACGTTTCGTAGAACTACAATGGGATTCACTAGAAGGCATTCCCTAAAACTTCAAGGAGATGCCCTAAAACTACAAGGACATTCCCTAGAACTACATAGAGATTCCCTAGAACTACATTGAGATTCCCTAGATTTACAGGGCATTCCCTAGAACTACAAGGGGATTCCCTAGAATTACAATTGGATTTCTTAGAACTACAATGGGATACACTAGAACTACAAGGGCATTCCCTAGAAGGCATTCCCTAAAACTACATGAGGATTCCCTAGAACTACATGGACATTCCATAGAACTACATAGAGCACTCCCTAGAACTACAAGAGCATTCCCTAGAACTACATGGAGATTCCCTAGAACTACAATTTGATTCCCTAGAACTACAAGAGCATTCCCTAGAACTACATGGAGATTCCCTAGAACTACAATTTGATTCCCAAGAATTTCAAGAGCATTCCCTAGAACTACATGGAGATTCCCTAGAACTACATGGAGATTCCCTAGATTTACATGGCATTCCCTAGAACAACAATGGGATTCCCTAAAACTACATGGATATTTCCTAGAATTACATTGAGATTCCCTTGATTTACATGGCATTCCCTAGAACTACAGGGGATTCCCTAAAACTACATGGAGATTCCCTAAAACTACAATTGGATTCCTTAGAACTACATGGAGATTTCCTAGAACTACAATTGGATTCCCTAGAACTACAAGAGCATTCCTTAGAACAACATGGGATTCCCTAGGAACTACAAGGACATTCTCAAGAACTACATTAAGAATCCTAGAACTGGAGATACTCTAGAACTACATGAATATTCCCTAAAACTACATGGGCATTCCCTAGAACTACATGGAGATTCCCTAGAACTACAAAGACATTTCCTAGAACTACAATGGGATTCCCTAAAGCTACAAGGGCATTCCCTAGAACTATATGGATATTCCCTAGAACTACATGGAGATTCTCTTAAACTACATGGGCAATCCCTACAACTATATGGGATTCCCTAGAACTACAAGAACATTCCCAAAAACTACATGCAGATTCCCTACAACTACATGGAGATTCCTTAAAACTACATTGGAATACTCTAAAACTACAATGGGATGTCTAAAACTACAAGGGCATTCCCTAAAAGGCATTCCCTAAATCTACATGGAGATTCACTAGAACTACATGGACATTCTGTAAAACTACATGGAGATTCACTAGAACTACAAGGACATTTCCTAAAACTACAATGGGATTCCCTTGAGATACAAGGGCATTCCCTAGAACTATATTGATATTCCCTAGAACTACATGGAGATTCTCTAAAACTACATGGGCAATCCCTAGAACCACATGGGATTGCCTAGAACTACAAGGACATTCCCAAAAATTATATGGAGATTCCCTAGAATTACAATTGGATTTCTTAGAACTACAATGGGATACCCTAGAACTACAAGGGCATTCCCTAGAAGGCATTCCCTAAAACTACATGAAGATTCCCTAGAACTACATGGACATTCCCTAGAACTACATAGAGCATTCCCTAGAACTACAAGAGCCATTCCCTAGAACTATATGGAGATTCCCTAGAACTACAATTTGATTCCCTAAAACTACAAGAGCATTCCCTAGAACTACATGGAGATTCACTAGAACTACATGGATATTCCCTAGAACTACAATTTGATTCCAAATAATTACAAGAGCATTCCCTAGAACTACATGAAGATTCCCTAGAACTACATGGAGATTCCCTAAGACTACAATTTGATTTCCTAAAACTACATGGGCATTCCCTAGAACTACATTGAGGTTCACTAGAACTACATGGAGATTCCCTAGAATGACAATGGGATTCTTTAGAATTACATGGGCATTCCATAGAACTAGTATGTGTACTACCATGTGTACCCTGAACACCACTCTGTACACCAGTATGTGTACTGCTATGTGTACCCTGTACACCATTCTGTAAACCAGTATGTCCACTACCCTGTATACAAATCTGTACACCAGTATGTGTACTACCATGTGTACCCTGTACACCAATCTGTACATCAGTATGTGTACTACCATGTGTACCCTGTATACCATTCTGTAAACCAGTGTGTCCACTACCCTGTATACCACTCTGTACACAAGTATGTGTACTACTATGTGTACCCTGTACACCACTCTGTACACCACTATGTGTACCCTGTACATCACTCTGTAAACCAGTATGTCTACTACCCTGTACATCACTCTGTACACCAGTATGTGTACAACTATGTGTACCTTGAACACCACTCTGTACACCAGTATGTGTACTACCATGTGTACCCTGTACAACACTCTGTACACAAGTTTGTGTACTACCATGTGTACCCTGTACAACACTCTGTACACCAGTATGTGTACTACGATGTGTACCCTGTACACCAAATTGTACACCAGTATGTGTACTACCATGTGTACCCTGTACACCACTCTGTACACCTGTATGTGTACTACCATGTGTACCCTGTACACCACTCTGTACACCAGTATGTGTACTACCATGTGTACCCTGTACAACACTCTGTACACCAGTATGTGTACTACCATGTGTACCCGGTACAACACTCTGTACACCAGTATGTGTCCCTGTACAACACTCTGTACACCTGTATGTGTACTACCATGTGTACCCTGTACACCACTCTGTACACCTGTATGTGTACTACCATGTGTACACTGTACAACACTCTGTACACCAGTATTAGTACTACCATGTGTACCTTGTACAACACTCTGTACACCAGTATGTGTACTACGATGTGTACCCTGTACACCACTCTGTACACCATTATGTGTACTGCTATGTGTACCCTGTACAACACTCTGTACACCAGTATGTGTATTACTATATGTACCCTGTACACCACTCTGTACACCTGTATGTGAACTACCATGTGACCCTGGTACAACACTCTGTACACCAGTATGTGTACTACGATGTGTACCCTGTACAACACTCTGTACACCAGTATGTGTACTACCATGTGTACCCGGTACAACACTCTGTACACCAGTATGTGTACTACCATGTGTACCTGGTACAACACTCTGTACACCAGTATGTGTACTACCATGTGTACCCTGTACACCACTCTGTACACCAGTATGTGTACTACCATGTGTTTCCTGTACACCATTCTGTACACCAGTATGTGTACTACCATGTGTACCCTGTACACCACTCTGTACACCAGTATGTGTACTACCATGTGTTTCCTGTACACCATTCTGTACACCGGTATGTGTACTACCATGTGTACCCTGTACAACACTCTGTACACCAGTATGTGTACTACGATGTGTACCCTGTACACCACTATGTACACCTGTATGTGTACTACCATGTGTACCCTGTACAACACTCTGTACACCAGTATGTGTACTATGATGTGTACCCTTTACAACACTTTGTACACCTGTATGTGTACTTCCATGTGTACCCTGTACAACACTCTGTACACCAGTATGTGTACTACCATGTGTACCCTGTACACCACTCTGTACACCAGTATGTGTACTATGATGTGCACCCTGTACAACACTCTGTACACCAGTATGTGTACTACCATGTGTACCCTGTACAACACTCTGTACACCAGTATGTGTACTACCATGTGTACCCTGTACAACACTCTGTACACCAGTTTGTGTACTACGATGTGTACCCTGTACAACACTGTACACCTGTATGTGTACTACCATGTGTACCCTGTACAACACTCTGTACACCAGTATGTGTACTACGATGTGTACCCTGTACAACACTCTGTACACCAGTATGTGTACTATGATGTGTACCCTTTACAACACTTTGTACACCTGTATGTGTACTTCCATGTGTACCCTGTACAACACTCTGTACACCAGTATGTGTACTACCATGTGTACCCTGTACACCACTCTGTACACCAGTATGTGTACTATGATGTGCACCCTGTACAACACTCTGTACACCAGTATGTGTACTACCATGTGTACCCTGTACAACACTCTGTACACCAGTATGTGTACTACCATGTGTACCCTGTACAACACTCTGTACACCAGTTTGTGTACTACGATGTGTACCCTGTACAACACTGTACACCTGTATGTGTACTACCATGTGTACCCTGTACAACACTCTGTACACCAGTATGTGTACTACGATGTGTACCCTGTACAACTCTCTGTACACCAGTATGTGTACTACCATGTGAACCCTGTACAACACTCTGTACACCAGTATGTGTACTACCATGTGTACCCTGTACACCACTCTGTACACCAGTATGTGTACTACCATGTGTACCCTGTACACCACTCTGTACACCTGTATGTGTACTACCATGTGTACCCTGTACAATACTCTGTACACCAGTATGTGTACTACGATGTGTACCCTGTACAACACTCTGTACACATGTATGTGTACTACCATGTGTACCCGGTACAACACTCTGTACACCTGTATGTGTACTACCATGTGTACCCTGTACAACACTCTGTACACCAGTATGTGTACTACCATGTGTACCCTGTACACCACTCTGTACACCAGTATGTGCACTACCATGTGTACCCTGTACACCACTCTGTACACCTGTATGTGTACTACCATGTGTACCCGGTACAACACTCTGTACACCAGTATGTGTACTACCATGTGTACCCTGTACAACACTCTGTACACCAGTATGTGTACTACGATGTGTACCCTGTACAACACTCTGTACACTTGTATGTGTACTACCATGTGTACCCTGTACAACACTCTGTACACCTGTATGTGTACTACCATGTGTACCCTGTACACCACTCTGTACACCTGTATGTGTACTACCATGCGTACCCTGTACACCACTCTGTACACCAGTATGTGTACTAACATGTGTACCCTGTACAACACTTTGTACACCAGTATGTGTACTGCTATGTGTACCCTGTACACAACTCTGTACACCAGTATGTGCACTACTATGTGTACCCTGTACACCACTCTGTACACCAGTATGTGCACTGCTATGTGTACCCTGTACACCAGTATGTGTACTACTATGTGTACCCTGTACACCACTCTGTACACCAGTATGTGTACTACCATGTGTACCCTGTACATCACTCTGTACACCTGTATGTGTACTACCATGTGTACCCTGTACACCAGTATGTGTAAACCTCAATGAACTGATTCAATCATAAATACAGAGAAAATAACATAGAAATGAGCTACAGTATAAGAAAAGAACCCTTAATGCTAGTTTTTTTAACAAAATAGGAAATAGGTGCGACTCTAAATCATATATTGATGAAGTGCAGGCCCAAGTCTGCAACCATGCTGGTAAAAAATGCAAAAAGTTTCCTTAATTAATTTTAAGCTACCATACAAATTTAAAGACCATGATATTGCTTCAGCATAATCGTAATTTTATTTTGCATTGATTATGTACTGTTTATAACTTTCAGGAAAGGTAAAGCTCATCAACTCATTGCAATCCAATTTGGTTGTGATTTTTATGAAGCTCCACTGAAAGACACCGTTATAATAACAAGTTTTACTGTTAAACAGACCATAGCTTATCTTTTCAAGAATTAAATTCATAAAATAACACTTGTTTAAAACCTTAAAATTAGCAATGCTCTATTATATATAATAAGGTAACAATATGTATGTTACAGGATGAGGAAAATATGCAGCCAGTCCAGGACTCAAACCCGGGACCCTTTGCTTACAGGGCGAATGCTCTAACGACAGCTAACCAAACTGCTTACATACATTTCTCTCCTAGTAGGTTACTCACACACTATGACACATTCCCTCACAAATTTGGAATTTGTCCTCGAATTTTCATAGAGACCAGAGAATCATGTGAATGTTTCTCGGAATATATATAAGTCAAAGTCCCCTGTTGGGCGCCAATGTAACAGGACAAAAAAATATGCAGCCAGTCCGGGACTCAAACCTGGGACCTTTCACTTACAGGGTGAATGCTTTACCGACTGAGCTAACCGAACAGCTTACATACATTTCTCTCCTAGTAGGTTACGTACAGTCTGTGACATGTAGAATGGATTAAATTATGTACCCTTGGAATAACAATTTCTGGCATGTAGACAAAAGATCCACATCAATAACATTACTGGTGAGATTGGGATAAAATGATCCCTCAACTGTTCTAGTTCAATAGTGGATGGACTAGGTGTGGGTCAACTAATCTATGGAAAAGTGAATACTTCACCATCATAATCAGACTGATAGTTGAACTGATTAGGGGCTGACAATAAACATTTCAATACTTTTGTTGATCCCCAGTACATACATTATCATTCTCACTGTAAATTTCAAAATTCTTGATTTATCAAATTACAAAAAAATCAACATGCATATTTCCTGAATATAGTAAGGGTTTCTTGACCTGGTACTTCTGATAATTGCTTGTGGAGATGGTTGTGTTCCGAGTTCTCATTAGGCTTCCAGGATCTCAGGAAAGAATAGGTCAACTGATCGACTGTACCGTTAGCCCTTGATGGCATAAAAATAACGCTAAATATTCAATCATTCAATCTGAAAGTTGCTGCCCACTGTGAGGTTTATAATTATACACAAATATTTTTACTGGCACACTCTGTAGAAGAATTAGGGGCTGACAATAAACATTTCAATACTTTTGTTTATCCCCAGTACATACATACATTATCATTCTCACTGTAATTTCAAAATTCTTGATTTATCAAATTACAAAAAAATCAACATGCATATTTCCTGAATATAGTAAGGGTTTCTTGACCTGGTACTTCTGATAATTGCTTGTGGAGATGGTTGTGTTCCGAGTTCTCATTAGGCTTCCAGGATCTCAGGAAAAAATAGGTCAACTGATCAACTGTACCGTTAGCCCTTGATGGCATAAAATAACGCTAAATATTCAATCATTCAATCTGAAAGTTGCTGTACACAAATATTTTTACTGGCACACTCTGTTGAAGAATGGATAGAGTTTCCTTTATTTTCTTAATATTTATGAGTGATAGAAAGAAGATTGAACGCACAACATGATAATGTAAAACCTATTATTGTTTTAGGTGGCACTGTAAAATATAAATTTTCTTATCTTCTTCTGATTATTGTTTTGATAAAATGAAAGAGACACAAAGCAAATCCAAATACTGTTTTAATTGCTGTTGACTCAATCCAAACATAGCAGTGACAAGTAATGGAGCTTATTTCATAAATGGTTAAATCTGGCCCCAATCCTTTTTGTCCTGCTGAGACATTTTCAAATGCATTTCATAGATCACCTTGATCTTTCTTGGGTCGGTGGAACGATAGATTAAAATGGATGTATAAAAGACTCTGTAGCAGGTTCAAATGCTTCAAGTGAAAACTTGTTTTCACAATTGGTATGTCTGGGTACAATAAGATCAACAGGCAAAAGTTGCATCAAACAGTCATTTATATCATTGCTATAAAAATGTAACACTGTCATTTATTAATCATCAATGCATTCATGAATTTAAATGTCAACTTGTTCTTGAATGCTCATAATCAGAAACAAAGCTTAATTTATACACGTCTGAAACACCACTAAATGTTTCAGCATGCTTCATAGCCTCTTCTGATAAAAAAGTTTGCAACTATAGGTACTGACCTGATTAAATAAGGCACGGATGGACAGATTTTTCATTATTTGGATATCCAATGATCTTGGAAGGTGCATAATAAAAAATAGTCAAAAGGCTACTTGGAGAATTTCAATATGTCGCACTACTACTTTCCATCTGAAATAGGCTCAAATCAAGAAATCAGACTCTGCATCAGTCAATAACATTTTCAAGTGAATGGGTAATTTCAAAGAAACATTGCCTTTTAAACTAAGTGAGGCTGCTGAATATCTTATAAAGGTACATAGATTCTCAACGTTATTATGTACGATGACACAAGCATTATCATCTGAAGCTAACATACCAATGTCATTTCTGAATCACGAAATACATTAAAAATTTTGTACTAATTAGAGCTCTAGTTTATAAAGAAGTCTAACTTTTAACAAGAGGCCCAAGAGGGCCTGAGGACATTCTACTGACTCATAGTGGCCATAGCACTATTTGAAATTCTCCTATGCAATAGAAACATCAGGGCAGGATCATTTTTAACCCTAGGGACACCATTTGAACAAATCTAACAAAACTATAGTTGGTCATCATTACTACATAAACATTTTGAAAATCTGATGGGCCGTTTATAAGAAGAAGATTTTTTTAAGTTTTGGACTATTTTTAGTAATGGTGGCCATCTTGAATTTTATATTGAAAAAAATCTTCTCTTAAGTCTCCTAAAAGATGAGAGAAAAAGAGAATTTTCTGTTTTCCCATACTGTCCCAATGTATAATTCTAAGTCCCCTTACAGGGTCCCTATAAATTATAGCCCCTAAATTCATTTTTAACCCTAGGGACACCATTTGAACAAATCTAATAAAACTATAGTTGGTTATCATTACTACATAAACATTTTGAAAATCTGTTAGACCATTCATGAGTAGAAGATTTTTTATGTTTTGGACTATTTTTAGTAATGGTGGCCATCTTGAATTTCAGATCGAAAAAAAAAAATCTTCGGTATAGTCTCCTATGCAATAGAAACATTCATGTGAAGTTTCAGTTTAACTGGCCTAGTGATTTCAGAATAAATGAAAGAAATTGAGAATTTTCTGTTTTCCCATAGTATCTCTATGTAAAATTCAAAGTCCCCTTACACGGCCCCTATAAATTTTAGCAATCAAACCCCTACACATAGGGATAATTTATGCCAAATTTGAACAAATCTGACATACCGGTTTTTAAGAAAACAATTTTAGTAATTCCCAATTTTTACCCTTTTTGGGCCCCTTCTGACCCCTTAAGATAGTGGAACCCAGTCATTTTTACAGATCTGAACCTCCTTCACCAAACAATACTTCTGTGAAGAAATAGGCAAAATCATTTCCATTTAAATAAAAAAATATATTATAATGACATGAATTGTGTCCCCTAATTGAACCCTCGGGGCGGGGTCATTTTTAACCTGGCCTAACACCATTTGAACAAATCTAACAAAACTATAGTTGGTCATCATTACTACATAAACATTTTGAAAATCTGTTGGGCCGTTCATGAGAAGATGATTTTTTAAGTTTTGGACTATTTTCAGTAATGGCAGCCATCTTGAGTTTCAGATCGAAAAAGAAATTCTTCTGTATAGTCTTCTATGCAATAGAAACAACCATGTGAAGTTTCAGTTTAATTGGCCTAGTGGTTTCAGAGAATGTGCTGCTAACACACTTTGCAGACGACAGACGACGGAAGACGGACAATGCGCCATCGCATAAGCACTATTGGCCTTTGGCCAGTAGAGCTAAAAATAAACCACCAAAAAATAGCTGCAGGGCTGCGTTCAGTTTGGTTAAACGTTTGGTAACATTAGCTAACATACTTTCCTGGACACTGGCTTAACCTCATATTAGCAAGCAGTACGCATCAATTTTAGGGAACCAGGCATTAAACCCGTTTGCTGTTTAATGGTGCTGAACGCAGCCCAGTAGTTAAGTGAGTTAGTTTAAAATGATAAGTAATATGTAAGAGAAATGTTGTATTATAAAACCTATAAGATTCTGTATAATATATCCCTAACTTTTCTCTCATTGAATTTCTTCCTTATTAAATTAAATTATTATTTAAATTATAAAATGAATAAGATTTGCTTTGCCATGCAGAGGTCATAAGTCAGACTTGTGGCAATATGTAATATTCATAGCACTAAGTGCTGGTTCCACCAAGGAAACAGATTTCTGAAAACTACTTTCATGTTCAGAATGAAAACGATACGACATATTAACTACTTATCAAACTGATTTTATATATTTATTTTCAGTAAAAACATGATAGTAAATCTATTTTTTGTCTTTTATTCTTATATACCTATTTCACCAGCAATTTTATTCAAATATTTACTTGTTATAATGTATTACTATATTCATATCAACTTGGTAGTATGAGGCAAAAAAAATAAATCAAAAATTTATTTATGATGTCATTTATGATAACTAACACAACTTGATTTACATCGCTTAGATTATGTTAAATTAAGGGTTGTAAATTTATGACGGAATGAAAAAATATAAATGATAGTTTATAATATACATATAAAAAAAAATATTCTTAAAATATTCACTCTACATTTTAAGGATTTGGACATAAATCTTCAGATACAACCGTTTCACACCAAGATATTATTTGGATTTTCAGTGTGGAAGGGTAACTCGAGTTACAACTGTTTCACACCAAAGGAATCTGACTTTTTGAGATACAACCTTAGGATAAATATACATTTTGAAGCGTAAAGTTATTTAAGATTTTTACAGGATGTGTATTATACACAAACCAAACTGAAAAATACAAAAAAGCATTTTTTTTTTTAATGAAAATATCATTAACAACCTTTTCGCACCAATCCCTTGATATGGCATTACCAGGTTATATATAGCATTATCAGGTTATATATGGCATTATCCAGGTTATGTATGGCATTACCAGGCTAAATATGGCATAACCAGGTTATATATGATATTACCTGGTTACAAATGGCATTACCATGTTACATATGGCATTATTAGGTTAAATATGGCATTATTAGGTTATATATGGCATAACCAGGTTACATATGGCATTACCAGGTTATATATGGCATTATAAGGTTATATATGACATTACCAGATTACATATGGCATTACCAGGTTATATATGGCATTATCATGTTGCATATGGCATCATCAGGTTACATATGCCATTACTAGGTTAAATATGGCATTTCCAGTTTATATATGACTTATCCAGGTTATATATGACATTATTACTAGGTTAATATGGCATTACCAGGTTATATATGGTATTACCAGGTTATATATGGCATTAACTGGCTATATATGGCTTATCAAGGCTATATATGTCATTACCAGGTTATATATTGTATTACCAGGTTATATATGGCTGATCCAGGTTATATATGCCATTATCAGGTTATATATGGCATAACCAGGTTAAATATGGTATTTCCAGGTTATATATTGTATTACCAGGTTATATGTGGCATAACCAGGTTACATATAGAATTACCAGGTTATATATGGCATTACCAGGTTACAAATGGCATTACCAGGTTATGTATGGAATTACCAGGTTATATATGGCATTACCAGGTTACAAATGGCATTACCAGGTTATGTATGGCATTACAATGTTATATATGACATAACCAGGTTATATATGGCATTATCCAGGTTATATATGGCATTACCAGGTTATATATGGCATTATCAGGTTATATGTGGCATTATCCAGGTTATGTATGGCATTACCAGGTTAAATATGGCATAACCAGGTTATATATGACATTACCAGGTTACAAATGGCATTACCAGGTTACATATGGCATTACCATGTTAGATATAGCATTATTAGATTATATATGGCATTATTAGGTTATATATGGCATACCCAGGTTACATATGGCATTACCAGGTTATATATGGCATTATAAGGTTATATATGACATTACCAGATTATATATGGCATTACCAGGTTATATATGGCATTATCATGTTGCATATGGCATTTTCAGGTTACATATGCCATTACTAGGTTAAATATGGCATTTCCAGTTTATATATGACTTATCCAGGTTATATATGACATTACTAGGTTAATATGGCATTACCAGGTTATATATGGTATTACCAGGTTATATATGGCATTAACTGGCTATATATGGCTTATCAAGGCTATATATGTCAACCAGGTTATATATTGTATTACCAGGTTATATATGGCTGATCCAGGTTATATATGCCATTATCAGGTTATATATGGCATAACCAGGTTAAATATGGTATTACCAGGTTATATATGGTATTACCAGGTTATATGTGGCATTACCAGGTTATATATGGTATTATCAGGTTATATGTGGTATTACCAGGTTATATATGGCTTATCCAGGTTATATATGGCATAACCAGCTTATATATGGTATTACCAGGTTATATATGGCATTACCAGGTTATATATGGTACTATCAGGTTATATGTGGTATTACCAGGTTGTATATGGCATTATCAGGTTATATATGGTATTAACAGGTTATATATGGCTGATCCAGGTTATATATGCCATTATCAGGTTATATATGCCATTACCAGGTTATATGTGGTATTACCAGGTTATATATGGCTTTACCAGGTTATATATGCCATTACCAGGTTATACATGGCATTATCAGGTTATATATGGTATTACCAGGTTATATATGGCTTATCCAGGTTATATATGACATTATCAAGTTATATGTGGTATTATCAGGTTATATATGGCTTATCCAGGTTATATATGCCATAACCAGGTTATATGGCATTATCAGGTTATATATGGTATTACCAGGTTATATATGGCTTATCCAGGTTATATATGGCATTACCATGTTATATTTGATATAACCAGGTCATATATGGCATTACCAGGTTATATATGGCACTACAGGTTATATATGGTTTATCCAGGTTATATATGGTATATTCAGGTTATATATGCCATAACCAGGTTATATATGGCTTATCCAGGTTATATATGGCATTACCATGTTATATTTGGTATAACCAGGTCATATATGGCATTACCAGGTTATATATGGCACTACAGGTTACATATGGTTTATCCAGGTTATAAATGGCATTACCAGGTTATATATATATTTCATTCATAACATGTTTGTAAACATGTCATTATACAACACAAAGAAATTTTTTGTAGGATACTTTTATCATATTATGGTAACCAACACTCTATATTACCATACTATGGATTAGTTAGGAATCTGCCAGGCCCGATTAGCTCAGTCTGTAACACGTTTGACTATCAATCCAGGGGTCGTGAGTTCGAATCCCTGCCCGGCAAGTCTCTGTGATGATTGGATACAACATTGTGTCTTATTATCATATAGGTTAACTAATCATCTGTTTGCCCTCGATGGCATAAAAATTACGCTAAATATTGAATCTATTTAATTCAATAGTTAGGAATCTCATGAGAAAAGACTGCATAGAACATGTGATGGGAATGAGGGATCACACCTTACCCACATAAAGAAATGAGATCTCTTCTTGAATGTAATCATGGGATACTGCTAATGCAAACTAAATAGCATAGTATCTTTCACAAACATCACTGTGTGACTTTCTTAACCACTGAGCTAGATCTGGGTAGTTCACTGGACCATTGTAACTATATGTAATAGCTACTGTATTTCTATTTTGAATGATCTTGCATCTGTCCAATGAACCTCGTTCCATTCCAAATCTAGGTACCAGTAAATATTTTCAGCATTTTGGCAAGTCCATTTCCATAGCATAGTATGGAATTTTACGACATGCAATTCTTATAACAGAGGCCCAATGCCCTGTTGTGCAAACACAAACTTTGTAACTTTCCCTTTCAATACAATCGTTTTCATTCTCAGTGTGACCTTCTCTAAATACTTTTATTCCACAGATTCTAAATTAAAAAATTTGAATGGAGAATTGAAACATTCTGCTTATTTTTAATTTGAACACCTCAATTGTATTTAATATGACTGTCATAATTATTTTTCATTTTATCGCTCTCTAGCATTTTTGGAAGTATTACGGTACATAAATTACATTGGTCCTTTGGCTTTTGTAAAGCAATTTTGAAGTGAGAATCAAAGGAGACTAGGGAAACAACTTTGGTTTTTATATATTGCTCTAAATAAAGCTGATGCATTTGTGCTATACACTGAGATCTGGATTGAGATACATTTTTTATCTTTCCTACAGCCTTATATAACTTTATGTGTGACACTACAAAATCAACTTTATCCTATGGGGTTCTGTTTGGCCTATAATTATGATGACTGCCCCAGTAATATGTATATATTACAATGTATGTGTATATATTATTATATTCAAACATGTCTCGGGGGAAATATTTAAAATATTGAGAAACGTTCCATTTAGTGGTAAAGTCCACGTAAATTAATTTTCTCCTTTCTGATTACTGGACTGTTCTTACTTCTTTATTCCGACGAGCAGAATACTTCAGAAGAAACCGATTTTTTCCTGTTGCGTCCCCTAATATCATCCCTTACTTCCTCAGTGAACACATTGTGTTGTTTAAATATACAGTTCACAACACAGCCTTTCTTAATTTTCTTGGTTTGTTGATTTTTCCTTCCTTATTAATATAATTTTGTCCAGTAATACGATTTTCTTTAGCTTTATTTCTCTTCCAACTATCTGAATTTCTTTTCCTCTTTCTGCATCTAACATGTTTGTTGTGTACTGGTTAGAAACCCACCCATCATAACTACAATTTCCTACCAGTTCCTCTATGCTATTGTCATCCAGTTCCGCCATACGTTTTATGTCCAAATCTTGACACAATTCAACTTTTAACTTAGTTGATTGTGGTTCACTCTGATCAACTATTTCTTGTTCAAAGACTCATTCTATAGTATGCTTCAGCAGCTATGTCCAAATCCTGACCTACCTCTTTATCATTGTGACCAGGGCTTGCTTTTGATCACAGTAGGCAGGGTTCTCAATAAGAATCAATGTAACAGGCTTTTAAAGAATTTGAAGAGGCTCAAGTGGGCGAGCGAAAATTTTTGATTTCTGTGTGTCAAATCCTGCATTCGGGGCTATTTTTAACATATTAAGAGCAGATAATTGTGAAGACAACACAACACATTTTTATCTGAAATCATTTGCTTTAATGAAAAAAAAAATCAAATTATTTGCCAAAGAAAATCTAAACTCTGATCATGAAACATTTATGACTTCTAACAACTGTGGGACTTGTTTTTCTCTACATGTCAAACTACAAATCACAGTGACCATCATCTTCATCATCTGTATAATCATCACTGTCCTCATCCTCAAGAAGCATTTTTTTTATTGCTGACCTAATTTCATCTCTTATACAAACACTTTCTTCACTTTCAGTTTGCATTGAAGCATCTTGGACAGAACGTGCTGTTTCAGTTTATTTTTTACTTCTACCATTGATCTGCGTGTAGGGAGATTTCTCCTCTTCTTTTTTGCTAGCCACACTTTAATAGCTCATTTTATGAAAGGTTGACTTTCTTTAACTGAAGGTCCATTGACTGACACAGTTAGTAGGCTTTCCAGCATAGCTGCACTTAACCTGTTTCGTTGTTTTATTTTTATGATTTTTAACGCACTTGCACCTCTCTGGCCAAGCATTTGAAACTTGCAGGGAAGCAGCTACCTCAGCTACATATACAACTTCTGGAAAAAAAGTGGCGTAATCCAGAACTTCTAAGTATTTCAAGAAGCAACCACTCAGTTGGTGTTTCTTTTGAACTTGAAGTGTCAGCCTTTGGAATATTCAGCTTCAGGATGTCTTCAATGTGATACTTGATACCCTGCCATTGTGTTTTGAGCTCTCCTCTGATGTCACCAGGAAAGAAGTGAGCGGCAAGTGTATCAATATGATTCTCACCATACGTCTTGAAACTTACATCTTTTGAAGGTGGCATAGCTGTTGGGTCAAAGATACCAAAGGCTGTCAGTTTATTCTGGCTGTCACTGAACCGTCTGTCAATGTTTTTAGTAAGACTCTCAACATAATTGTTTGTAAGATTAACCAGCTCCTTTGAACATTTGTCATTCACCTTCAAGTCTTCGCTCATGTTTGTGTAAGAGTCCATGTCCTGACTTAATGCCTGGATTGGTGATTCTTCTTCTTTCAACTGGATCAGTCTGTCCTTTGTCAGGTGAACAGCAGGCTGTATGGCAGAGAAGTTCAATGACCCCTTCTGAAAATAGCATGACAATCCTGACAAAATGGGGAGAATTTCATTGAGTATGTAAATAGCTCCAAGGAATTTAAAAAATTTTTTCATTCTGCAAAGTAGTCCATGGGCTGTGACATCTTTTTCTTCAAACTGAGATAGAGTTTCAGTGCTCCAGATAAGGTGCGTATTTGCATAAATAAGCATTGAAATTGACAAAAAAAGAATTGAAAATAATAAATGTGCGTACTGGTACGCATAAACAATTGAATTTAAGCATTTCATTGGCGATCTTGTGGGTATCGTATTTCCAAAGACCGGGGTTTTCACAAAGGAAGTAGACACCGTGAAATAAACCAATGCAACAGCTAACTGTTACAGCTATGTAAAACATAGTCTGGTTCCCTGACCTATACAGATAAAATCGACTGTTTATTGGTAGATCGGGGAACCACACTAACTTTATACAATAATAGTTATTTCCCGTAGATCATTGTCACTGAGACGCACATGGGAACATGTTGAGTATTTCCAAGTGTTTTAAAGAGGCCTGCTATAAACGAACCTGCATTACTTTAGCCGATTACTTTATCGTATTTATTATAAATGGCATCGTCTGCTTCTGGCGTCGGAAGACGGAAAAAAAACAACAGAAACCCAATCATTATCTGCTAACCTAATCCAGTTCTTTAAGAAAAACAATACTCTCAAAAGTGAGTTATTGATGCATATATTACGAAGTCACAAAAAATGAACAAAAAACACACGGGTGGCAAGGTCAATAAAAATACCATTGAATCATGGAAAGTAAAATTCCCATGGCTGATAATAAATGGAATTGAAGGCAACCTCAAATCTGTATTAAAGCAAATATTAACAGTGTCTGGTCAGAAGTAATGGTAAATTTTGAAAATACTCTTTCAATTTCCATTTTAAGCATTGCGTTTTAATTTAGGGAGTAAAATTAGCATTTGGCCAAAAGTTGATCTGAAAATACTCTTTTAATTTTCATTTTAAACATTGAATTTTAATTTAGGGAGTAAAATAAGCATTTAGCCAAAAGCTTATCTGGAGCACTGGACTTTGAAGAATAGCTTCAAAGTCGAGGCAGACTGCCTTAATAGACGCATCCAGGCTCAGCCATCGTGTACGACATGCCTTCTTCAGTCGTGTTGCCACTTGTTTTGAACTTCCTTTGTCGAGATGGATGGCTTTTAATTCCATTTGGGTCTTCAGGTAGGCAGCCATCCTTTTCAGTGAATTTTCAAAGAACTGCCACGATTGTCGAAGAATGGTTTCTACCGTCTTAATATAGTTAATAGGGCTAGGGTTATGCTACATGCACGCGCATCATTGTTTAGAAAGCGGTGCAGTAGTAACCTGATACTCTTGAAATTCATCCGATGATGTGCACTCACTAGTGTTTACAAAGCAGTGAGCAAGAAACACAATGCATCAGGAATTACATGTCTATATTTGAGATAATCGGGACGTATTGGCTGCGATTTTTCTGCTTCCAGCGGATACACATATTTCAGAATTGTGCGTCTGCTGCAAGATTTGTGCGTATAGGACTTAGGACGCAGGGGTAAATAAAACACTGAATATGGACAGAAATCATAAAAAAAAAAATTAAACCCTTTGACAGTCAATATAAAAATTTAGGTAGCTGTGATTTTGAGTGAGCATGGCAAACATTTATGGAATCTTTATTTCTCTTTGAATGATAATCTTTTTGTAATAGTATATGTGCAACTTCAATCCAGTTAGTCAGAAAAAAAGTAAACCTTCGTTTGGCTGAACTACAGCAGTGGTCGATATCAGGGGTAGAGCATGATCTGCCTTGCATGCAGATGGTCATAGGTTAAATCCAGAGTCATAAAAAAGAATTGGAAAATGATATTTGAAGCTTCCCCACTTGGCGTTTAGTATTTAGAGGATAGTTCTAGGTCTGGTCACCCCAGTGTCAGTATAATGTGACAGGATGGGGAATCATACCATGTGTCTGTGGCATAACAATCCAGTGTGGCAGCATTAACAGTACAATACTATCTCCAATAGACATTGTTGTGATATACCTGAATTTTTTTGAAAGTGATGCTAAACACAATACAACCAATAAGATTAGCTTACCTCAAAGTGAACTTAAAATAAGCATTGACTACCATCTTGATATTTGATATATATGCTTAGAAGCAATACACCATGGTTCAATGTAGCACTGTGAATCTTGCAACCTGAAAATATATTTGAATCCTGTTAAAATCTTCAAGATTTTTTTTGTGAGTGACCTACTATTTTTAATATCATGCTGCTTTTTTTTTAAAAAAAATGTTTGTCATGCTCTCAACATACTCAGTCAATACTACAGCTACCCAAAAGTTTTATCCGAAAGCTGCTGCTATCCGAAAGAGGGAAGCTATTATCATTACGATCCGTTATGTTACACAGTTTGAATCAAAATTATGATTAATTAGTAAGTTCCAATTCAATAAATTGATCAATACATAATTAAACATGTAAACTTGCATATCATTCATTACCTGTTACATGACACACAAATTCAAGATGTTGATAAGTGCTTTCCAAATTAAATTGTGCAATTTTACTACCGGCAAACAACTGGTGGCGGTGTAAAAGTCAATTTTTACTGAGTAAACTAATCTCCCTTTTGAGATTGTTTCCGTGTACAGGTTTCAATTGAAATGATTGTAAAACTTTTATTTGCAGAGGCCTCATTTCTGAGCAAGGTCAACGTTCATTTGATTCACTGATTAATCTGAAGTTCAGTGAGATATTTAGCATGCACTGGGTCTCACAAGCACTGCACATGGGACTGACTCTACCTCCAAATTCCAAATGATGGCATACTTTTACAGCACCCTGACTGAATAAGGCATAGTGGGAGTGTTTGAAAAAACACTATAACTCTCTAAAAAACTAAAATCATTTTTAAAATGGTCGAAAAGCATCCCATTATCATTTATAAATAAAATATACAAATGGTTAAGTATACTGTATGTCAAATCCACCAAAAACAAGCAAAATTGATATCTAAATTGGAGTGATTCACTAAATAAAACCACATTCTAAAATAGACAACACTTAAACACTGATTGACGACCGTTGCATCTTCATTCGGACTCTTTCTAAGATAAACAATTATAACATGTAAATCTGTGTTACAAATCAAATTAAAATCAAAATGAAATCATGCGACTAATTTAATATGTCCCAAAATATGTTTTTAAGGTAGAAATCTATTTTAGTCAAACCTAGGCAAGAAGCCCAAGATAGGGAATCCCTTTTCAATATATGTAGAGTGTGGGCAAAGACCAATGAATGACCAACTCAGAACTGGAGTTCAATATTTATATTAGACCTATAAAATAGAATGATAACATAATAAATACATAGAATAGTATGACAGAATAAAATACAGTATTTCAATGTATTTCATGGCAATTCAGGTTGATTAACAAATCAATGCAATTAAGATATCAAAATATTACATCTACAATACATTGATAAAAGTAAAACCTTACCAGGTACTGCTGGCTAATCTTCTAGTGTAAAATAGTGTATGGGTTAAACCCAAGAGTTCTAACAACAGAACTTATGAAATAAAGTAATACAGTATTATTGTATTATTGACTAAAGAACTCACGTCCTCTAGCAAGGTTGACAAAAAGTGCCCATAGCCAGGTGGGGTGAAAAGAAGTAAAAATATAAAGATGTTATGTGCCTCTCATCCAATCAAACTCTTACACACACAATATACAAGATAACTATTGGAGAGCACTGGACATAACATGATGGTCAAGACAACAGACAAGGTTCACAACACATGTAAACAAGACAATACCCATAATTCTATAATGATGAATGGACATGAGGTCATGTGACTATGCATGAATGAACTACAGTAACACTATGATAACTTGGCAGTAGTATTTTACTATCCGACTAATGTATAGTTAAAGTATGAGAAAATGACCTTATCTACACACTCCCCCACTAGATTTAAATGGCACCGACATTTCAAAGAACCTGTAAATTGTCAAAGTAAATTATTAGTAAAAGTACTTTATAATATTCAAGTACAAAACAATGTACCTAAACTAATACTAATGGAAATGAATATCCAAGGATGTTCCTGAAATATGATCAATAAGGTCTAAGTAAATGCAGTCTAAAATAAAACAGAGTAATTAACAATGGGAGTTAACTGCACCAATACATGTCTGTAATTGGTATTCAGTAAAGTAAGTCACTACAGTGTTTACATATTGATTCACTGTACTGCAACTTGTACTGAAAATTGTGTTAAAAGCCTACAACTCAAAAGCATAAAACATGATGATGTAAACTTAAACTATTGAGTTTTAAATCTGAAATGATTGAAAGAGCAGACATTAGTCTATCACAATGATAAAATATGAAATGACCATGAAATGAAACTGTTTTAATGAAATGTGACATATGCAAAGCTGTAGGGTTTATCTGCACAAATCACTACAAATGAAATCCTTTCAAAGTACCTGAAATTATCATTTGCCTTGAAAAACTGAAATAAAATAATATTTACAACAAATACAATACAAATATCAAATGATAATAGAAAATATCATTTTGCAAAATCCTGAAAAGGAATTTAAACAATTTCACAAAATTTTATTCCCTGTGAAGGAAAAATATAATTGATTCAGAATTTGAAATCTGAAAAATAAGCAAAATTACATGAAAGTAATTTGATTGAAATAATTCACATATTTCAATCTGGCATGTATTGCTTAAGAATACAAAAATATTATCCATAGTGCAGTGCGAAATAATCTTCTGGCCTTAAAATAAATCTAATTGTACACATAGTAAAAATTTACTTTTTCAAATTCTTTAGATTCAGGTATGACAACACTAAAAACTACTATAGGTTGTAAACCACTAAAACCTGAAAACTAAAAATATTTATGAGCTTAGCTCAAACATAAAAAACAACGTTTTGAGCTACTTGGGATTTCACCCATTCACCATATCTATCCGGTGAACGCCTTGTTCTTCGCGGTCTTGGTGCTGGGACTGGAGGCGAAGGCGTGGCATGAATCGCTGACCTAAAACTAGAAGAACCTTGACTTTGGGGTGTAACTCTAGATGAAGCTGTGTTCTGTAGGTCAGGGGTGACAGGATAGGGGGAATGGGGAGTACTGTGGACACTCGGCTCAAATTCTACAGATGGAGGGACTGGTGTAGAGGGAGTGACGCTTGCGGTGGGACTCTGATCTGGGTATTGCATTCTTCTTTTGGGAATAATATATACTGCTGATGAACTCGACTCGGCTGAACTCGAGTCGCCATCATACTCATGATCCTGAATTGGGTTTGACCTAGTTCTGGGCTTGCGACCAGGATTAGGGGTTTGAATCTGTTCAGGCTCAGGTATGGAGATGAAGGGTAGCAGTAAATTGCGATGTAAGGTTCGAATAGGTCCCTTGCGAGTCTCAAGCTGAACCTTAAACACCGGCTGGCCTTCGTAAGGAATGTCGACAACGACATACTGGTCTTTTTCCCATTTGTCAGCCAGCTTCTGTCGTCCCTGTAGATTGACTTTCCGGACCAAAACCAGGTCACCTATAGAAATTTTGTTCTCGCGAACACGGCTATATATAGGCGTTTGTTTTGGTCGGCTCTCTTGTTGGCAGCCTCCCCAGCTACTCTGTAGGTGTATTTCAGGCGGTCTTGAAGTCGAGACACATATGAGGCATGGCTCACGCCAGACTCATTCCCGGGTGCAGTGCCTAAGTAGGCATCCACAGAGAGTCGTGGATGCCAGCCAAACATAAGGAAATGGGGGGAAAACCCAGTAGAACTGCTCTTGGTAGCATTGTATGCTTGAACAAGAGAGGGGACAAAGTCGGCCCAACTGGTCTTATGGTCATCTGCCAGGGTGCGGAGCATACGGAGCAGGATACGATTAAAGCGCTCAGCAGAAGGATTTCCCATCGGATGGAATGGAGTAGTTCGAGTCTTGCGCACGTCTGCAATCTTGCATAGCTCCTTAATGACTCTGCTCTCGAAATTACGACCCTGGTCGGAATGCAGCTGTTCTGGAAAGGAGTAGTGAACGATGAAATTCTCGTACAGGGCTCGTGCTGTGGTAGTTGCCTTCTGATTTCTGCAGGGGATAGCCTTAGCATAACGTGTAAAGTGGTCCGTTATGACTAAGACATCCTCATACCCACCCTAAGACCTTTCTAACTTCAAAAAATCCATGCAAACAAGCTGCATAGGCCTAGAAGTCTGGATGGGTACAAGATCCGCCGCAGGCCTTTGAGGGGTTTTCCCACAGACACAAGACCTGCAAGAGGACACACGTCTCTTGAAATCTGCCTCCATTCCTGGCCAGTAAAAACGTTGACGTGCAAGCCAAAGAGATTTGTCATGTCCCGGATGACCAACTTGATCATGAACACCTTGAAAAGAGATGGTTAGGTAAGAAGCAGGTATGACAAGCTGCTTTACCGGTTCACCATCGACAGAGGCAGTACGGTAGAGGACTCCGTTCTCCACACACAGGCGTGAGCTGTCACGAAGCAGGGATTTGACATCTTTCGACACCTCCTCCCCCCTGTGGCGAGAACCGTGCTGCAAAACAAAAAGAACCTTGGAAATATCAGGATCTCTAGCACCACCGGTTGCTTCTGGAGTAGAGACGGGCACAAATGTGTATTTCTTTGACAGAATTTTAAGCATCTCTTCCTCCGTAGGCATAGTTGGTGTGGGAGGGGTAGCAGTTTCACCCGACTTAACCTTAGTCTCTTCCCTTTTAGGACTATCCATATTTCAGGAAATAGCTAACACCAAATATAAGTACACAAACAAAACACTAAAAATAAATAAAAGAGCTGTTATAATGAAATGGCAATCAAGTTTAAACCCTGTAACTCACACTGTATGAGTTATAAATATAAACTACTCAGATTTATTTAACTGTCTATTAACCAAATCAAAAGAATACAAGTTTGGTCACAGCTAAATGCACTAAGTTGACCTGTACACCAAGTCAAAACAACACACACATTCCAATGATGTTTACCTTACATCACTTCAATATGTCACCAAACTCCAAATTGTGCCTAATTATTGTCGGCCTTTTGGTTCTAACCAGTTGGTGTAAGCTTAAGCAAGTGGGGAATTAGCTGGTAGGCAACCTACACACAGCTGGTATTTCGATGACACACGTGGGGTCAGTCTAACTTCTAGCCGTAGACTTAATTCAATGTCCAATACAGTACACAAGTCTTTTGGTGTTTAACACTTTTATTTTGGTTTGATTAATAACAATAAAGTAAGATAGTTTATAGGTTCCGAAATATTAAATTAACACAGTTTGAATAAGTTGTTAAATAAGTAATCATAGTCCTTAGTAATAATTTTAAAATAACTGACTAAATATTTAGTTCCGTTTAGCTATTGTAAATTATATAATGGCTAGCGTTATGCCATTTAAAATACTAAGTCCTATCTCTCCCTCTATTACTTATCTATATGTAATTCCTTCCCCCCTATATTTTAAAAACCTTTCTTTATCTAATAAGTTCCTAAAATGGATTAGCCAATAAAATTAACTTTGAATATTTAACCAATAAAAATCATTTTAACAATTAACCAATGAATTCTAATTTTACATATATTTTGACCTAAAGCTGATAAGCTGCTTGAAGTTAATAATTAAGATTTTCTTATCAAAATGTAATCAACATTATATAATCAAACAAACTATAACAATCAAACATGCCAAGGATATGAGCAATTATGTAATTCTCATGTCAACTCAAAATCAAAAGATAAATCAACATCTGGAGGCTTTTCTCCAAAACAATAATGCTTAAATTTTATGACTGATTTACTAAGATTATAATATTTGATATGACAATGAAATGAAAAGGAAATACCTTCTTAGACCTATTAACTCAAAATATGGTTGTTATTAACACCTCAAGGGTTTACTTTTACAACATGGCTTGTATAATGATTACTCTAATCAAACTTGTATAAACTGCATATTAACAAAATTCTCACCTAACAAAGGTCTACAAACATCAGACAAATATACCATTTTACAATTAACTTAACAGTAACTTTAAACCTTAATAAAGTTTACCTTTTTTTATTGAAATTTATTATTTTTATTTATTTTATTTTTTTATTATTTGATAACAGCAATAAAATTTTAACAGTAATTTTATGCCTGTTACAAATACACTAAAAGTAGTACCTAATACACCTGGGTTTAAATCTATGACCTAGATAATAAATCAACTGGTTGTAGTGGTCAGCTGATTGTTTACCTGTGTATCAATGTTGTAACTCAATATCTAAAAATGATCACCGCTACTACAATATTAGTGGTAAACCAAAATAAATATCACCTGTGTTCAAAAGTGACACAAACTATCCTGTAAAGATAACTGAAAAATGCATTGAGTAGAAATGGATTATATCAGTAACCAAACTGAAAGGAAAAATATTTATTTACACTGCAAACAAGGTGTGTTCTACCAACTCATCAAACCTGAAAATCACTGAAAATATAATAGTACATAAATCAGCAAAAAGTCAAAGTACTGAATACTGGGTATGTTTTCAGTCACACCTTCCTTCAGAAAATAGCAGACGGCTGAAATTTCACTATTGAACAAAATAAAACAATATGAATCGTGCAAGAAACATAAAACACTAAATACAGTTGCACAATAAAGAAAATATGCTGAAAAAAATATACTGCTTGCCGGTATTCCTTGAAAAAGCTGAAATTGAGAAAACTTTACACTAAAGGGCTTGAACTTTCAAGTATCAATATGTGCAAGCAATTTCTATATCGCCTGTCAACAAGAACACATAAAATGAGATTTCAAATGGAAAACACACAAAATGAATAAATGAATTACATATATATCTTGCTAGAACAGGTCTATCACACACGGTTAGTAAGGTGTGCAAAGAATGTTATGAAACAGGGAACTGGGCAATATAATATTATAATATAATGTAGGCCAAAAATAAACACAGTAAATAACACACTTAATCTAGATTTCTAATTATAATCTATAGCTTTATTCAAGTGAGTGATAAATCAAAATATCACTCTATCCAACTAGATAAGACATGAAATATACCTGGCACTTAATGCAATGTTCACTATAACATTAAATAACCATAATATCAACTTCACTATATCAGAAAATTTCAACTTTATAGTGCATAAAACATCAAAATGTCAAATGTCAAAACAAAATCACTGACATCATAACACACATGAAAATTCAACTGATGGCAATCAAAAATATCAAATGACTACAAATGCTTCACTAAATCAACACTGTGAAATCAAATATATCACCAAAAATGGAAAATAGCTAATTGAAATGGCACACAA